>JAYKKT010000060.1:7445000-7885000 GCA_036023115.1 Brasenia schreberi
GATAAGAAAAACTCATACGATATTAACTAGTGCGAGATGGCCTGTTTCTGACGTTTTTGGGCGGTATGGAAAGGAATCGCTTCTTGCTTATTGCTCAAAGCCATCTTGATTGTCAGTATAGACTCTATTAGAAGAAATGTCTCAATTATACATAGTATATATATATATACATATATATATACAAATATATATATATACACATATATACATATATACATATATATATGTATATATATATATATATATTTTTATACATATATATATATATACATATATATATATATACATATACATATATATATACATATACATATATATATATATATATATATATATAAACATACCGTATTATTGTATATTTTCATGTTGTCTGTGAAAAGGAGTTGCTTCTTGTATATTTCCATGTTGCCTTGAAAATTTAATTTCGAGGTTGTTGCCAGACCATAGCAGCATTGATCGGCATGATATGGATCATATATATTTATATATGTGTGTGTGTTTGTTACATGGCCTAAGCTTGTTTAATTGAACCCAAGCCACTGAGTGCTGCTGATTAGGTCCAACGTGTTGACATCCCTACGGGAAACCCGGCTATATATGAAAGTTGTGAAAGAAGATGCTTCTCAACGTCTAGAAAAATGTCACTCTTATCTCTCTTGTCCTCGAGACTTTAATAATTTATGTTCAAAGTTAAATTTGTGATGTTGATAGGAAATCTGCAATGCCTCAATCAAGTGAATTGTCATTTCTTTGTTGATGGGTTTAGGCAAACCTGTACTAGTCACAGGCAATCATCTCTGTTGACACAAAGTTGTCCACATTTGAGTTTTATATAACCAAAAGCTTATTCGACGATGCCCTCTTTCTTTCCTTTTTTTTCTTGTTACGGTAGGTCAATAGAACGAAGTTTTCCTGTATCACGAAAACTACGGGAGTTAGACAATCTTGAAAAGAATGTTTTATTGAGTAGGTCAGTATAACGACGTTTTCCGGGTCGATATAAACAAATCCAAGTCGCGCAGACACGTCATTTCGTGTTTCTGTGAAAGACTTGACGTAAAATATTTTTACTCCCAACCATAGTTTTCCAATGTATTCATCTGAAAGGTGGGGATTTACATAAAGGATTGAGATTTCAAATTCGTTGATGTCATTGTCTTACACTCTTAAAGAAGTACACAAAGTTGACCTTCCCCATATCAAACCTATAGTGTAACGATAATGGCTGCTTTTGCATTGCGTAAAATTGGTAGCAATGTGGGGACACCCAACTCCATCGCGGAGAATTAAAGAGCCCTCATTGATGTCATACATACATGATTTCGTGAGCATTCCTTCCCAGGATTGTAGGCCATAATTGATGTCATACATACATGATTTCGTGATGCTGCAACTTAAAAATTAATGGGTGACTTCTACCAACGAATTAAAGAGCCTTATGTGGCTCAGTCTTCTTCATCTAGATGTTTTTAGATAAATCTGTATAATTGGCTCAAAATGTGTCCAGCGAATACAAATCTTACAGAAATCCAATTAATACTTTATTTTTTCAGATTTGCAATTTTGTCAATTCATCTCTATAGCAGTTTCCATATATAACTACAATTATGTCTAAACTACAAATTCGTCATGCAGATTTGGTGGTCTCACAAGAATTCGATACATTGACATCCCATTCCGGTTTATACCATGGCTGCCCATAACAACGATTGACAAAACAGCATCACCTGTAACATTAATTCATAATTTAATAGTGATATTCACTTGGTCCAGTTATTATATTGAGTTGTTCGTTATTTCAGGAACATGATTGTCAATCTTTATTCCAGAAACATTTGTATTCTTGAAATACATGACAGACTGTACCTTAATACAAGATTTCAACACCAGATAAGGCCAGATGGCATGATCCCCGTTACTGCAACAAAGCTACCAAAGATGATGCCTATTAGCTTCTAGGGAAATGCAAGTCCTAGGTTGGATTGGTCCACCACAACTAGCTTCCATAACACCACGAACTAGTTCTGCCACAACACTTGATACCGATTTGAGACGCACAAACCAGCAACTAGAAACTGGTTGACACACAATCTACTGTAATACAAAAACAAACACAACAGGACAGACTTGAAAGCTCAATTACAGGTGCATTACATCAAGTACATATCTCAAATTGTTATAGCAAACAAACTAAGAATGGCTCCCATTTCAACCGAATGACAATGAGCCTTGCTATGAACATGTCACCATTCTCTATCTCATCCACCATTAGAGAGTCTATCATGAGACACTACCGATCTACGACAAACCAGCTCCACGAAACCCACTCTTCACAATCCACACAACGTTAAACAACAAACACTACGTTTACTGCAAATACCAAAGAGATTCCCCAACTCTTGGCATCGATTGCCTAACAAATCGATCATCATCGATGCTTACTTGATGGTCAAAACACCACTTAAAAAGCATTCAACCACCATATTGGAAAAATTTTTATCCGATTCACCATCGTTTGCAAAAATCGCAGCACAAATCTGTAACTTCCCGTAGAGATATAGCTAGTTTTGACAAAGAATTTTTCGAGTGATCGAATAAATGTCAATCAGTTATAGGAACAGACGATTTATAGCTGAACAACTCTCAACATGTAAGGCTTCCCTCAATATAATTTTCAAAACAAACGGACGACGTTTTCTACATCAAATCAGCGTGCGATTTCCTAACAGATGACAAATTTCTGCGAGTTCTTTCACAATCTTCCGACAAACAACACGAATTACCATAGGAATGAGCAAACACTGCTAGATCTACTGATTTGCACCAGATCCACGTAAATCACATTGACCCATAATGGAATTCCCGAGAGAAATGATCAAATCTGAAATATTCACTGCAAAACTCTACTGGTTTCCAGTAAATCACAAACTTTTCATCAACATCATTCGAATTCCGGTCTGATCAGCCACCGATTGTGCTTCTCAACTCAAGGATACTTCAGTTAGATCTCAAAGAAGGGAATCAATCAAGCTTATCAAAATTACTCTTATCCGATTGCTCAATTTCTGCAAATCACAACAGAAATTCCACGGATCAACAATGAACTATAGTCATTTCACAGGACCGTATTGCAGGTGATGTAATCCACTTCAAATGTCCATGGAATCCTCCAATCTACTATCGAAACACCAGACTACCCTAAAAATAAAGATCAGAGAAAACCGAATTAGAATACCTCTCAAAATACCGATCAAGATCTGGTAGAAACACAACCTGTACCTGAATTCCGCAAAATGCAACAACGGCTGAGATCCACCACCTGCCGCCTCCAAAATTGTCACTCCTGATGCTCGGATATCAATTGTCATGGTCCTCACGATCCTAGACTTCAGCTACACCCGAGGTTTACTCCACAATAGAGACACCTCACAGCTCAACCTTTTCCTCGAACCCGCACGACTGTAGAATTGCTATGCAGTGAATTTGCTAAAGGTTCTTCCTCTCTATGTGCACTCAATTCCGATCAGTGATGGAAGGCACACGCACATACTCACACCCTTCTCTGAGTCTACATGACAATGTTGTCGTCCCCGGCGAACCCATGGATGAATTTGAAGATATTGAATTGACCCCTTCATTTGCATCCTTACGTGACGATGACAATGATAACTAACATGAGGATGTTGTTGCCAATATTTTAGAAAATGATGACGATCAAGTATGTCCTAATTTATGATCTACCAGTTAATTATGTTTCGAAAAGATGAGAATCTGATGCAAGTTTGAAAATAAATAGTACTAGGGCAAACAAAATGTTCAACTGTGGATGATGAATATTTTGTTGTGAAAAACTCTGTCGTGTGTGATTTTTCACACTCAAGAAGATCATGGTTTGCATGATATCTATCCTACCATAATGCTTATTTTCGACTACTCTCTGTAATTGTAATTGTATTTGTTCTCATTGACTGGTTCAAAACTTGATCAACTTATTGGAAATATTAGGGCTCGAACAATCGAACGAAAGACCAACTAATGTAGCAGGTGGTGTCCCTGTCCCTGAGGCACTAGTTTTAATTGAGAAGATGAACAAGAGAATGAAACAAATGTCTCTTGGCTACGAATTCAATGAGATTGAGGTAGAGAAAGGATTTGAAACTCCTTACATAGAAAGCATCCCCACTCTGCACAAGAGGATGATTGAAAGGAAAGACTATGGACTAAAGTCCTTGGATGGAAGCACAAGAGAAGGTGAAGGTGGCAAAGCAGTCCTAATTGGGCGACTGAAATCTGCTATGAAGGCTGAGCGTGTGGGTGTTAGTGCTCTATACACTGAATATGACTTTAGTAAAAATTTATATTAATAGCAATACCCTTATCTTGAATTGGAGAGGTGGGGTTTTAGCGGAGGTGGAGCAACATTCCAAAACCAATATGGTCCTTGCTTTAAAAGAAGACAAATAAAAAGCACCTTGTATCTTGAATTAGGAGAGCTAACCAAATTAGAAGATCATAAAAATCGCATATTCTACCATTGTTTTTAAAGGAAAAAAAGTCAAAAAGGAACCTAAACATATGAAATTGGTAAGTCTATAGGGTATTATAAAAGTGTGAAATTTTTTAGAAGAGATGGGTATCACATGGCTTATAAGGTTATTGAATAAACTATAAGATGCCTATACAGTGGAGGATGAGTGCAATTATACCTATATATAAGAACAAAGGAGGCATTTAAAATTATATGACTTATCGAGGTATCAAGTTGATAAGTCATACTATGAAATTATTTGAAAGAATTATTTAATGTAGGTTTAGATTAGTGTCAAGTACAATGAAGAACCAATTTATATTTGTGACAAGAAGATCAATTATCGAGTCCATTCACCTATTGATACATCTTATAGAAAATTTTAGAGGAAAGAACGAAGATCCTTTATATAGTATTTATTGATATTGGAAACGTTTTTGATCGGGTGCCAAGAAAGGTTTTTTGAAGAGCCTTAAAAAAGAGAGGTATATGATTGACATACATCAATCTTATAATAGACCCACTATGTTATGTAATTCTGAGTGTTGGGCAATTAATCAACATGTATAAAAAATGTCCGTAGTAGAAGTGAAGATGTTGAGATGGATGAGGAATAATACAAGAAAAGACTGTATGCATAATAAGGTTATTAGAAACAAATTGAGAGTGACCCTAATAGAGGATAAAATAAGAAAAACCGTTTAAAATAATTTGGACAAATAGAAAGGTTATTGAAGAAAGCTTTGGTAAAAAGGTATTTAAAACTAAAAAAGTTAGGAAAAGAAGACCACAAAAGTATTGAAAGGAAACAAAAAATAATGATGATCCATATAACCGACCCCATTAGTATGAGAAAAGGCTTACCTGTTGTTGTTGTATATATATTTTAGGGAGAGAGGGGAGAAATGCATGTGCATAACACAAATTTGGTATGACAACATAGGATGACTATGTTAAGTTCTTTAACATAGACATATCATACTCATAATTATTTGAGCAACACAAACTTGCACTACTTTTCATGTCACCCTTAAAGAGGAGTCATATATAATAATATGGTGTCTATTGTTATAATCTTTCCAATCCCTCGAAAGAGGTGGGATGCACATTATTGAACTTTGAATCGCAACTTGATCTGTTAAACTACTGCTCAGAGTTTAAAATTAGGTTTCTCAAAATGTGGTTAATGACTTGAATTTCAGTGGCCCAACATTCATTTGCAAATATGTATAGAAGCCAAAGAACCTTCCTAAATCCAAACATAGATGCAATTTACCCTCTAGTGATCGGACTCTGACCACTTTTTATGATGGATTCAATGTTCCGAAGTTATTTCAAACATTTATGAGCATCTGAAAAAAAAAATTTGGAGGCTTATAAGAAAGAAAGAAAAATAAGCAAAAAAGTCTATTGGTAAAAGAGGGTAAAAGAGATATTTTTTGGATAATTAAGGCTAGAGATAATAAAACTAAATATCTTACTTTTATTAGATACATTAAAGATGATGATGATGAGAAGAGCTAACTAAATCAAAAGAGTATGAACACTCTAATTTCTACTGATGTATTCAAAAAAATAAAGTAAAAAGGTCTCTTTAACTCGTGAAGGTTGACAAATATATAGGACAAGACAATATTCTTATAAAAATATGAAAAGTAATTGAATAAAAATAGAAAGATGCTTGAGGCATGAAGGAAAAAGACAATTATACCCATATAGTAGCACAAGAGAGGTATTGAGAAATGTGTCAATTATCAAAGTATTAAGTTGATGAGTATAAAATTATGGCAAAGACTTATTGAATATAGGTTGAGGCAAATATCGAGTACAATATAAAACTAATTTAGATTTATGCAAGAAAGATCTACAATTGATGCAATTAATGTATTTAAATATCTTACACAATATTTAAGAGCAATACAAAAGAACCTTCATATGATATTTGATTAATCTAAGTCTTCATGACAATGTTATCGTCTTAGGGGAACCCATGGATGAATTTGAAGATATTGAATTGACCCCTTCATCTACATCCTTACATGATGATGACAATGATAACTAACATGAGGATATAGTTGCTAATGTTTTAAAAAATGAGGAATATTAAGGTATGTCCTAATTTCTGTTCAACCAGTTAATCATGTTTTCGAAAGATGAGAATCTGATGCAACTTTGAAAATAAATAGTACTAGGGCAAACAAAAGGTTCAACTATAGATGATGAATATTTTGTTGCGAAAAACTCTATCGCGTTTGATTTTTCACACACTCAAGAAGATCATGGTTTGCACGATCTCTATTCTGTCATAATGCTTATTTTCCACTACTCTCTGTAATTGTAATTGTATTTATTCTCATTGATTGGTTCAAAACTTGATCAACTTATGGGCCATTAAATAAATTAACAAAATATAGTGCACTTAAAGAATTCGACAGATTGGAGAAATTTCATCCAACCTTCAAAACACATGAGAGACAGTGCCCACAGTTGACTTCCTCTCTCTCTACAGTACCTAATCTAAACCCTAATCTCTTATTTATAAGCACAATCTAACTTAAATAACTAATATACCCCTATTACTAAAGTAGTATTACTAATAAAACATAAAACATAAACTGGATCAAAAGAGTGTCAACTTTAGGATATGATTTTTGCCTCTAACAAAATTAATGATGATTGGTTAAAATGGAGAGGATCATCAAGTATTCTTTGTGATAAGAAGATACTATTAAAGTTAAAAGGTAAATATTAAAGAGCAACAATTAGACCAGCCATGTTTTATGGTTGTTAGTGTTGGACAGTTAATCATGAACATGTACAAAAGATGTTTGTGACAGAAACTAAGATGTTGAGATAGATGAGTAGTCATACAAGAAAAGATCATATACATAATGAGGTTATTAGAAACAAATTAAGAGTGACACTAATAGAGGATAAAATGAGAGAATATCGTTTAAAATTGTTTGAATATATAGAAAGAAGATCAGAAGAAGAAACTGTAAGAAGGTATGAAAAACTAAATTTGGAAAGTATTAAAAGAGGTAGAGGATGACCACAAAAGTATTGGAAAGAAACAATAAAGAATGATCTTGCTTATTGTGAGTTAACTCATAACAATGCACATGATAGGGCTATGTAGGAACAAAGAATCCATATAGTCAACCCCATCTAGTATGAAAAAAGGCTTAGTTGTTGTTTTGGTGTTAATTTTCAATGAAGCTGCATATATGAGTGAATTACACACGAGTGTATGTTTGTGCATGTTTTTACTAAGATTTGGAATGTGTAATTTTGATGAGCAACATATTTGACAAACTTGTTTCCTTATGTCCTATTCCTTTACCAAAGAATTTCGAGTTTGTGTTTGTAATTCAAGCTGCATATGCATTGTCTTATAGTTTTTTCCCGTTCTGATTTAAAACATAGGCAAATGGTCTTTTAGATAGTTGTAGCAACTCATTGTGGAACTTCTATGCGAGGACCTTTTATAACAGGACATTTCTTGGGTGAGGTCTTATAGGTTTACCAATTATGTGCAACGATCATCGAAAGAATAAGTGTTGTATTTGTTAAAGAATATATGTATATATTGTTTTAGTGTTAGTTTTGTAATTTCTGATACTTGGGTATTATTGTAAGCTCGTAGTACTAAGGGTAGTTTGATTATTTTTTGTTTTACAGCTCATTATATAAGGGTTGAACATTTTGTATTAGGGTTAAGAGTTTGATTAATAGAAAAAAAGTAAGAGAGAGGGGGAAACCTCCTTTGGAGGTCTGCCCCCTCCTCCCATCTACCATTTTACTCTTCATCTTTTGTCAATGTTTTCGATTATCGATTATTCGTTGCACTTTTCACAAATTTCAACATGATATAAGAGCCTATTTTGATCATCGAGAGCAGTAGAAGGTTACGGCAGATTGGAGAGAATATGTGAAAGGTCTAACAACCACAAAATAGGTGGTCTCAAGTGGTTGTCATAGTGAGTGTTGCATTTCGAGAGTGAGCTATTGCATTTCGAAAGAGCACATTCTTCACCGAGGAAATCTCTTAGAGTTCGATTTCTTCTTTTTTAATCGAGGTTGGTGATTGTGAGGATGTCGAGATTTATGTGGAAGTTGTTATTTAGATGCATGTTAAGTTTGTTTAGGCAACAAAAAGTGAATTTCCTAACATAGACCTTAAAAAACAGTAAGGAATCAGTATCAAAGCAAATAGCTCTTCAGGCTGACAATCTTCTTTGGTTGGTTGAGATATAAATAGATAGGCGAACAACAAACGAGTTTGTGCAAGAATGGTCCTGTTAAAATGATATGGTCATGCTACATCCGAAGGTCCCAATTGCATCACGTCATCTAGTTAGTTACATTATATCAAGGTTTTTTTTTGTTGCTAGACCAGGACTCCATCCAAGATTCGGTATTCAACCAAACTGTCATTGATTTAACTTGTTGCTAGACCAGGACTCCATCTAAGTTTCTGTATTCAACTAAATTATCATTGATTTAACGACAAAGAAAAAGCTAGTGGTTTTATGTTGTAAGATTCTTTAGCAGTTTATTTTCATGTAAGAACTTCATCACCTTGTGTTTGGGACCTGCAGTTGAACCCTATACAGACTAGGAGAATGTGTGAGCAAATGATATTCACAACATAGATCCATGAGGGTGAGGCATTCTGAACGAATGAGTATTGTTTGCTTGGATTGCCTGATCAAGGAAAAAGAAGATAACAAAAGAGGAAGAATAAATGGGTTGTCAAAAGTGACTATATTGGTTGGACCATCATTTCGAGATTTTTCAAAGTGGTTACAAGAAATTATGGAAAAAAAGAGAAGGTAATTTCAATTTTTGAATATCAAATTCTAAAGCTGAAAAAATAAGTTACATATTACTTTGCTGATTTGGGGGAAAGTAAACCAGAAAGGTAGTTATGAAAAGTTATTTTCCTGAATTTGTTGGAAAGCAAAAAAAAAAAGTAAGCATGGAAAGTCACTTTCTTGATTTTGTGAAGAAGGAAAAAAAAATAGTTATGGAAGATCATCTTCCTTATTTGATAGAAATGATAAGGAAAATAAATCAAGATAAGGATGATCCTGAAAAATATGTATGAGTCCCACGATTTTAGGAAAGAGAGAAGGTAACCATTGCCCATCATCTGCATAAAGAAAGTGAATACAGAAAAAGGAAGGTGGTTAGTTATGGCATGTGCAATACGACCATCGTCCTGACTCCTCACACACATACACAGAGAAAGAGAGAATGGGTGCATGAGACACCAGTTCGTTGCTTATCCTGCTAACATTTCTCATCTCCACTCGATTTAATGCCACAAAATGCAGAAACCTAGTGAAAATTGTGAGTGGCGTTGGAGAACTGATTGATTGTGTAGACATTCATAGGCAGCCTCCTTTTGCCCATCCTGCTATTCACTTTATCCTGGTAATGCTGGATGTGAGTATCTAATTCTATGTAGGAACAACCATACAATTTTAACGCTGCCGGTGATGGAGTGGAGCCGTTCCAACTTTTAAGTCGTCCACTATCCCACTTTTCAGTCTACATATACAAATGTGTTTGACGTATATGCGTATATATATATATATTTATGCATATATATGTATGTGTATATAAATATATGTACACATGTGTGCATGCGTGCACACACACACATATATACATACATACATATATATATACATACATATATATACATACATATATACATATACATACATATATACATATACACACATATATATATATATACATACATATATATATATACATACATATATATATTAATTGGGCTTAAGCTTGTTTACGGGATTCAAGCCGTTGAGTTCTGCTGATTAGGTCCAGCATGTTGACATTCCTAGGGAAAACCCGGATACATATGTAAGCTGCCAAAGAAGATTCCTCTCGACTTCTGGAAAAATGTCTCTTCTCTCTCTTGTCCTTGAGATTTTAATTTTTATGTTCGCAGTGAAATTCGCGATGTTGATTGGTCATCTAGAATAACTTGTTTATGTTGATTTGGATCTTGAAGTTCTCTTGAAAGTTTGAGTCTCTTGCCATGACATGAATCTAACAGTTTTGTCGGTCATGAAGTGTGATTTGGAATAATATTGTTGCTGCCGGTATGGTGCTCATCTTCTCCTACGTGAAAAGTTGGGTTTACGATGTGGATGAAGGTACTGAAATGCTTGGTTCTGATAAAAAAACTCACGAGATCTGATTAATTAATGTGAGATGTCTTGTTTCATAGTTTTTGCTGAAGGACACTTGACCATCAGGACAAATTCTATTGGATGAAATGCCTCAATTTTTACGTGTATATATATACATAAGTTCAGCAAACCGACTTGAACCATATCACATGATTTTTCTTTTAAATTTTTAAACGTCAAAATAAAACGAACTAGCCCAAAACCTTAACCGAAATAAACACTTGGGTACATTCAAATTGTGCTCACCTCTTGTTAGAAGGCAACTTCAAATTCATATAATGAAGTCCACATCAACAGTGCTGTATAACTTGCTTTAGGTTTTCGCTTGGCAAACTAGGGTTTAGGCAGAACTGTACTGGTACGATTCTGTATCCTGCTAAATATGGATTCACCGTAACTCGCTGAGTTGTTTTCTTTTTTCTTTTTTTCTTGTTAAAAAGAGAGGCCGAAACCTGACTCACATACACACAAAAGTAGTATTAGGGGTGCTCACTGAACAGAACAAACAGAGCCCAACCATTTGGTTCTCATCTTTTTATGCTGTCTGATGTTACTTACACGTGTGGCTTAACAGGAATTCCTGTAAGTGAGTAATCTTACAGGGAATGTGAAGGATTGAGATTCGAAATTCTCATTGTTTAATGTAAATGACTATGAAAGTGACACTCAATAAGTTAAAAGGGGAATTCTCGTTGGTGGCTCAGTCTCACGAGAGTTCAATAAATTAACATCCCACTCTGGTTTATCCCACGGCTTCCCGTTCTCATGACTTACATGATCCAATATATGAACATAAAATAGATAAACCATGAAATACATGACAGTTTATTTTTATACAACATTTCAACACCAGACAAGGACAGAGGGGTTGCAACCCTTTAATTTTTTATTAGGAAATGAGGAGTCCAGCCCTCCCTTTATTTAGGTAATATAATAATATTGCTGACAACGACGATAACTTCATCAAGGACCTCATCAACCATGGATATGGATGCTCTTCCAATGGAAGTGCCTGCAGTGGTACTTATCATGCTCGATGTTGTGGTGTTCTCCATGGCAGTCGTGCTGTTCATAGAACCTAGCGCCATGCGGGCCATCATCAAAGTAGTATCCTCCTTGGTATTTGATGTTGTGGCAACCAGGATTATGATATGTCACCGACTTTCCTTTGCATCCTGGTCCTTCATACACAGTCAGAGAAGTGGCATTTGCAACGGTAGCCAATTCCATTACGACAACCATCACCACCAGGGCAATGACGAAGGGAAGAGTTTTGGCCATTTCTCAAGGTTAGTGAAGAATTGGGAGTAAAGGAAGATATTTTGTGGTTTTTGTTGTGCATTTAGTCTTCTTCATGTTCATGTATTTATAGGATACGAAAGGAATGAAAACAAGCTCACAGATTAAACAGCACTTACTTGACCCAAAACAAATAGAAGATTGTATTTTAGTGGTTTAGTAAAACATCATTTAGGCAATTACTGACCCAAGTTGTACCACATTGGTTAGTGTTATCTCATATTTTACTATGGCGTCTCCAGGTTCATTTGTTCATCTGCATGACATAGATGCATTAGAAAAGTCAAATGATGGGGTTGAACTGAAATCCTTAGCCTGTGTCAACTCTCTCCCACAGAAAATCTCTCACAAAAACTACTAGTTCAAGAATATTTGTGCCCTTGCTCTCTCCATATATATATTTGTATATATTACATGGCCCTAAGCTTGTTTAGTGGGATTTAAGCGGTTGAGTTCTCCCATCATGTTGAAATCCCTATGGATACCCGGCTACCTATGAAAGCAGCCAAAGAATATGCTTCTCAACTTCTAGAAAAATGTGAGTCTTATCTCAGTTGTCCTCAAGGCTTTACCAATTTATTTTGATCTAGAACTTTTCTCTTAAAAATTTAATGAGTATCCAGCTTTGACTTGAATCCATCTGATTGGAAGTCCTCAAGTATGATTTGGAATAATGTTGTTGAGAACCATATGGCGCTCATCCTCTCTCTTGCGAAAAGTAACTCGGTTTTACAATGTGCATGAAGATATTGTACTGCTTGGTTTTGATAAGAAAAACTCATACGATATTAACTAGTGCGAGATGGCCTGTTTCTGACGTTTTTGGGCGGTATGGAAAGGAATCGCTTCTTGCTTATTGCTAAAAGCCATCTTGATTGTCAGTATAGACTCTATTAGAAGAAATGTCTCAATTATACATAGTATATATATATATATATATATATATATATATATATATATATATATATATATATATATATATATATATATATATATATATATATATATATATATATATATATACAAATATATATATATATACACACATATATATATACACATATATACATATATATATATACATATATACATGTATATATGTATATATATATAAACATACCGTATTATTGTATATTTTCATGTTGTCTGTGAAAAGGAGTTGCTTCTTTTATATTTCCATGTTGCCTTGAAAATTTAATTTCGAGGTTGTTGCCAGACCATAGCAGCATTGATCGGCATGATATGGATCATATATATTTATATATGTGTGTGTGTTTGTTACATGGCCTAAGCTTGTTTAATTGAACCCAAGCCACTGAGTGCTGCTGATTAGGTCCAACGTGTTGACATCCCTACGGGAAACCCGGCTATATATGAAAGTTGTGAAAGAAGATGCTTCTCAACTTCTAGAAAAATGTCACTCTTATCTCAAAGTTAAATTTGTGATGTTGATAGGAAATCTGCAATGCCTCAATCAAGTGAATTGTCATTTCTTTGTTGATGGGTTTAGGCAAACCTGTACTAGTCACAGGCAATCATCTCTGTTAACACAAAGTTGTCCACATTTGAGTTTTATATAACCAAAAGCTTATTCGACGATGCCCTCTTTGTTTCCTTTTTTTTCTTGTTACGGTAGGTCAATAGAACGATGTTTTCCTGTATCACGAAAACTACGGGAGTTAGACAATCTTGAAAAGAATGTTTTATTGAGTAGGTCAGTATAACGACGTTTTCCGAGTCGATATAAACAAATCCAAGTCGCGCAGACACGTCATTTCGTGTTTCTGTGAAAGACTTGACGTAAAATATTTTTACTCCCAACCATAGTTTTCCAATGTATTCATCTGAAAGGTGGGGATTTACATAAAGGATTGAGATTTCAAATTCGTTGATGTCCTTGTCTTACACTCTTAAAGAAGTACACAAAGTTGACCTTCCCCATATCAAACCTATAGTGTAACGATAATGGCTGCTTTTGCATTGCGTAAAATTGGTAGCAATGTGGGGACACCCAACTCCATCGCGGAGAATTAAAGAGCCCTCATTGATGTCATACATACATGATTTCGTGAGCATTCCTTCCCAGGATTGTAGGCCATAATTGATGTCATACATACATGATTTCGTGATGCTGCAACTTAAAAATTAATGGGTGACTTCTACCAACGAATTAAAGAGCCTTATGTGGCTCAGTCTTCTTCATCTAGATGTTTTTAGATAAATCTGTAGAATTGGCTCAAAATGTGTCCAGCGAATACAAATCTTACAGAAATCCAATTAATACTTTATTTTTTCAGATTTGCAATTTTGTCAATTCATCTCTATAGCAGTTTCCATATATAACTACAATTATGTCTAAACTACAAATTCGTCATGCAGATTTGGTGAAGTCTCACAAGAATTCGATAAATTGACATCCCATTCCGGTTTATACCATGGCTGCCCATAACAACGATTGACAAAACAGCATCACCTGTAACATTAATTCATGATTTAATAGTGATATTCACTTGTTCCAGTTATTATATTGAGTTGTTCGTTATTTCAGGAACATGATTTCAAGCACCAAACAAGAGGAAAATCCGTGCGATCTCTCCTTGCCAGAAACATTTGTATTCTTGAAATACATGACAGACTGTACCTTAATACAAGATTTCAACACCAGATAAGAACAGATGGCATGATCCCCGTTACTGCAACAAAGCTACCAAAGATGATGCCAATTAGCTTCTAGGGAAATGCAAGTCTTAGGTTGGATTGGTCCACCACAACTAGCTTCCATAACACCACGAACAAGTTCTGCCACAACACTTGATACCGATTTGAGACGCACAAACCAGCAACTAGAAACTGGTTGACACACAATCTACTGTAATACAAAAACAAACACAACAGGACAGACTTGAAAGCTCAATTACAGGTGCATTACATCAAGTACATATCTCAAATTGTTATAGCAAACAAACTAAGAATGGCTCCCATTTCAACCGAATGACAATGAGCCTTGCTATGAACATGTCACCATTCTCTATCTCATCCACCATTAGAGAGTCTATCCGATTGGAAAGCATTCAACCATTCAACATGGTCTGTAACCACTTAAAAACACCACTTAAAAAGCATTCAACCATCATATTGGAAAAAATTTTATCCGATTCACCATCGTTTGCAAAAATCGCAGCACAAATCTGTAACTTCCCGTAGAGATATAGCTAGTTTTGACAAAGAATTTTTCGAGTGATCGAATAAATGTCAATCGGTTATAGGAACAGCCGATTTATAGTTGAATAACTCTCAACATGTAAGGCTTCCCTCAATATAATTTTCAAAACAAACGGACGACGTTTTCTACATCAAATCAGCGTGCGATTTCCTAACAGATGACAAATTTCTGCGAGTTCTTTCACAATCTTCCGACAAACAACACGAATTACCATAGGAATGAGCAAACACTGCTAGATCTACTGATTTGCACCAGATCCACGTAAATCACATTGACCCATAATGGAATTCCCGAGAGAAATGATCAAATCTGAAATATTCAATGCAAAACTCTACTGGTTTCCAGTAAATCACAAACTTTTCATGAACATCATTCGAATTCCGGTCCGATCAGCCACCGATTGTGCTTCTCAACTCAAGGATACTTCAGTTAGATCTCAAAGAAGGGAATCAATCAAGCTTATCAAAATTACTCTTATCCGATTGCTCAATTTCTGCAAATCACAACAGAAATTCCACGGATCAACAATGAACTATAGTCATTTCACAGGACCGTATTGCAGGTGATGTAATCCACTTCAAATGTCCATGGAATCCTCCAATCTACTATCGAAACACCAGACTACTCTAAATATAAAGATCAGAGAAAACCGAATTAGAATACCTCTCAAAATACCGATCAAGATCTGGTAGAAACTCAACCTGTACCTGAATTCCGCAAAATGCAACAACGGCTGAGATCCACAACCTGCCGCCTCCAAAATTGTCACTCCTGATGCTCGGATATCAATTGTCATGGTCCTCACGATCCTAGACTTCAGCTACACCCGAGGATTAGTCGACAATAGAGACACCTCACCGCTCAACCTTTTCCTCAAACCCGCACGACTGTAGAATTCCATGCAGTGAATTTGCTAAAGGTTCTTCCTCTCTATGTGCACTCAATTCCGATCAGTGATGGAAGGCACACGCACATACTCACACCCTTCTCTGAGTCTACTTGACAATGTTGTCGTCCCTGGCGAACCCATGGATGAATTTGAAGATATTGAATTGACCCCTTACGTGATGATGACAATGATAACTAACATGAGGATGTTGTTGCCAATGTTTTAGAAAATGATGAAGATCAAGGTATGTCCTAATTTCTGTTCTACCAGTTAATCATGCTTCGGAAAGATGAGAATCTTATGCAAGTTTGAAAATAAATAGTACTAGGGCAAACAAAATGTTCAACTATGGATGATGAATATTTTGTTGTGAAAAACTCTGTGGTGTCTGATTTTTCACACTCAAGAAGATCATGGTTTGCACGATCTCTATCCTACCATAATGCTTATTTTCGACTACTCTCTGTAATTGTAATTGTATTTATTCTCATTGACTGGTTCAAAACTTGATCATCTTATTGGAAATATTAGGGCTCGAACAATCGAACGAAAGACCAACTAATGTAGTAGGTGGTGTCCCTGTCCCTGAGGCACTAGTTTTAATTGAGAAGATGAATAAGAGAATGAAACAAATGTCAAATCTGCTATGAAGGCTGAGCGTGTGGGTGTTAGTGCTCTATACACTGAATATGACTTTAGTAAAAATTTATATTAATAGCAATACCCTTATCTTGAATTGGAGAGGTGGGGTTTTAGCAGAGGTGGAGCAACATTCCAAAACCAATATGGTCCTTGCTTTAAAAGAAGACAAATAAAAAGCACCTTGTATCTTGAATTAGAAGAGCTAACCAAATTAGAAGATCATAAAAATCGCATATTCTACCATTGTTTTTAAAGGAAAAAAAGTCAAAAAGGCACCTAAACATATGAAATTGGTAAATCTGTAGGGTATTATAAAAGTGTGAAAATTTTTAGAAGAGATGGGTATCACTTGGCTTATAAGATTATTGAATAAACTATAAGATGCCTATAGAGTGGAGGATGAGTGCAATTATACCTATATATAAGAACAAATGAGGCATTTAAAATTATATGACTTATCGAGGTATCAAGTTGATAAGTCATACTATGAAATTATTTGAAAGAATTATTTAATGTTGGTTTAGATTAGTGTCAAGTACAATAAAGAACCAATTTAGATTTGTGACAAGAAAATCAATTATCGAGTCTATTCACCTATTGATACATCTTATAGAAAATTTTAGAGGAAAGAACGAAGATCCTTTATATAGTATTTATTGATATTGGAAACGTTTTTGATCGGGTGCCAAGAAAGGTTTTTTGAAGAGCCTTAAAAAAGAGAGGTATATGATTGACATACATCAATCTTATAATAGACCCACTATGTTATGTAATTCTGAGTGTTGGGCAATTAATCAACATGTATAAAAAATGTCCGTAGTAGAAGTGAAGATGTTGAGATGGATGAGTAATAATACAAGAAAAGACTGTATGCATAATAAGGTTATTAGAAACAAATTGGGAGAGACCCTAATAGAGGATAAAATAAGAAAAATCGTTTAAAATAATTTGGACAAATAGAAAGGTTATTGAAGAAAGCTTTGGTAAAAAGGTATTTAAAACTAAAAAAGTTAGGAGAAGAAGACCACAAAAGTATTGAAAGGAAACAAAAAATAATGATGATCCATATAACCAACCCCATTAGTATGAGAAAAGGCTTACCTGTTGTTGTTGTATATATATTTTAGGGAGAGAGGGGAGAAATGCATGTGCATAACACAAATTTGGTAAGACAACATAGGAGCACTACTTTTCATGTCACCCTTAAAGAGGGGTCATATATAATAATATGGTGTCTGTTGTTATAATCTTTCCAATGCCTCGAAAGAGGTGGGATGCACATTATTGAACTTTGAATCGCAACTTGATCGGTTAAACTACTGCTCAGAGTTTAGAATTAGGTTTCTCAAAATGTGGTTAATGACTTGAATTTCAGTGGCCCAACATTCATTTGCAAATACGTATAGAAGCCAAAGAACCTTCCTAAATCCAAACATAGATGCAATTTACCCTCTAGTGATCGGACTCTGACCACTTTTTATGATGGATTCAATGTTCCAAAGTTATTTCAAACATTTATAAGCGTCTGAAAAGAAATTTTTGGAGGCTTATAAGCAAGAAAGAAAAATAAGTAAAAAAGGCTATTGGTGAAACAAAAGATAAAATTTGAGAGGATTTATATAAAAACATAACTTAAAAGAGGGTAAAAGAGATATTTTTTGGATAATTAAGGCCAGAGATAATAAAACTAAATATATTTCTATTATTAGATACATTAAAGATGATGATGATGAGAAGAGCTAACTAAATCAAAAGAGTATGAACACTGTAATTTCTACTGATGTATTCAAAAAAATAAAGTAAAAAAGTCTCTTTAACTCGTGAAGGCTGACAAATGTATAGGACAAGACAATATTCCTATAAAAATATGAAAAGTAATTGCTTACAAGATTATTTAATGAAATACGAAAAAATAGAAAGTTGCTTGAGGCATGAAGGAAAAAGACAATTATACCCATATAGTAGCACAAGAGAGATATTGAGAATTGTGTCAATTATCGAAGTATTAAGTTGATGAGTATAAAATTATGGCAAAGACTTATTGAATATAGGTTGAGGCAAATATCGAGTACAATATAAAACTAATTTAGATTTATGCAAGAAAGATCTACAATTGATGCTATTAATGTATTTAGATATCTTACACAATATTTAAGAGTAATAAAAAAGAACCTTCACATGATATTTGATTAATCTAAGTCTTCATGACAATGTTATCATCTTAGGGGAACCCATGGATGAATTTGAAGATATTGAATTGACCCCTTCATCTGCATCCTTACATAATGATGACAATGATAACTAACATGAGGATGTAGTTGCTAATGTTTTAAAAAATGAGGAATATTAAGGTATGTCTTAATTTCGGTTCAACCAGTTAATCATGTTTCCGAAAGATGAGAATCTGATGCAACTTTGAAAATAAATAGTACTAGGGCAAACAAAAGGTTGAACTATGGATGATGAATATTTTGTTGCGAAAAACTCTATCGCGTTTGATTTTCACACACTCAAGAAGATCATGGTTTGCACGATCTCTATTCTACCATAATGCTTATTTTCCACTACTCTCTGTAATTGTAATTGTATTTATTCTCATTGATTGGTTCAAAACTTAATCAACTTATGGGCTCTGATACCATTAAATAAATTAACAAAATATAGTGCACTTAAAGAATTCAACAGAATGGAGAAATTTCATCCAACCTTGCAAACACATGAGAGACAATGCCCACAGTTGACTTCCTCTCTCTCTACAGTACCTAATCTAAACCCTAATCTCTTATTTATAAGCACAATCTAACTTAAATGATTAATATACCCCTATTACTAAAATAGTATTACTAATAAGACATAAAACATAAACTGGATCAAAAGAGTGTCAACTTTAGGATATGATTTTTGCCTCTAACAGAATTAATGATGATTGGTTAAAATGGAGAGGATCATCAAGTATTCTTTGTGATAAGAAGATACTATTAATGTTAAAAGGTAAATATTATAGAGCAACAATTAGACCTGCCATGTTTTATGGTTGTTAGTATTGGACAGTTAATCATGAACATGTACAAAAGATATTTGTGACAGAAACTAAGATGTTGAGATAGATGAGTAGTCATACAAGAAAAGATCATATACATAATGAGGTTATTAGAAACAAATTAAGAGTGACACTAATAGAGGATAAAATGAGAGAATATCGTTTAAAATTGTTTGAATATATAGAAAGAAGATCAGAAGAAGAAACTATAAGAAGGTATGAAAAACTAAATTTGGAAAGTATTAAAAGAGGTAGAGGATGACCACAAAAGTGTTGTAAAGAAACAATAAAGAATGATCTTGCTTATTGGGAGTTAACTCGTAACAATGCACATGATAGGGCTATGTGGAAACAAAGAATCCATATAGCCAACCCCATCTAGTATGAAAAAAGGCTTAGTTGTTGTTTTGATGTTAATTTTCAATGAAGCTGCATATATGAGTGAATTACCCACGAGTGTATGTTTGTGCATGTTTTTACTAAGATTTGGAATGTATAATTTTGATGAGCAACATATTTGACAAACCTGTTTTCTTATGTCCTATTCCTTTACCAAAGAATTTCGAGTTTGTGTTTGTAATTCAAGCTACATATGCATTGTCTTATAGTTTTTTCCCGTTCTGATTTAAAACTTAGGCAAATGGTCTTTTAGATATTTGTAGCAACTCATTGTGGAACTTCTATGCAAGGACCTTTTATAACAGGACATTTCTTGGGTGAGGTCTTATAGTTTTACCAATTATGTGTAACGCTCATTGAAAGAATAAGTGTTGTATTTGTTAAAGAATATATGTATATATTGTTTTAGTATTAGTTTTGTAATTTCTGATACTTGGGTATTATTGTAATTGCTCGTAGTAGTAAGGGTAGTTTGATCATTTTTTGTTTTACAGCTCATTATATAAGGGTTGAACATTTTGTATTAGGGTTAAGAGTTTGATTAATAGAAAAAGAGTAAGAGAGAGGGGGAAACCTCCTTTGGAGGTCTGCCCCCTCCTCCCATCTACCATTTTACTCTTCATCTTTTGTCAATGTTTTCGATTATCGATTATCTGTTGCACTTTTCACTGATTTCAACACGATATAAGAGCCTATTTTGATCATCGAGAGCACTAGAAGGTTATGGCAGATTGGAGAGAATATGTGAAAGGTCTAACAACTACAAAATAGGTGGTCTCAAGTGGTTGTCATAGTGAGTGTTGCATTTCGAGAGTGAGCTATTGCATTTCGAAAGAGCACATTCTTCACCGATGAAATCTCTTAGAGTTCGATGTCTTCTTTTTTAATCGAGGTTGGTGATTATGAGGATGTCGAGATTTATGTGGAAGTTGTTATTTAGATACATGTTAAGTTTGTTTAGGCAACAAAAAGTGAATTTCCTAACATAGACCTTAAAAAACAGTAAGGAATCAGTATCAGAGTAAATAGCTCTTCAGGCTGACAATCTTCTTTAGTTGGTTGAGATATAAATAGACAGGCAAACAACAAATGAGTTTGTGCAAGAATGATCCTGTTAAAATGATCTGGTCATGCTACATCCGAAGGTCCCAGTTGCATCACGTCATCTAGTTAGCTGCATTATATAAAGTTTTTTTTTTGTTGCTAGACCAGGACTCCATCGAAGATTCGGTATTCAACCAAACTGCATTGATTTAACCTGTTGCTAGACCAGGACTCCATCTAAGTTTCTGTATTCAACTAAATTGTCATTGATTTAACAACAAAGAAAAAGCTAGTGGTTTTATGTTGTAAGATTCTTTAGCAGTTTATTTTCATGTAAGAACTTCATCACCTTGTGTTTGGGACCTACAGTTGAACCTCTATACAGACTAGGAGAATGTGTGAGCAAATGATGTTCACAACATAAATCCATGAGGGTGAGGCATTCTGAACGAATGAGTATTATTTGCTTGGATTGCCTGATCAAGAAAAAAGAAGATAACGAAAGAGGAAGAATAAATGGGTTGTCAAAAGTGACTATATTGGTTGGACCATCATTTCGAGATTTTTCAAAGTGGTTACAAGAAATTATGGAAAAAAAGAGAAGGTAATTTCAATTTTTGAATATCAAATTCTAGAGCTGAAAAAATAAATTACATATTACTTTGCTGATTTTGTTGGAAAGCAAACCAGAAAGGTAGTTATGAAAAGTTATTTTCCTGAATTTGTGGGAAATCAAAAAAAAAAAGTAAGCATGGAAAGTCACTTTCTTGATTTTGTGAAGAAGGAAAAAAAAATAGTTATGGAAGATCATCTTCCTTATTTGATAGAAATGATAAGGAAAATAAATCAAGATAAGGATGATCCTGAAAAATATGTATGAGTCCCACGATTTTAGGAAAGAGAGAAGGTAACCATTGCCCATCATCTGCATAAAGAAAGTGAATACAGAAAAAGGAAGGTGGTTAGTTATGGCATGTGCAATACGACCATCATCCTGACTCCTCACACATATACACAAAGAGAGAGAATGGGTGCATGAGGCACCAGTTCGTTGCTTATCTTGCTAACACTTCTCATCTCCACTCGATTTAATGCCACTAAATACAGAAACCCAGTGAAAATTGTGAGTGGCGTTGGAGAACTAATTGATTGTGTAGACATTCATAGGCAGCCTCCTTTTGCCCATCCTGCTATTCACTTTATCCTGGTAATGCTGGATGTGAGTATCTAATTCTATGTAGAATTTTTGTATTCACAAAACTATTTTGAGAGAGCAAGTGAACCATGTTATGCCTAAATGGAGGAGACTGTATATAGATATCCTCAATGACCGTATTAATTCAGACTAGTTGGACCTAACTTTCTATGTGAGTTAGCCTTTGCTGGATTGTCCTCTACATGGCCCTTTCTTGGCCGGGCAAGATTAGCCTTATGGGATAAACCAGTGACCTTCAATTCCTAATGTGGTATGCAAGGTTCTGGATTACTTCCAAGTTGGTGTTCTTTGGTTTAAGAGGTGGAAGAAGGAGGCGAATTTTGATTTTGTAGTTGGTACATTATTCCTTTGTTGATACTGTACCCAAAATTGCATTGCATGTCGGCCACACGATATCTGTTTGTTCACATACGATTTGATCATGGTTGAGAAGAGTCATGAAGAATGGCATGGTTGTTATTGGAATTTATGTGGGCAGTATCGACAAAGTTGAATTTGAAAGAGATTTCCCCTCTTTAGGTTTTGAAGATAAACATGGACAGTTTAATGCAGGAGTTGATATAGGTAGCGTTCCATCTCCTGGTCTTACCTCAGTTGCTCAAGGACTACCATTAGGTAGTGCAACTGTAATTAGTGGTGATGGTTGGATGTCTACTTTAGCCAAAGTTCTTGTTATCATTGGAAGCAACAACCCCATAATTTCATCTGTTCAACAATCTGCTGCACCAAGTGTGTCTTTGGTATCACCAAGCACAACGATCGGCCTTAATATGATTGAAACATTAGCGCAAGCTCCTGCATGAGCTCGTACAATAACACAATTATCTGTTGAGACTCAAAACTTGAGGAATTAGCCATTAAGCAGTCAAGACAATTGATCCCAATGACACCCTCTATATACTTGGAAGGGCTAGAGAAGAATGCCACTACAACACTGAATATTTATCAACCGTGGACGGAAAAGGGAAAATGCCCCAAAGGAACAGTCCCCTTTGTCAGGGCACCCAAGGATAAAAGTCTGATATCCAAAACTCATGAAGGTGTTACCAGTTACCACTATTCCACAGAAGGACATGAGTATGATGAGATGTCCCAAAATATAGAGAATTACGGAAATCATGCAGTTCAGAGTGTGGCATCAGATGGGATACATTCTGCTACATAGATCATTTGTGCATCGTCAACATTGTGAAGATTTTGATGGATCTGGTCCTCATTTATTTTATCATGTTATTCATCAAAGGTAGAAATATTTTTTAGAGAAAGCTGTTGACTATGTGCAGCCAAGAGAGTTGTTACGGTTGTTGAAGATTGTAGTCACGAGTACTGAAAAATGTTTTAGTTGCAACCAGTGAAGTTGCAGGAATTGACAACAATGAAAAACAATCATAAAGGTTGATAAATGCTTGTTGCAACCATGAAGGTGCTAAAAAAATTATTGCAGTCATTAAGCTGCTGAAAAATGACAACCATGAAGGCTGAAGTGAAAAATTATTACAATAAAAAAGCTGTTAAAAAATTATTGCAACCATTAAGCTGCTCAAGATGAACAATCATGAAGGCTGAGAATATTGCAGCCATGAAGGTTGCTGGAAAAGTATTGCAGTAAGGAAGGTTGATTAAAAATGGACAGCCAAGAGGATTGAAAAATATAGAAAATATGAAGTATTACGTGGTGAATGTTTTCTTATTTGGTCAAACAGTAGAAATGCAAATAAAAGAAAAAGATAATGTACAGAAAATTAGTTTTATTGTCACCACATATGCTTAAAATCACATCAAAGAAGAGGCATATACATTGTTTCTTATGAAATGTGGCAGTATTACCAAGAAGCATGAAGATTTAGACCTTGAGTTGTTGAAGTAAACAGCTAGTAGGACTGAAAAAAGCGGCTGCAATCTCCATGTGAAGGACAGACCGACTAGTACGAGCAGAAGTGTGTATTTTGTTATTTGAGTGGTAGAGAGAGGGCATCCAACCAACACAAGAAAAGCCATTTGAAGTATATATGGTGGAGATTGTACCTACTACTATAAGAGATCATCTTTCTCAAGAGGAGAAAACATTACTTTTGAAGTTTAGCTGCCTAATCACTTCATTGAGAAAGAAAGAAGAAGTGGGAGTGGTCGACACTCATACAAGGGTCGTGTGCTACCCATGTGTTTTTTATTATTTAAGTTGATTTAAAGAACCCTCACAGAGATCATTGGTGCACGTGTAGTGAAGAAAAAATCTGTATTTCTGAAAGTTTAGAGTTCAAAGTATCTCACTCCTAACTTGAGGAGGGTATTAAAAAATAGATGTATATGTTATTTTTAGTGTTAGTTTTGTAATTTCTGATATTTGGATATTATTGTAATTGCCCAAAGTATTAAGAGAATTTTGGTCATTTTCTATTTTACAACTCATTATATAAGGGCTGAACATTTTGTATTAGGGTTAAGAGTTTAATTAATAGAAAGAGAGTAAGAGAGGGGGCAATCTCCATTGGATGTCTAATCTTTCATTTTACTCATCATCTTTTGTCAATGTTTTCTATTATCGATTATCCGCTGCGCTTCCCACTAATTTCAACAGTATTAATGATTGCAAGTCATCTTTACTTCATTACTGGGGCTCTAGCGGGTCGCAGAGGAGGTTATACTGTTTTAACCTTTTGACAGAACCCTTAACATACGAAAAACTTTATTCGTGATGATTTCTCTAGATTACATTGGCCTTGCCTTCTATTTAAGGTTGACACAATGGTGATCCTATGTAATTGAGGTGGTTGCTTTTCTGCACCATGGATAAGACTTCTCAAGATTCCATCTTCTGCTGTTGTGATTCTATTCATTTACCTCTCTTATTCTTGGGCCAGAGTATTGGGAGTATTGTGTCTCTTCTCAAGCGAATCGATCGTCTTTTGCAGTTTGACAGGTTTTAATCAATAATTCCATATTGATTTCTTAGTTGTCTTGTTAAGCAATTCCAGAAATTGCTAGGCTTTATAATCTTGAATGCTTTTTGTGACAGGTTGATGCCAAGCTACAATGGGATTTTGACACTTAATTGCATTCGCAGTCACCCAAATGGCACTGAAGCTATCTCTATCCATGCCTCTTGTAAGTTTATCTGTATAGCTTTTTGATGTCAGCTGTTATACTCGGTGCTAAACTACTTCTTTCCTCCCTCCCAAGGATCGTGTGGTGGAACTCATTAAACTATTTCAGAATATAGAGTTATTGGAAGTTCGAATAGAAGCATGCAGATGTCTCCTTGACTTAGAGTTCAACCTCAAAGGCCTTGATGGAGCCCTGAACTTGTTCATGCAATTCATCGATAAGGAGTCATCTCTGAGAGGTAGATGTTCGTGAATACCTTCTATAAACTGATGCATTCCCTTTTTCTTAGGCTAACTTGTATACTTCAGGTCAAATCAAGCTGGCGAGTTATGTCTTTCGTAGGTGTCAGTCACTCTCAAGATTTGGATCGTGTGACATTGTAAATAGCAATACAGTTATTGGTTTGTTGCGCCTTCTTTGGAGTGTAAAAGCCTTCAATAATGTCTTTCTTCGTCATCAGCTATTTTGCATACTCCACACGCTTGGAGGAAGGTGATTACTAGTCATGCTTGATTGCAATTGATATGCTGATTAATAATTATCAAAAGATTAAAAGGTACCTTAACAGTATCAACTTCTAGTACTAAGACTGACAGCTTAACTGCCTTTGGGGGTTTGCCATGATCAATCAATGTGAATTCATAACAACGTTTCATTTAAGGATGTTATATCATGCAGCTTTTTCTTGACATTTGCCGGCTTTTCAAAAACATTCCCTCAAGCTTATATTGCGACTTTGACTAGTTGGGACGTTCTTGTTCTCACTTCCTCATAACTGTGTTTAAATTTATATCTATTTGTCTTCTTCTAAAGTATGTGCATCGATTTTCTATTGTCTAGTTGAAATCATCTTACAAAATTTAATGGAAGGAATTGTTTGTACTTCTGGATTTGATATTATTACATTATATGTGCTATTTAGATTCTTAAGGTGTAAGGCCCTGCCAAGTTATGTTTGTTACAATTTTGTTAACCGAGAGGATCGGTAAAAATTCTTAACACCATTAACACTTTCAGGCCGGCTACACTATACGGTGTCCCCAAAGTTGTCGTACAACCCATGCTGGATCCGGAGAGCTGCAATGAAGAAAAAAACAAACCCATGCTCGACCCAGAAAGCCGCAATCCTGAAAAAACTAAACCCATGTTGGATCCAGAGGTTCATGACGAGGAAAAAATTGAACATCCTTGCTTAAGTTAAAAATTTCAAAGCCACAAGAGCCTCCACAACCTGAGCCGATGGTCAGATGCTTGTCGATCTGTGGAAGCAGGCAAGGATGTAGATACTGTATCTAATGGGACCGAGCGCAAATTGCCTGTGGTCAAGATCAAGGTCAAACAGAAGTCTGCGCAGACTGGGCTATCTAAGGTTGCTGACACGCAGAATTTGATGGAAAACTCTCAAGGGCGTCCAGTTGAAATAGACTTAGCAGGTAGCAGCTCAGCATCAGTAGATGCACCCGTGAGGGTCATGAGTGAACCTGTCAGCATAAGCAATCAAAATGTTGATGAGGTAAACTCTTCCCATGATCGTGGATCTCGAATGACTGCAAGCGTTGGAAGTGCGAACTTTGTGAAAGAGGAAGAAATGGGGAAGGAGTTACAATGCACGGAGGATTCCAAAAGAGGATCAGTTGAGGATCAGTCATCACCTAACAATCATGTTGAAAGAGTAGCAGAGCGATATGCAAGCATTCAAACCAATTCCACCCAGCTGAATAATCCCCCGCGAACTGATGACATGCATGATCGCTCGGGGATGGTTTCATTACAGCAGAAGTCAGAAATGAAGGTAAAGAAGAAAGAGAGAGATGGGAAACGAAAGCGTGATGACCCAAAGTATTTGGAGCGGAAACGACTGAAAAAGGAAAAAAAGCGACTGGAGAAAGAGAAAACAAATATAGGGAGTAAAGAGACAAGTACTATGGTGCCAATTTCACCTGTTGCTCCTCAAAACATGAACCTTGCCATTCCTGCAATCGATTCAAAGCCAGGTAAGGATTGGGAATCCAAACTTGAGTCTTCCGAAGTTGGTAGTTCAATGCCTAAAATCAGACTCGAATTCAAAGGTCGGAGTATAATTAATCAGTCTCAGTGAAAGCAATAGAAACTCGAACATTCATATTCAGGGTAGCTTTAGACATGCAAATCGCCTGTACTTGCTTCATTTTTATGATGAAACAAAGGATTCACAGTGTGCCCTTGAGGGTGCATTATGAGCTTCTGTAGCAACTGTGAATAGCATATGAATGAAAATTATTTCTTTTGCAAAACTGTAGCAATAGCAGGTCCATGATAAAACTGATGTTTGATCACTGTAATGCTATTGTAAATGAACTAGCATAGTTCTCAAGATGTATAGAGCCACGCCTTTAGCAATGCCCCCAAATAGTGATTGATTGATGGCCAAGAAATGTTGAGAATCAATGGCTTTTACGGTGGAGATGCATGATGCATTTATGATTGTGTGATTATAAAGGTCTACACCGATGGTTTTACACAACGTCTCACCATTTCTCTAACTAAATATGCACCTTCCTGTCATGTTCTGCTGATTTTTTTTCCTTTGATACTGAACTGTCACAAGCATCTAGGCATCGAAGTGTGACGTTGGAAAGGTTCTTACTCGTGCGATAGGTAAATGCACCCTTGTACTACTTTATGGTGTGTTTGGCAGCTTGATCACGCACGGAATGTAAATGTGCGTGTGACCAAGCTGTGCACGCACCTTCGAGGCCAAGATGGTCACGTACAGCTTTCCTCCGGAAATGCATAGGTGGTGAGTTGTAGACGTAGCCTTTGGAGGATGGCAAATGGAACGTTCCCTTAGTCCTACTGACCACGACAGATTTGTCAAATGACTTAAAGAAAAAACTATGCTCGGATCACCCTTGCATGGTCGATCTCAAGCCCGGATAAAGGAGGAGGGTTGCGTTAGGTTTCTGACAACCAGCATAAAACTTTGTCGGGTTTTATACCATGGATTAAATAAACTATGAGCATTGCGTTAGGGCGTTCCCTCTTATCGGCGTGCTGCAAAGTCCCAATGTAGTGAAAAGTAAGGGCTACTACATTTTCGTTCGGATGTAGTGAATCAATTGTAGAGAGGGTTCCCACATAATGGATGGGTGTGGGTAAATAAGTTAGTCCTGCTACATTATTACCTGAATATTGTGAATAAAATTACAAAGAGCGTTTTCACATTTTCAATATGGACGGGAGGTAAGGAAGCTATTCCTAGATAATAAAATTCGTATTGGTTCTTAAAATATCGGAACATTGTCCAGTAAGCAAATAGAGGTAGTAGATATTATGATTCATAGAAAGATTAATATCCTATGTTTACAAGAGACAATGTGGGTTGAAGAAAAAACAAAAGATATTGAGGATACAAGTTTTAAATTATGGTATTGAGATAAGAAAAAGACTCGAAACTGATTTGGTATTATCATAAATAAATATTTAAAGGATAGTGTAGTACACATACAACAATATGGTGACTGAGTCATGATGTTGAAATTAGTGTTAGGATTAAAGGTTTTGAATATAGTTTGTGCTTACGCACTTCAAGTAGGACTAGAAGATATACATGTTGGAAGATATACTTTTTGAGAGGAGTTAGATAAGGTGATTCAAAGAATTCTATAAAGGGAGATGATTTGTTTAAGAGGGGACTTAAATAGACATGTTGGTAACATTAGGATATCAAGGTATTTATGAAAACTTTGGTTTTGGGGACATAAATGAGGAAAGTAGTGAGATTTTAAATTTGATAAGGCATTTAATCTCTTTACAATCAATACAATTTTCAAAAAACAAGATGAATATTTAATTACTTATAAGAGTAGCTTATCACAAACACAAATTGATTATTTTATTTGTTCTTAAAAAGATATAGTGTGTTATAAAGATTGCAGGGCAATTCTAGTAGAAAGCTTAACCACCCAACATCGACTTTTAGTTATGGATTTATAGGTAAAAAAGTAGACAAAGAAGAAAAGAGTGGATCGAGTTATTCGGATTAAATGGTGGAATCGCAAAAGCAAGAAAGAAGGTATATTTAAACACAAAGTCCTTCAAGAAAATGTTTGGAATTATGTTGGTACACCTTGTAATATGTGGAAGAATATGGGTTGTACATATTAAGAAAGTCGTGAAAGATGTGTTAGGCGAATCAAAGGGTGGTGTACCGACACAAAAAAAGCATGGTGGTGGAGTGAAGTAGTGCAAAATAAAATCAAGGCAAAGAGGGAATGTTATAAATTATATTATGCTAAGAAAACTAGTGAAACTTTAGAGGCTTATAAAAAACCAAAGAAAGAAGCGAAAAAAGTAGTCAATGAAGCAAAAGCTAAAATTTTGGAGGATTTATATAAAAAACTCAACTCAAAAGAGGGTGAAAGAGATATTTTTAGAATAGCTAGGGCTAGAGATAAGAAAACTAAGGATCTTAATTTTGTTAGATACATCAAAGATGAGGATGAGAAAATTCTACTAGCAAATGATGATATAAAAAATAGATAAAAAAACTATTTTTATAAGCTTTTTAATGAAAATAAAGATGTTAGTATTAGCTTAGGAGAGTTAGCCAAATCAGAAAAGTATATAAACCATAATTTCTACCAATATATTCAAAAGAATGATGCAAAAGAGGCTCTTAAACATATGAAGGGTGGTAAATCAGTAGGACGAGACAATATTCCTATAGAAATTTAGAAAGTCTTATTAGAAATATGAATCACTTGGCTCACAAGACTATTTAATGAAATATAGAGAAACCAAAAGATGCCCAAGGAATGAAGAGTGAGTACACTTATACCCATATATAAGAACAAGGGAGACATTCAGAATTGTGCGAATTATCGGGGTATCAAGTTAATGAGTCATACTATGAAATTGTGGGAAAGAATTATCGAACGTAGGTTAAGACAAGTATTACGTACAATAGAGAACCAATTTGGATTCATGTCAGACAGATCTACTTTTGAAGCGATTCACCTTTTCAAATGTCTTATTAAACATTTTAGAGCAGAAAAGAAAGACCTTCATATGATATTTATTGATCTAGAAAAAGCTTACTATAGGGTATCGAGGGAGGTTCTGTGGAGAACCTTGCAAAAAAGAGGTATCCCATTGACATGTATAAACCTTATAAGAGACATGTACAATAGTGCAAAAACATGTGTGAGGATTGATGAAGGAATGACAGACTTCTTTGAAGTTAATGTTGGGTTACATCAAGGATTAACTAGTCAATACTTATTTATAATATTGATTGATGAGTTAGCAAAACATATTTAAGATGAAGTACCTTGGTGTATGTTATTTGCAGATGATGTTTTGTTAATATTGGAGTCTAAGAAAAAAGTTAATAGAAAATTGGAACTATAGAGAAAAACATTAGAAAGTAAAGGCTTTCAACTTACTATAATAAAGACAGAATATATGGAATGTAAGTTTGATCATTTGGTTACTTCATAGGACATAGAAATTAAACTTGACACACATTGCATCCTCCAAGTTATTACTCTACAAAGACAACAATGGCAGCCGCATTGCTGTTAATGTCGGACCGTTTGGTTTCGAAAGGCCTTTAAAGGGGCCTCCATGGTGGGCAGCATCGAGACAAACTCGAAAACCAACGAGAACGCTAAGCATCGATGAGGAATTGGCTAAAATCTGGTAAGAAACCCTCATTTTTGCTTTTCTTTTTTTTCATTTCTAATTACGAAATCTAAGTTACATGAAAGGGCTTTTATTTGATTCATGCTAAACATTTTAAAACAAGCCTTAATACGTGAAAATCAGTTCAAAACAAGTGTAGATTCATAAAATTTTTCTCAAATATGAGTTTTTGTTTTTCATAGATTTTTCGGTGAAAAGCCCATTGCTGGCAACTGGTAATGGGTTGGATTGGAAGATGAGGGATAGGCGATCGGTTAGAGACCATCGTTGTCCTTACACATCGCCTGAAATTGGTAAAATCGACACCAGAAGACCAAGTAAATTGGCCCCTTTTCGGCGTGTCTCATTTTCATGTCGTATCATGTCCTCGTGTCACATGTTAAGAAACAATTCCATGTCGAAATAGGTTTTATGTCGAAAATTGGTCAAGTTTGGGTCGGGTCTTGAAATTAGTTTTGGGTCGAAAATAGGACTCATGTTAGTAGTTGCAGATTTTGTGTTGATACATTGACACAGGCTACTTACTGTGTCACTCAGTTTGGATCGGATATGGATGTAGGTATCAGTTCAGATCCAAGATAGCTTAAACGGATCCAGATTTGGTTTTGGGTGATTTTAGAGTCATTTGAGATCCGATTTAGATACAGATTGTTGCGTTAGATTCTTTATTTTAGATGGTATGATAAGTATTGAACGATTTAGAAAGATTTGTTATTCGGAGTTATTATTAAGTGTGCCCTACACTATTTTGGGCATATTGTTTAGAACTTTGACATGAATATTTATTTCATGGAGTTTGAATTAAATTAATATTGTATTTGGCTACTGCTCTCCATCATGCCTGCATGAGAAGTGGCCATGTGGCATCGGCTTGGGCCAGGTCATGGTCGTGACCCGAGTGGGTATGACATATAAAATGGGAAGATATATGGGAAGCAACCAGAAGTCCTGAAGAAACCCCTCTGATTACTTCCAATATTTCCATTTGTTGTGACGAACAATGTGATCCACTATAGATGATAATGCATCCTTGGCCTCTCGCAACAACTGAATACTGTTATTGAGTAGGCTCCTTTTGTTTATAGTAGAAGATGAGTCCTTCAACATCAATTCAATGGCTCCCAACTGAGATTTGACCAACTCCTTCAATAATGTTCATTGCATCAAGTTCCTGGTTCACAAGCTTTTGCAAAGAAAATGAGGTGTGGAACGATGTCTGCAAACCTTAACATAACAATGTCCCAGTAAGCGATCACCATCATTTTCATATCAAAAGCATGTTCAACGTTCACAGAGGGGAGGGCCCTCAAATGCGCAATATTAACTGGTCCATATCCATCAATCATTACTTTCTCCCAGTTTGAGGATGAAGGAGAATCGTGTGGAGATTCTTGTTGGAGTTGTCAGATCAGTTACGCAGTGGAGAGAGGAAAGGGGACCTAAGGATGACCTACAAACACATTGGAAGAAAGGAGGAAGGGCGTTGGGATTTTTATGGTTTCACACCAAAGACTTTTTCTTTTCCACTTTACATGTATCTCTCCTTCTTTTCATCGTTTATGTTATATTTATAATGGAAAACCTCCATTAATGTTTTACCTCATCTTCCATGTTTTATAGTCATGGGGCTTCTGTTACCGTCCATTTGTTATTATCCAGAACATAATGTACAGTGTTTTTAATAAAAAATATGATTTATTTTTTTCTGATAAATACAAATCCTGTAAAATTTGAAAATGAGCCCTCTTTCCAAATTTTACAGAAAACAGAAAACATATGACTAAAGTTGTCATCTATTACCAATTTAACTTGCATCTCTCACTTAGCCACTTGAGCCAAACAAATATGACACACAAGTATTACCTTCCACTTTTGAAGGTTTTCAAGGTTGTGTCTTTCATACCTACAAGTCTAAATGCAAACTATACATGTTTTATGGATTTTCATATACGATACATCTTTTCCTATACAACAATCATCATAATATAATTTAATATACTAAGTAAACTTTAAACAAATCTCTAGTTAATGTTTGCAACATGCTTTAAGAAAAAATCTTCTATTATGCCTTTAGTTAAGGGAGTCGACCAACATATCATTACTTCACATATAAGATATGAATATCTCATTTCTTTTAACCATATCATGAACATAATGGTATTTAACCATTATATGTTTGCTTTTGGAGCTATCAGCTTCACTCTTAATTAGAGTAATTGTTACATTGTTGTCACAATAAATGATAACAGGTTCATTGGCTATATCCAACTTCAAATCCCGTATGAAGCGGCTTATCCAAACGACACTCGTTGCAGTCATACCTCAAGCAACATACTAAGCTTCTTGTGTATGCAATGCTATACAACGTTTTTTCTTACAACATCAAGAAACAACAATACCTCCAAATAAAATATTTGTTCAGAAGTTGATTTGCTATCATCTTTTATTATAACAAAGTCAACATCTTAGTATCCTATCACTTTTAATTCATCTTCTTAAAAACATAATTTCAAGTGTTTTGTTCCATTAAGATATCTTAGAATCCTTTCAACAACTATCCAATGCTGCTAAGCAAGATTCCTTTGATATTTACTTATAAGACCAACAACAAAGTTGATATCAGGTCTTATACACAACATAACATATATCAAGCTACCCACAACTTGTGCATAAGGAACATTAAACTTGTTATATGCGTTAGTGTGGCAATCAACTTGCTCAGTTTGATGCATTTTGCAACGGGTGTAGCTGAAGGCTTACACTTACCCATTTTAAATTTCTTGAGCATATAGTCTACATAATTCTCTTGACTTAATCATAAGAGTTTGGATTCTCTATCTCGAGAAATCTTTATTCCCAAAATATATGATACCTCTCCCATATCCTTCATTTTGAACTTTGAGTTTAACCATGACTTGGTTTTGACAAATCATCTCATTGTTATTATCAGTAACAATATATCATTTACATACAATGATAGAATGATAAAGTAGCTCTCATTGTTCCAAACATATACATAGTGGTCAAGCTCAATAGCAACAAACCTAATTTCAACTATGACATTTTGAAAAGTCAAATACTATTGACGAGGTGATTGCTTAAGGCCATATAAGAATTTTTCAACCAATGTACTTTATCCTCTTGGCCTTTAACAATGTACCCTTCTAACTGTTGCATATATATGATTTCATCTAAATCACCACAAAATTAGTTTTTACATATAAATGATATAAATCCAAATCATAATATGATGAAATTGTCAGAATTATCCTTATTGATATAAATTTTGTAATAGGAGAATATGTCAAAACATAATCTATCATCTCTTTTTACAAAAATCCCTTTGCAACTAACCTCACCTTAACCTTGTCTATAAATCTATCAACTTTATATTTTTTTTTAGAACCCATTTACAACCTATAACTTTCTTTCCTTTTAGCAAATCACTCATTTCTCAGTCTTGGTTTTTCTTAATAGATTCAATTTCCTCTTCCATGACTTTTTCCCAATTTAAAGATTAGATGAGTTAATAACCTGTTGATACGTCAAGTTATCAATCAAGTCATCTAAATCCATTGAATTGCACACTTACTCTACAAGGTAAGTGTGATAATCCTTTAAGTTGGATAGTGTGATCTTAGGTCTTTTATTTCTACTTAAAGTTTTAATTTGTTCAAGAAGATCATTTGGATAATTATCTATTAGTTCAAATGATGATAAATCTAGATCCACTAGATCATTAACACATTCAACATCGTTTTCAAGGATGTCATTTTTAATTTTTTCTAGGAATTCAACATCCCTGTTTTCTATTAATCCATGGTCCTTGTAATAAAACTAATATCCTTTAGAACCTTTAGGATATCCAATGAAAACACATCTCAAGGACCTGTTGTCTAACTTATCCCTAGACTAGTCAAGGATCTTCACATGTGTGATCGATCCCCACCTCTTAAGATGAACTAAATTTGGTTTTCTTTCAAATCACATCTCGTATGATATAGAAAATACAATCTTACATGATACTCTATTTAGTGTATGCACGATTGTACTTATTATTTCTTCCCAAAAAACCTTATATAGAAAAACATTTATTAACATATATCTTGCCATATTCAGTAAGGTCCTCTTATATCTTTTTGTTACACCATTTTATTGAAGTGTCCTATGCATGATATTTTATTTTGCAATATGAAGGTCTTTACTGAATTTTAAGAATTATGTTGAGGCATATTTCCCATCTAGATTAGACCTTAAAATGTTAATTGTATGCCCTAGTTAATTGTCAACTTCTTGCTTATATTCTTTAAATACCTCAAGTACTTCAGATGTGTGAGCTAAGAGATATATATGTATATATCAAATCATTGATAAAGGTTATGAAATAAACCTTACCTCGATATGATCTCATTCTAAATGGTTAACATAAATCAATGTGAATGATCTCTAATAAGTTTGTGCCCTAGTTATATATTTGGAAAATATTTTTTTTTATCATTTTCCTTTATATAAAATGCTTCACACCTAATAAAAGTGTTTTCCTAAAATCTAGGCTACAATTCAAAATTAGATAATGTTTTCAACTTTTTTAGACTTATATATCCTAGGCGTTTATGACATATAATTACATCAAAATTAAAGGCACAATATATATAAGCAAAAGAATCATCATTTTCATTGATATTCAATTTGAAAATCCTTGTTTAATGTCAAACAATCCAGTAAAGCTCTCCTACCATGCTTTCCTATAGTTATCTTGTTAGAGACAAACCTAACTTCAAAACCTTTCTTAACCAAGGCATGAACATACACTAAATTACGCTTGATAGAGGGCATAAGTAGTACATCAGTGAATACAATTAGTATGTATTGTAAATATATTTCAAAGGACTCAATTCTAAGGACATCTAAGAAAGTGTTGTTTCCCATATATATATCTTATTCCTTTGGTTTATATTCCTTTAGGTCCATAGCCCATTTTTTCCTCTTACAGATATATGTCAGGTTGCTTTTGAATTGATCCACCAACCAATCATTAGGTGATCTATGTAGAGGCACTCTGAAACTATGCAAATTATACCCTGCATCTCCCTTTAACCGCGACTATGGTTGTTTCTATCATTAGTCTTTTTATTGAGATCATCTTTCTAATAATGCCCCATTTTTCCACAATTGAAGTACTTGAACCAATAAATTGTTTCCTATGATTTTTTAAAAGATTGATCATCTTTCCTGTTATTCTTTCCAAACTTCTTATTTGGTTTATTCCTTTTCTGGTTGGAGTTAGATCTAGACCCTATCTCATATTGAGATACTAGCAATTTTTCTTTTTTCTTTTTATTCATATGCCCTTGTTCAATTACCAGTTTTTAAGGGTAGTTCAAAAATATTTATTTTTGCTCCTAATCTAAGAGCAGTGACAACCACGTTCCATAATGGGGGAAGAATATTTAGGATAGTGAATATTTGCACAGATTCGAGAATAACCGACTTTGCTATAACCAAGTCTCTTGCCATTACCAACATATGAATCATATTTTCTACTATATTATCTCATTATTTTATTTTGTAGGAATTGTATTTCTAGAGTAGTAGTTGGATATGTAGCTTGTTTGTAGTGTCATATTTAGTTGTTATACAGTTGAACAATTCCTTACCAGTCTCAAATTTCTCAAATACCCTAATTAGGTCATCTTTCATGTATGTCAGTATTATGGTTCTAGCTATTGTGCTATTTTTAAGAAATGTTTTGTACATTTTTCTTTTCTTGTTCAGTTGCATTGTGAGTAGGGGCAGAGTTTGTGTAGGTAGTTGCCGAACCTTCCTCTTTTACTAGGGTTTTTCCTTCCGTCAACCTCGTTTTTTAAGGTATAAGGCTATTCGAAGGGGTGATTTTCGACTATTTATCTCCCTTTGTTAGTTGTTCTAGTGAGTATTTCCTCTCTCTCTCTCTCTTTTTATTTCTCTCGGTCAATTGAGAACACAGGGTGATCGAGAGTTAATCACAGTCTTCTGTTTCCCTTTGATTTTTCGTGGAGAAAAATTTCTTACGTCGAAATTTTTTTTTCGATGTTTTGTTCTCTTTTTTTTTTCTCACTTACTTAACTACATATCTTTTGACACATCACTCAAATACTACTTGAGGAGAATCGTGTGAGGGGTCCTCACCGGACTTCTCACATCAGTTGCGTAACGGAGAGATGAAAAGGGATAGAAGGATAACCCACGAACACAACAAAAGAAAGGAGGAAGAAAGTTGGGATTTTCATGGTTTTCCATAAAAGGAGAATCCAACAAAAGACTTTTTCTTTTCTATTAGATGTATATCTCTTTCTTTTCACTGTGTCATATTTATAACGAAAAACCTTCATTAATATTCAGCCTCGTCTTTTCTATTTTACTGTTCTTGATGTTACCGACCGTTTGTTATTATTTGGAAAGGTAACGTAGATTGTTTTTAATAAAAATATGTTTTTATTTTTCTCAAATCTCGTGAAATTTAGAAAAAAAACCCTCTTTCTAGATTTCACTTACAAAGTGGCCATCCGTTACCTTACCGAGAAAACATTCACCACATGAATTCATCTCGTTGGCTGATAAGACTCGGCCATGTACTGTGCTGAGGATTACAAGTACAATCAGAGATGTTTTCCACGATTTCCTTCACTCTCTCCAAAGATTGAATCCTCATCATGGTAGTGACGTTCTGGGCAGCTCTTTTCAGGAAGAGTTGCAACTGAGGATAAGAGTTTGCACCATGAACATGCGAAGAACCACGGTGTCAAGATAAATCCATACCTTGTCGAAGAAATCAATAAACACGAAAAACGTCTAACTTTTTCGTGTCGCATGGTCAGGAAAGCGAGACGGGGCAGGAAATCGGGGAGCCAAATTCCCTGTGACTGTTCCAAAAGAAGTACCTCTTCCATCAAGAACTCTGACGGCGAAAAACCCTTATCGGGTAACATGGTCTGCAGCTCATTTACGTACGACTCGACATCTCATCCAATCTGTGGGCGCAGTGCATCGATTCCTCGTCCCGGAACTCATCATATTGACCAATAATTGCTATCTTCATGAGATTCTTTTGAGCCACAGAGGATTCTCATCAGTCTCGGAGACGGTGGTGATGTTCTTGGGGAGCTTGTTTAGCTCATTGATTTTGTCATTAATATTGCAACAGTTTTTTTCCTAAATTAAACGGAAACGCAGAATGGGAAAATAACTCAACAGTTTACTTCTGATAATGAAACAGATTTCTCCATGTACTCAAGAACCAAATGTGGTTGGTCTAGTTGGTGATTCTGCAGTCTAATGATGAGAGGAACCCTGGTGCAAATGCCTAGGCCTCTCGGGAGGCTGATTCCGCCCAAGGACTCGAAAACACTCGATTTCCCACAGGATTGGTCACCGACGACGACGATGGTTGGGAGTTGTATCCCTTCCTTCATGACATTAAGTCGCCGGAGACAATCGACAGCTTCGAAAAGTAGATGCATCCGTTTCTCGTACGAGAAAGACAAGTGCTCCATCAATTCCTCATGTTTGGAAGCATCTTTAGCTGGAGAGAAAGTCTCCTTCTATGGTCAGAAAGATGCAAAAACTTGGGAGGCGAAGAACAGTCTACAGCTTTATAATTGGAACAACTTGCTCGTACTTGCGTTTCATTATAAATATATACACACACGTGAGAGACAGAGAGATGCATAATTCCTTGAATGGGCTCCGTTATCGATTTTGCAGCTTGAAAATCTAGTTTGGAGAGAGAGAGAGAGAGATGCATGATCCCTTGAATGAGCTCTATTATCGATTTTGCTTGGGAAAATTTGAAAATCTCTCTCTCTCTCTCTCTCTCTCTCTCTCTCTCTCTCTATATATATATATATATATATATATATATATATATATATATATATAGAGAGAGAGAGAGAGAGAGAGAGAGAGAGATGCATGATTCCTTTAACGATCTCTTTTACCGATTTTGCTTTGGAAATCTTGAAAATGTATGTTTCATGGTGTCATGAGACTGCAATTAACAGGCTATTTAAGCAAATTCCACCTCTATATGGGTAAATACCGCGTACGCAAATCGAGCTCCATTATGATCGTTTATTGTCGAGAGCTCGGTTTCATGGTTTAAGCGACTGAATATTTACGGCACGGGTGAAGGGAGGAGAGCTCTTGATGAAGAGGAGAGGACAGAGTGGAATTCATATGGAGTCCACCTCACCCAGCCCTAAACATGTAGATCTGGATCATGATAGTGACTTGACTAGGTTAACTGGACAAAATAACCAGCCCAACGATGCAGTAAGAGGGGGCCTCAAAGGTCTGTCCCGATTGTGCTCACGCTGATGAGAGAGAGTGAATAATATAAAAAGGTTTATAAATGGAGGGCTTAAATTCAGAAGCTTTTTGTTTGATGCTATTTCTTTTTCAAAATTCAGGTGGAGCGCTCCACTTTTTAAAGTTTGTCAACTTTTTACAAATTATAAGTTGGTCGCTTTATCTTTCAAATTTCAGGTGGGCAGACGCCCCACCTGGCCATAACCCTGGGCCCGCCACTCGGCGCAACGCGATGGATAGCCCAGGCCCATGTGATCAAGGACGTCTTCCGTGCACCCACCCTTAAGCGCCCGGTGTCTCCAGTGAGCTACGTGCATGAGCCCCTTCAGAACCATCTTGGCACATGCTCAAAATGCAAAGATATGAGCCTTAATTTTCAAAATTTTATTTTGCATATACTCGGGCTCTGTGGAAACAAAGAATCCATGTAGCCGACCCTGTCTAGTATGGGAAAATGCTTAGTTGATTTTTTTGTATTTTGCATATGCCCGTTTAAATGAAGACTGCACGAGCCCGCTTCCTTGGGTTCATTGGCCTTCATGTCAGGTAAACGTTTTGCGAATTTCAATTTAGCAGGAAAGCTTGGGTAAGGGTGGCTCATTGGTAAGGCCCCAAACTTTAAACTCGCTATAGTATCGGTTTTGTAGGACACTGAAGTTTTTACACACTTGCAACATCTAATTCCTAGGCCAAACCACCCATGTTTGTCACCAACAAATTAAACTTATAATTTTGAGGCCCAAAGATTTTAAGTCACCACACTAGTAGCCAATTTTTGCTTTAGGCCTCAGCTTGTGTTAAGCCACTTCCTTAGCATGGGACTTTGCACAAAGTCAACTGCCATCATGAAGATCAGATTAACCAGTATGATATCAATGAGGATCCAACCATAAACCATCCAACATAATGGGTTGAGTAAGGTTTGGTACAACCCCTTTGAGGTACATTTCAGCCCGAAACCTTATTTATGAAACTTTAGTTTATTTAGCCCAATTGCACCCACTTTGTCCTAAAAAATATGCTTAGTTAAACCATAAAAACAGTTTTATATCAAATATTATATGTATACCCATGTAGCTTTGTATAAAATTATACATATTGGATATATAATATATATAATGAATTTCATAACATATACATACATACACACACACACACACACATATATATATCATGCATTAAATGTGGGTTGAGCATGTAGAAATCAACTTCAAAATGTATATACCTATATCAGGGTTATTTTCCACATGTATCATGCATTTAAAGTTTTATTATTGATACGATTACATATGAATTGATTAAAAATATGAGAAATCTTATGTAAAAATCTCTTGCTTTTGATTCATATTTTTGTGCGTAAAAAATTTCTACAATCTCATCCATTTGGGATACCAATATAACCTTTTATTTACATAAATAAATTAATTATTTCCTTCACATTTTATACTTATAGAATTAAATAAGTTATTCACATTTTAAATGAGTTCACCTAGCCTGACTCGATTTGACTTGACCCAATAGCCTCACCGCTTGACCTCAATCGACCTTGACCAAGCTATACTCAACTCACTTGACCTTGAACCAAGTTAGGTTCGACCTTACTCAATCAGCATTAGTCTAATCTAAGTTCAGCCCCTTTGGTCCTAATTTGACTTAATCCTACTTAAGGTCTTGAACTTAGTCAACCCACCTAGAAGACCCAACATTGACCCTTGCTCGTGTCACCTTGATACCTATATGACTCGATCCATTTGATTCAAGACTCAAGGCTTGACACAACCCACCTTAGTTGGCTAGAATTCAAAGAATGGTCTATGAAATTAATATGCTACATTTGGGCTGAATCTAGTCAAAGGCAAGAAGACGGGGGACGTCCCACCATAGTCTCACACAAATGGGCACCTGGTTCAGATAAGGAACCAAATGAAGATCCACTTGTTGCCGGAAATTTCAGATATAAAACTGTTGAAGATCAGTTGGATTTCATCAAACTTGTTTTTTCAAGATTTTTGTAATCCTTTTCCATTTGTATCTATCAATAAGTGCTATAAAAAAAACTGCAAATTGGACTCAAGCCCTCCTTGTAATCCATGTCTTTGAAATCAATCCTCAAGTGTAAGCAAGCCATTGAATTCTCTCTCTCCCCCTCTTTCTTATCTTCTCCCAATTTCCTTTTGATGTGTCGTGAGTAGACATGGTCAGTTCAAACAAAAACCAAATTGGAACGGGCCGAACCGGCTGCTTAAAGTTGCGATTAAATAGTTAATATATATATATATATATATATATATATATTTAACATTTATTAACACAAGTTCGTTAGTAGCTCAACTGTAGGGTTGGTGGGAGTTCGACTGCTGGGTCATTTGCTTCTTTTTCAAAAAAAATTACGGTTTCGGGATGGTTCCACATTTGGAACGGAAACTGCTCCTGGAGCGGTTCGGTTCTAGGTTCTAGGCAACACAGAACATGACATGTTTAGTTGTGAGAGTTCTCAACCAAAAGAACATCGATCAACTTCAACTCCCTAAGAGGCGTTCAATCAAAAGAAAGATCGACCAGCATATTTCTTGAAGACTTATTCTTCAAATCCTATTCTCAGTCCTTAAAATGATGCAAATCAAATAAGTACTTCATTAATTTGATACTTGGATTATTTATGGTACATTAGTTTGCATATTTGCATGCATTGTAGGTTAATTTTGATTTATCATATATGTTAGTTTATTGAATCACTCACATTAGTTCTTTTTATTAATTTTCATTAGGTGTGGTGATTATTTCAATTTATACATTATTCGACTTCAATCACTCATCTAGCATCCCTACTTCATGCATCATGCTATTTTTTTTTATATTAGGTAGTTTTAATATTCTTCTTGTTATTCATTTGCATCAGTTTGCAAGCATAATAGTTATTTCATATTTAATTTAAGAACACACAGACATATTAGTTTGCATTAGCCTTTTAAGATCAAGCACATTAGTTTCTTAATTTAATTTTCATCGTAGGTGTAATAATTATTTTATTAGACAAGTTTTGCATGTTATTTAGTTTCAATCATCCATTGCACACCTTAATATTAGTCATTGCATATTAATGATTCAATCCTTGCAAATACAAATAAATTATGGTTGTTATGTTGATTTTATCTTATTATATATTAGTTTCTTGCATTCCCTATTTCACAACAATAGTCAGCATTCTTGATTGGCATATTATATATCGCATAAGATCTTTACCCACTGTAGAAGTCTTGCATCATACTTAATTAGAAGCATTCACAACATATTATTCTAGACTTAGTAGCCGTTAAACATCATAGCAGTTTCTGTTTACAGCATACGGTAGCCATTTGCATTCATGATCATATTATTATCTATAGCATATTAATCATTTTACGGATTCATATTAGCCATTTAGCGGCTTATGTATTCATGACCCTGCACACATATTCTGTTTGAACTGCATAAGATTATCTTTCTTGCATTATTAGGCCAATTCGGCATTTCGTTCGATTCATTGGTGCACTCGACTGCTCACTGATTACTTGTTGTCTTACTATATAAGCCCCTTGAACAAAACCAAATTAGCTAAATCCAATCACCTCAAACCCGGTTATTTTTTTTGGAGTTAAATACTAATATGATCACATAAAGCTCAATTGCAACGACATGTATATAGCTCATCCTGCTAAGTGCAGCAGGAACTTCTACTTTTGTTATCATTTTGGGCAGATCATACTGCATAAATAATATGTTCTTATGTTTTCACTTTAAAATTTTATGGGTCAAAGTCTAGGGTGCTGAGACTTTGCTTAAAAACTTCTTATAAACCACATGAAAGCTTCAAGGACTAGTTGAGTCCCATGGGTCTGACCTGAATAATACTTACAAACCTTTTCTCTTGTTACCAAAACCTGATACTTGTAAGCCCACCGATAATTAAACTTTAGGTTAAACTTGGCCACATTGGCATGCCTCGACATGACTCTGGTGTTTGCCGAGCTGGACAGGTTTGATACGATCAAGGGTAATCAAATTGTCCTGAATCGGAAAACTTACTTAAAATACAGAAATATGAACTTTTTATTAACCATTTAAATTTGGCCAATTCAGGTCTTTATCGGGCTGATTAATCTAGTTGATTTATGCGAACCAACCAAAACCAGTTAATGTTGAAGGAACCCGGACCATCCTGTATCCATGAATAATTGCTATTAATTCAACTCAAATAAGCAAATTCGGGCTAATTGAGCTAATCTGACTAAAATGGCCTGGGCTCATGCATGAGCTAAGAACAAGTTTCTTAAGTTAAAACTAACCATTTTTTTGTCGAGTTCAATTATGGAAATAAATCCGTCAGTGTGTATACTCGTAACAAAACATATTCTGAATCTTCCACTGTTTCATAGTAATAATCATATATCTATTTTTTAACTTATTAAACAAAGTTGAATCCACACTCGGAGCTCACCTGGCAGGAAACTCGACTCACAAAATGAAGGTCGTGAGTTAGATACTGGGGGTGTGCATACCGAGCTGCGGCTTTTCCCATTGTAATCGAAAAGAAAAAGGTTGCATCAATGCTAGTGTTAAGTTTTTTAGATACATGCATTTATACAATATTCTGATTATCTTGGGAGCAAAAAAAGCCACGATTCGCTTGTTTAGAGAGCAGACTTGAACTTCTAGTTGAAGGTCAAGAGCTCGAAAATTAGTACACCTTTTTTAATAAGGTTGTAAGAACCCATCCTACCAAACAAAATGAGGGTGACAGGTGTGATACTTGGAGAGAAACGAAAAGGGATCCCCCATCTTCTGCTCCTCGGAATGGACAGTCTTCTCCATACTCCGACTTTCGAACACGAGCGACTAACAGAGACAGATGCCATAAAATTAATACAAAGCCCCAAGCTTCAGAAGGTGCCCGTTTTGATGCCTGTTTTCGTTCTCTCTCTTGAACATCTCACAGGTAGCAACAACACGCATGTGCATGTCTTGTCTTCGTGCAGGTTTTTATGCTTGTTTTTCTTCTCCCTTTTGGACATCAATGTGGCTCTTGATGAGGTCATTCTCATATTTTATAAAATAGAAAAAGAGGTCAGAACAGATCTATTAGTAGCTCCAAACCATGAAGACACCTTGGTGTTATCAACCCCAAAAGATACTGTCAAATAAATAATTGAAAGAGTTACTTGCTTAAGGGCAAGAAATTACCCTTCCCCTAATGCATGAGATTGTATGAAATTAAACTTAGTTTTATAATGTATAAAATAAGTGAGTGGGAGCGCAAGGAATCATGTGCTCCCTCAGTTTGTAAAGCTTGGTAAATGAGCCTAATGAACTAAATACAGGCTGCTCATGTTGCACTTGTTTCCTACATAAGCTAGCTCGTGTTCGAAATTTACGAAAGACTTTTGTTTGAACATGTTGGCAATTTGTTCACTATTTCACAACAAGCAAAGTTTGAACGTAAAGAGCAGAGTTCGAACTTCTTTAAACGTGTTTATCCTGACTTTTTTTTTTTCTATGAACACGAACTTGAACTCGTGTTTGAGGTCATTTGAAGTGGTACTTGTGTTTGGTTTATGAAAAAGAAGTAATTTTGTCAGTTTGGACATTTGAAAAGGATTTGATCGTTGTTTACACGGCTAGAATACTAAAGAGTACAAAATGCGTTCAATCTTGTCTTCCTTTGTTTCTTTTTAATAATTGTTTGTCTCAATCTCACCACCTAAAGATGGCTTGAAAGGCAAATGGCTGATGAAAATGGCAAAAGCAAAAGGAGAGAGAGAGGAAGGGGAAAAAGATTGCCCACTTGGAGGCTGCAAAAAGGACTGTGCTCCAACTTTATGCTCTCTCTCTCTCTCTCACACACACACATACACACACAAGCATAGACCCCTTCAAATTCTAGCACTCTCAAATTACTTCACCAGTTGGTGCAGTGGGGGTCTTTATGTGTGTGTTGCTCACGCTACGTAACACCCTTGCTACACCCATTGTTACGAACTCCCGAAAGATTGAAGCCAAATACTTAGTACATATATATATTAGAAGAGTTCAAAAACTTAGTACATAAGACACTATTAACAGAAATCGTAGAAATACATGGAGAAGAAGAAACAAACAGAGAAGACAGAAAATCAGAAATGGGAAGAGACATCTAACATCATGCCTCCCTCTTCCTCCAAAGTGTTTTTATAGGAATCCATTAAGTTCCATCTGAGTTTCTTCCTGTGGTTACTCCTTAACGAGTTTTCTTCTACTTGATCCACATTGCCTGTAAATTCCATATTAGTGGAAGCTATCTGATCCACATCTACAACTTCCTTAGTAGTGGTAAGTATCTTTGGACGGCCTTACAAATGACATGTCACAAGATGGACTCTGAGTACTCTCAAAAGCATGCAGAAGAGATGCCAAATCCGTTTTGTGATGACTTTTATCGAGCAACCAGCTCATAGCAATGCGTTCCATCATAAAGTCTCTTGTTTGACCAATTGGTCATCTTGTAGTTTAAAAAGGTGTTGCCGTGAAAAAATTGTCATGGTCCAAAACAATGGAATGCCATTGTAAGTTTATAACCATGTCAACAAACTTCTCTGCCACTTGAGAACTAGAAAAATGGGTCTTCAAGGCACAAAAAGCGTTTTGTACAGAAGTTGACCACTGAAAAGAATTTTTTTGTATTAGTTAAGGGAAGCATCCACAGAAGCATATCCTTCCTTTGATAAATCGTATACAGTACCTAGACAATCCCAAAAATTCTGAAGTTTCTTGAGAGTGGTAGGTAGTGGCCAGCTGAGAATAGCTTGAACATTCAAACCACCCACTGATACTCCTTTCAAAGATACTGCATGAACCAAATACTCAATTTCTGTTTGTCCAAATGAGCACTTAGAAAGCTTAGCAAATAAGTTCATGGTGGCATAGAAGAACAACTTCTAGATGTTATAGATAAAGAGTAATATATTGGGCATAAAGATAAAATTTAAGTTGAAGATCACTGTAATCTGCAGTAAGTGCAGCCAAAGTTGATAACAAGCTGCCTCTAAAATGGCATTAGTCCCCAAAATTGGAAGAGGATATAGTTGAAGAACCAATGAATGCCCTTGAATAGTAAGATGTAAATCCTTCAACTGACCCTCAACAGTTAAATAATGTCTACTACCCACAAGAACCTGAAAAGCAGGACAATGTTTTACTGTAGTTTAAGAAAGCTTGAGATGCATGGCTGAGTGGAGTTATCGGAACTCCCACTTCCAAAAGGACTTGGTGTTCGATACATCTAATAAGATCCTTAAATCTCATAGTACCAAGACCAGCAACACCTCTAAGTGCATTAAGTGATAGATGCTGAAAGTTTAAGGCAAGCAATGAAGCTTCGCTAGAAAGAGAATTAGCAGCAACCATTGACATAGCCTGTTGGTATGGATCATCATCATCCTTAGCTTAGAATGGCCGATAAGGCTGAATAGATGCCTCAGCAGTGTCGTTTATAGAGGTCGAACTACAAAATAAAGGTTCAGAACATAACCAACCAATGCTTTTACTTCGATTGAACGATTCATATTGTCCATCAAACGTTCCTGCTGTTCAACTTTTCTGCTGTGTAGGGCCTCCTTGTTCTTAATAGCTTCTGTCATTCTCTTCAATTCTAGTGCGACTTCCTCGAAGAAAGAATTCTCAGTCATCGAATCTCAATGAAAGCACCAATCGTTCCAAAGTCCCCAACATTTGCAGCCAACAAATGAAGTGGTAGCGCAAAATATATATCAAAAGGATTCGTAAACTTAGTACATAAGATACCAGTAACAGAAATCATAGAAATACAGGAAGAAGAAAGAAACAGAGAGAATAGAGAAAATCAGAAATGAGAAGTGACCTATGTTGCGTACCCGGTATGGGGTACGCAATTTTATAAAAAACTAAGGTATGGGTACGGCACTATTAAAAAATATATAAAAAATTACATAAATATATATATAGCATTCTAGTGTTTGAGAATAATTTTATTATAACTATGAGAATGTCATTTATATTCTTCTTCAAAGTAAGAACAATTAAACAACAAACACATACCAGAAGTCGTCAATTGAATTTACAAGGAAAGATCTCAAACCACCATAAAAGGCAATCCCCATCATTGCAGTGCTTACCATAAGAGAATCAAGAGTCCCTGAAGAAGCATCAGTTCAAGAATATCATAAATAAGAATAATGAAGTCACAACAACATATAAGCAAGACCAGTAACGAAGAGATAGAGACCTTTGTCAATCACAGCATAAAATGAACCAGATTCAAAGCTATGCATGTCTCGCGCATCCATCTTAATATTTGAACGATTTTCATGAAGTTAACTCAAAATCAATGAAAAAGGTGTAATCAAATAAAGGTGATTATGATATGCACCTGTTTTAGCTCACACAACCACAACCCACCCATCGTCTCCAAGGGAAAAAACATTCATCTCTCGGCCCACCATGAACAACACATTTTTAATATTTCTCAGTAAGGAATCTGAACTAGTTGAAAGCAAATGCAATATTCTCTGGTACAACACGTAAGAAAATACATAAGCAATATAATATTCCCAAATACAATACCGAGTCAATATACATCACTATTGTACCCCAATCAAAATAGGTGGAATTCAATAAAAACAATACCGAGACAATATCAATTCACCATATTAAATCCTAAGCCTCAAAAACCATATCCCAAGAATTGAAAAGGTTTTACTAGAATTCAATTCAATAGAAACAACCAACAAAAACTAGTAAACCCCAATCAAAATACTGGATCTTACCCTAAAGTTCGAGAAAAGTATCCCAATTAACACATACACACACAAGCAAACACTCGTAGAGAGATTACCCCACAATTATTCTCAGAAGAAATTGAAAGAAGCCCACTTACGCTTGGAGTGATGCAATACGGAAAGAAGCACACACACGTATGATAAGAAACATTTCATACAATACGGAAAGAAGCCCTTTGTTATAAATGATGGCCGAGATGGCCAGAAATCCACTTATGCTTGGAGTGATGCACGAGATGGCCGAAAGCCCACGTACGCTTGGAGTGATGCAATACGGAAAGAAGCACACACACGTATGATAAGAAATATTTCATACAATACGGAAAGAAGCCCCCTGTTATAAATGATGGCCGAGATGGCCGGAAATCCACTTACGCTTGGAGTGATGCACGAGATGGCCGGAAGCCCACTTACGCTTGGAGTGATGCACGAGATGGCCAGAAATCCAGCAGGGCTTGGAGTGATGCATGGAGACCAGAGAGAGAGAGATGCACAAGGGGATTGGGGATTAGGGCTTGAGCCTTTTATATTTTTTGGTTTTGAATCGGGTTGACCCATATATGAATGGGTCAACCCGATCCATGTCGTACTCGGTACCGGTACGTGACGTACTCAAATTTGGGTACGCGTACCGACATACTTACATACGTACCGGTACACCATTCATGGTATGGGTACGTACCAGCTGTACCCATACTCATACGTGTACTCGTACCCGGTATGTACCGGATACGGGTACGCTGCCCAAAATGGCGTACCCGTACAACATAGGAAGTGACTATCTAACATCACGCCCCCATCTTCCTCCACTCCAAGTGCTTTTTGTATGAATCAAGTAAGTTTCAAATCGTCCTCTCCATGTTGTTACATCTCCTCAAGAAGGTTTCTTCTACTTGATCTACATCACCTGTAACTTCTCCACTACTAGAGACTAGTGGATCTACATCATCTAAAACATCCTTACTGGTGGTTACTACCTTTGGAGCAGCCTTAGTCATGACACCTCCAACCCATTGAAAACCAAAACCAAACAAGCCTTTCTCACACTCAGTGGAATGGGCTTATCACGAATTGGGCACCTACAAACTTGAAAAGCACATGGGAGCGTCGTTGACTCGATCTGTCATAGCGATGCTTGATCGCCGGTAGAACAATCAGCTCGTCTCTGGCATATGACGGCCGGTTGGACAACCAGCCCGAATTTCTCTCACAAATGGAGACCAGCACCTTTACATAAACTAAGAGTCAAACGTGGATCCTTCACAATGTAGATTGAAATCCAAACCTAATTCATATGAAAGACCTAAACAGCTCTAAACCGATCCGAGACATGATTCACCTATAAACCGAATCAAGTGCAAACAAGTATGGCGCTTCTAAATCCGAATTCAAGTGCCATGTGAACCACATGCATGAGTCGATGAGCTCGTGTATGGAAGCTCTCGACATGCGGTCAGCATCTTTTGACTGGGCTAAATAGATTTTTAATCGGTGTAGCAGCCGTTCAATAACAACTTAAAACTTTCATATATTAGAGTATGGTATTGTCAGCACACAATGGGCGTCGTGTTTAGGGCCTTACCCTCTCTAGCTCAACCTATAGAACAACTAAGCCTTTTCCCATACTAGAGGAATTCAAAACCAAAATGAAAAGCAAAGCCTTTTCCCGTACACGTCGGTCAGCTCCACGGATTCTTAGTTGTTATCGTGCTTGTTCCATCACGAGAAGTTGTGATGGATTTTTTTATTATATAAAAAGTTGGGCATAAGTTTAGAGAGATTAAAAAGAAGAGGTTAGGTGAAAAGCTTAATGAATGAGGACAATCAATAAGGGATTAAGGAACGGACAGGGCTGTGGCCAGCCTGGTCACCAGAACGTGCATGACTCCTTTGAGCTGTTTTTTTTTTTCTTCTTTTTTTGGTTTCAAGAGGAGGCCGAAGCCTAACACACACTCACAGAAACTCCCCACCAGCGGCAACAGGGTTAGAACGCCCTGCCGTTGAGCTATCACTCTTTGTACCCTTTGAGATGTTTTTATCACCTTATATTATCACACATGTTGTGATTGCATGCTGGCATGGTTGGAAAGCTAGACTTACCAGCTAACGAATGAATATAAACCAAATCTACACATGTCTGACTTTGAGAGCCTCTAGCTGATTTAAGATATATTTCATAGACTCACTCACTCAAGGTACATTTGTTTCTTCTGATAGATTTGAGTATTTAAACTCATTCGAACAATTTGTGGCAAGAGCAGTCGCATATTGGCATTGGTTTGGGGCGCTTGCCTTTAGAGCTGGTAAACGAACCTAGCTGTTGGTGGTTTGGTTCAGTCGAGAGCTCACCCGCGTTCAAGATGCCGCACACAAGTGCAACTGTGATGTTTTACGAGCCGACGTTGGTGATATATATATATATATATATATATATATATATATATATATATATATAGAGAGAGAGAGAGAGAGAGAGAGAGATGTGGGGTATGCAAAATGAGAAATGGTGCCTGATGGGCCATTCCACCAACTTTCACCACTTGATCCGCTTGCAACTTTCCCCTGACTTCCAGTCATTTTGTTATTATGACATCAAATTGCTACCGCCACCATCATCGGCACTCAATTTCCCTCTAATTATATATATATGAAATCGAATCCCATTCAACACTAATATTGTTCCCCACAGAAGCGTGAATGTAATTTTAAAGATTGTGACGGTATTTAAAAATAAATAAAAAACAATTATATTATACAAATATTACAAAAAAAAATGGTTAGAATTAAACTACGTCAAGGATGAGGACAATCCAATCACTATATATATAGTTTGAAAATTGTGATATAATGATTGCCATTATTACCGTCACCCGTGTTGGAGAAAAGCCGAGGGGAATGGTTGCTGAAGGCAACAGGCAGCACTTCAGAAATTTAGAAAGTGTCAGAACGGGTATATATATAATAATCTTGCAGTGACCGATCTATAAACTCTTTTAACGTTGGCCTATAGCTCCTTGAATTGAGGAAAGAACTATTCGGCCACCATCTTCTTGCTTGTCATGTCAGAGCCATTCTAAGAGACAGTTACAAAGCTTAGCTGACTCCACTTAGCTTAAAATAAGACCTGGTTTTGGTTTGACATTAAAACTTTCAGACTGTCGTTGTACTTTAAGTTCAAGAAAGGTCAACAGGTTTTTAAGTGGCACCAGCATCAGCTTTAGAGAAACAACGTCATATTATCTTGTACGTTAAGGAAGTACCTGTGAAGTCAGGTACGCTAAGACGCATGCATATATGTATGTGAAAAACTAAAGTTTTATGTGCACTTTGAAAGTTCTGCCAATATTTTCATATGAATCAGGAACAAGTGTGAAGTTAACCAAGAGTGAATGAAGTGGCAGCAGATATCATTGCCATTAGTCTCGAGTTGCCACTCCATAAAGTCTCCCCTTGAAAAGCATACAAGTCTTTTCTCACAAAGAGCAATAGCTCACCTGGTAGGAGGTCGGTCGACTCACAAGTTGAAGATCATGAGTTGGATGCTCGGGGTATTGCTTTGAGCTCCCCCTTTAAGACGTTTTCTCACACTGAGCGGCTCTGTGGGCCGATCTTGTATCAGCAGAATTTAAGTTGAGAAGAAAAGAAAAAAATCAGATAAATTAGACTTGATTTGGGCGGGCTTTAGTCGATCAACTAAAACTTGGAACAAAGCTTATGAAGGACTAAAGCTGAACTGTTGGTTCAGTCGATGAAAGGAAGAACCACAATCCAACCAAGCAATCTCGAGTTGGGTTACAGTTTCGGGTCCAATTTACCATTTCTAATTCACCCAACTGGTTCACTTCTAGCTCAAACCGGCGGGCCGGTTGGAAACCGCCCATGAATGCAAGAGTCAAAGACTTATTGCATTCAACGGGATGCGATGCAAGAACTGAATATCACCCGAGACGCACCACGCTGCAGCAAAATACCGTTGCCTCTCTGAAAGACCGTCTTAGATTCCTTTACTTTTGCTGTCGGTAACAAGATTGTGCACATTCCACTCTCCGTTTGGTCCCTCTCCCAGACTTTTACCGACCTTTACCTTTACCTACCTTCATTCTCTGTCTCTCTCTGAAATCCAAATCCGCCATCACCCTCGACCAAGCCTCTCCTTCCTTCTCCCCCCTTCTCTCTCTATCTTTCTCTGTACATACCGCAACGAAGAATTCAAGAATTCATGAATCAATGGCGGGCAACAAGTTCGCAACGATGTTAGACAGAAAAACATCTCGGCTCACCGTAATTTTCGTCTACACCATTCTCGAATGGGTGCTAATCTTCCTCCTTCTTCTCAACTCCTTCTTCTCTTATCTCATCTTCAAGTTCGCAGCCTTCTTCGGCCTCAAGCCGCCGTGCCCGCTGTGCTCGAGGGTCGATCACGTGATCGAGAAGGCCGGCTCCGCCTCGTCCTATATCGACGAGGTTTGTGAGAATCACGCCAAGGAGATCTCTCGCCTCGGTTACTGTTTGAACCATGGTAGACTCGTCGAGGCGTGCCAGACGTGCGAGGACTGCACGCTCGCTAGAGCGTGCTGGCAGGGAACCCTCATCGCTTGTGTGTCCCTTGTTACCAACCTTGCTAAAGGCGAAGAGAAGGAATTGAACTGTTCTTGCTGTGGTGCTGCTATAAACGACGGGTTCTACTCGAAGCATTTCTTAAAGGATAAATTGCTTAGGCCCTCTTTGGACTTTTTAGAGTATAGCCACGACGGGTTCTACTCGAAGCATTTCTTAAAGGATAAATTGCTTAGGCCCTCTTTGGACTTTTTAGAGTATAGCCACGACGGGATTCCGTTTGGCGAACAACAAGAACGAGAGGAGGACCAAGAAGAAGAATTGACAGAAGAAAAGGGACGAGGAATACTAGTTGTAGTAGAAGGAGAAGATGATGATGCCGATAGTGATTATGAAGAAGAAGAGGAGGAGGAGGAGGAGGAGGAAGTGGAAGAAGAAGAAGAAGAAGACGATGATGATGTAGACGACGACGATGATGGATGTAATTCTTTTCGAGAAAAGGATGATACTTGGGAGGAGGAAGTGGTGGTGGTGGTGAAGAGGTATTCAGAAATGGAGAAAGAGGTTGATGAATCTTTTGAGAAAGTAGAAGAAAGAGTCGTGGTTTCCGCTATTGAAGACGCTTCTTGTGATGTTATTGGAGTGAATTTGGATGATTTTGTTGATGATCAACGTGTGATTCCTGTCGAGTTGATTGATTCTGTAGCAGAAGAGGAATTGATGAAATATAAGGAGAGGGCCGTCAAGGAATCGGACGGTGTTAATTCGCATTTGATGGATAATCTTGATGTTTATTTTCAGAATTTAAGTTTGCAGACTCAAGCACAAGTGTATTCTCGTGATTATTTATCAGTTTTGGACTTGGAAATCCCTGTTCCAAGGAATTTTTTTCTGTCTTATGTGGTTACGGACTATGAGGATTAGCGAGCATCGCGTCCGAAGACGAGTGGCACGAGTGACGAATCTAGTGGGACGGACGCTTTCCAACAAATAGATGGTGTCGATGAAATGGAAGTTCCTGTTCGAGTTTCTCCACGAAAAGATAATCAAATAAATGGTAAGCAAAAGATATGAAGTAGCGTATATCGTTTTGCTGTTGTTTTCAATACCATTGATTGTAATTCATAAGTTCTGACCCCAACAGCACCAGAAATCGAAGAGATCATTGGTATTGAAGAAACATCTCTGAGCTTTCACAGTGAAGGGATCATCCATGTGGAACGCTCGAATGAAATGCAAAGAACTGAAGCGATCTCTTCATTTACAACCTTGTGTCATGATCAAGGTGATGCACATGAAAATATTATTGGCGATGTTTTATTACACTTCGAGGCGGAACTAGGTATGTGGTCTTTCTTTTTCACCAAATCTCTTCTTCTCGTGAAAGATAAAAACTTAATCCATTTTCTTGATAAATAGGATCAGAGCAACCAAGAGAATCAACCATTGATAGCCATGAGATATGCATAAGCTGTCACATGAGATCTATGAGTCTTCATGACAATGTTGTCGTCCCTGGGGAACCCATGGATGAATTTGAACATATTGAATTGACTCCATTTGCATCCTTACATGATGATGACAGTGATAATGAACATGAGGATGTTGTTGCCAATGTTTTACAAAATGAGGAAGATCAAGGTATGTCCTAATTTTTGTTCTACCAGTTAATCATGTTTCTCAAAAATGAGAATCTGATGCAACTTTGAAAATAAATGGTATTAGGGCAAACAAAAGATTCAACTGTGGATGATGAATGTTTTGTTGCGAAAAACTTTATCGCCTCTTATGTTTCACACACTCAAGAAGATCATGGTATAAGCAATCTCTATTCTACTACATTACTTATTTTCCACTACTGTCTGTAATTGTAATTGTATTTGTTCTCATTGACTGGTTCAAAACTTTATCAACTTATTAAGAAGATGAACGAGAGAATGAAACAAATGTCTCTTGGCTGCGAATTCAATGAGATTGAGGAAGAGAAAGGATTTGAAACTCCTTACATAGAAAGCATAGGTTGATTGAAAGGAAAGACTCTGGACTAGAGTCCTTGGATGGAAGCATAGGAGAAGGTGAAGGTGGCGAAACTGTCCTAATTGAGCGACTGAAATCTGCTCTGAAAGCTGAGAATATGGCTCTTAGTGCTCTATACGCAGAGCTGGAAGAAGAAATGAGCGCTTCAGCGATAGCGGCGAACCAGACTATGGCTATGATCAAGCGGTTGCAAGAGGAGAAGGCTGCAATGCAGATGGAAGCTCTCCAGTACCAGAGGATGATGGAGGGGCAATCTGAGTATGACTAAGATGCTCTGCAACATATGAATGAGCTTGTGGTTAAGAGGGAGAAAGAGAAGCAAGAGCTCGAAAGGGAATTGGAGCTGTACACGAAGAATTTATGGAAGTATCGGGCTAGCGAGAGGAGGATGAGGAAGATGAAGGCTATTGAAAATGGTGGTATTGGAGAGGTTTCGGATAATCAAGATGGGAGGCGATTGATGTCACCTGCATCTTCCCCCAGAGGGGATAGCGATGGAGTCTCTGTGGATTATAAGGATGACGAAGAGGATGCCTCAGATTGCTTCTCGGAGAGCAACCACAATGCCTCTACTGATGCTGTGATGAATTCAAGCCATGGGCATGGAAGCAACAAAGAACTGATGACGCTTGATGAGCCTCTTGCTGATTTTGAGGAGGAGAGGTTCTTGATTCTGGAGCAGCTCAGGGCACTAGAAGAAAAGCTTTTCATATTATCTGATGAGGAAAGTAAAATGACATTGCAACGCATTACTGATGATCATGGAGTGGTGCCTCCCAAAAATTCATCGGAGACGGAAATCCAAGACGGGAGTGTACCAGAGGTCTACTATGAAGGGACCAGTAGCAAATCTGAATCACATGATGAAGCAGATATGGTCATCAATGGTACCTCTGATGGTCTACTCTCTAAAGGGAAGCATCCTCCTGATAGGAAATATGTTGGCCCTAAACCAAAAAGACTTCTTCCTCTGTTCGATGTATCTAGCGGGGTAAATGGCAGTGAGGAACAAGATGAGGATGGAAGTTTCTCCCACTCAGATGTCCATCATAATCGTAAACATGCAGCCATTGAAGAAGAGGTAGAGCAGGTGTACGAGCGATTACAAGTACTTGAAGCAGATAAAGAGTTCTTAAAGCACAGTATCAATTCTTTGAAAAAAGGAGACAAGGGGATCGCTCTGCTTCAAGAGATACTCCAACTTCTCCACGATCTAAGGGCAGTCAAACTAAGAGCAAGAGGTAACGGGGATCCTTCGCATTGATATCTGACAATATGCTTTTGAACATGGTGTGCCCTCTTTCTGAACTATCTATTTGCATATCAAGACATGCAGCACAGTTTCACTGTGCTGATAGCACCAAGGCACTACACAAATTCATTCGATATCGATTAAGTTCCTTCTTTTTGTTTGGATGGGTTCATTCGATTGATCTCTTTCTGTTTGTGTTCGTTAATGTAGGTTGGTGAAACGTGGAAAAGATTGAAGTGATTGTATCTGTCTGATTGATTTCATTCGAGATGCATATGTTGGATGAGGCCAGAAAGAGGCGATCTATCCTCCCTTGCCTGGCTCTGACTTCTGCCTTTTTGTCATCAAAAGCTTTCCTTTTTTCATGTCTTTTCTTTTTTAGTTTTGGAGCCGTAGTTTTTGGTGGGTTTCTGGTGGGGGACTACTACCATCCTTTCAAGGTGAAAGGTGTAAGGAGGCATGAGGGATTGGTCAGCCATCTTCTCTGTCTCTTAAGAGTCCTGGATCTCAAAGCTGGAAATTTTACTAGCCGAGGTTATTCCAATGCCAGGTAATACAATAAAAACCATGTAGCTTTTAGATTGATCTCTTCTTACTAGAGTGTAAAAAGAGGAGAGGGGGTTTCCTCTTGATACTGGTTTTTCTTTTCTTTTCTTTTGTTGGCGTTGCTCTTTTGCATGATCTGTGGCTCCTTTGAGTGTTCTCCTTGGGGAAACATCTGCAGAGTTGGTAGTTTTGTATGTAAGCTTCCATCTGGGCTGTTTGTTGTAAAGAGATTTCATTCATTTGTGTATAATAGTGTGGTTTTTTGTATGATAAAAGTTTTAATAAAACAATATCTGCAATTCTCATATCCTCTTCTTTGGTTACAAGTTACAACTGGGAGGCTGAACCTAGATGCATCCCCTGGGTATCGAACACATGACCTTCAAGTTGTGAGTCAACCCTGCGTCTCTTTTATGTAAACCAGAGTTATTTATGGTGATTTCTGGCCATCTATCACGGATCATGAGCTGTTGCCTACCATAAGACAACTGTGCTAATCTGGCCCATATATCATGATAGCATGTCTTGGTGCTTGGTTGCGTGTATTGATATATTATTTACATGTGGGCTCAGCGTTACTTGATTAATTTCTCAAAAAAGAGGCACATTGGGCATGGGAACTATGCACGTTGGATATGGTTTTCCAGACAGTGCAATATGAGAAATTCCTCTCAAGTTGCCACTCAGTCGAGCACTCTGAGCTTTGAAGTCCGGATGAAATGGTGGTTTTAGTGTTGATAAGGTTGTATTTATGACAAAAGATTAGACAAAGTCCGAATTCAACAACTGTATATATATATATATATATATATATATATATATATATATATATATATATTGTATGTTACAATGGGGAGGTCGGAATGCTCAGGGTATCGAACATATGACCTTCAACTCGACTACTATTTACTTCAGCTCTTTTAATATTGTATTGTTTCCAGACTGGCCATATAAGGGCGCCCTTATAGTGGGGCTATCTTTAACACGGTTTCCTGAAGGAACAAGAGCTTTGTCCTTCTAGAAGCCCAAGGGTTCTTGTTGGGCGCTGTATCAACATTGTTGTGCACATAATTAATTAAACTAAAAGAAATTCCCAGCACGAGATATTTTTTTTTGAAAAATTTCAACTTTGTCTTATGGGAGACAATTTGAAAGATCGTGTTCGGGAGGCTTAGAATGCAAGTTGTACAATGGTGGACGAACTTAGGTCATAGTCTTCGTCACTGACTTTTTGCATTGTATTTCTTTTCCTTTTTCTATGAGAGGTGCATTGTATTTCTTTTGTTTTTCATTACATGGCATTGAATCAGTTATAGGTCCTCACACATGCAGACGGGTGTGTGTGGTGGTGGTGGTGGGGGGTCAGGGGCAGTGGGGCTATTTTACATTGTGGTTGTCATATATATATAGGAAAACTGGATCCACTCACTTTTGATATGTTCACCCATTGTTTTTTGGTAGTATAAGTGTAAATTTAATTCTTTTAAGAGTTCTTATACGAAGGACAATATTATTATACTTATGTTTCTGAAAAGCAATGATCAAATATAAACAAACAATATTAGTAGTGAGAAGGATTCAATATATATATATATATATATATATATATATAGAGAGAGAGAGAGAGAGAGATAACATAGTTCGTGTGCACATCAATCGATGCTTAAAAATGCTTTTAAATCTCTATTGTTTGATCGATGAGATTTACGGTTAAAATTCAAATCTCAAAAGCAAAAAAGGTATATTATTGTCTCAATAAATATACCCGGTATAAGTTTGTTTTTGGTGATGTTTAAGATTGGATGGTTAGGATCTTTGAAAATGGTTAAGCATATATCCTTGTGTACATGTAATAATGCTCTCTCTTTCTCTCTGTATATATATCACCTTTGGTACATTCATACCGATGTTAACCTTTTACTTTTAGAAGGCATGGGTGACACTTAGAGGTCTCTCTCTCTCTCTCAATTAAGAGCCAAAGTTTGTTAAGCCAACGGCTCGAAGCACCCAGATGTTGCTTAACGATGGCAAGTTAAGGGTTAGCTCATTCAATTCTTTTTCATCATCGATGAACTCATTTTAGTGTATGGATGATCTGTGGCTAGTTTATCTTCATCTTGCATTGAATAGTTATAATACATATGTAAAGGAGAATGTGTGCTATTAAAAGTATTTTTCTTATTATATGCATATGGATAATCTGTGGCTAGTTTATCTTCATCTTGCATAGAATAGTTATAATACATACTTATGTGAAGGAGAATGTGTGCTATTAAAAGTATTTTTCTTATTATATGAACAGTTGATGAAATGGTATCCACAAGTTCTCGTCCGGTTGTGCATATGAACAATATATAATACACAGAAATGGTCTTGCCAACTAATTAAAGCCCAAGGATTGGATTCACAAACAAGATGCATTTAGTGTACTCTGTGTGTATGTTTGTGTGCATGCCCATACGCAAACCTTGAGTGTCTGCATGCTTGCGTACGAACTCATTTGTTCCATCTTATATAAACGATGAGCATTGTTTGGAGACCAAAAGGGCAAACAGGACGTACTAATTAAACGTTCGAGTACCTGAATATGCATCTGATAGAGATATGCCTAACCCCAGAATTCCAAACAAAAGAAGCTACTGTTGCACCTTCTCACTGGTTGTTTCATTTAAAAGATAGAAAGCTAATGTTGGCATAGTTCACAGGCTAAGTGTTGGCTCTCTAGTTGGAAGTTCAATACACGGGCGTTACATCTCGTAGGGGTAAACCTAGCCATCGGGTTTCGATACGAACACCGGAAAATTTTCACTTCCTCAGATGGTTTCCCCAAAACCTTTCAGTGTCATATACCAATATGAACGACATATCTAAAGCATCTAGAATGGATAGATTGAAATGCAACTTCAAAATTGTGCTAACTTTATTATATATATATATATATATATATATATATATATATATATATTGTGCACGGGGCCTGTGAACGAGTAGACACCACTATTCGCATGCTATCCGATTGATCCATGGGCCAACACTCCTGAAATGGCCAAAGGTCATGCTGGTTCACACATAAAGGGCGCCTTTCCTTTGTGTCTCATATGGCCTGAATGACAGCGTCTCTTATGCTCTCTCAATAGCATTATGGCATGGGCGTTGAAGATGAACACTAGATCTGTTTAATTATGCACCGAGTAATGGCAATCCTGCGCTGAAACACCATAACAGCTTAGTACTTGGTCTTGGGCCATCGCATAAGACGAGGAACATCTTTTTCTTTAGTGTTTAGTAGGAGCCATATATTCTAAGTTATAAGCGTGTTACTGGGTCATATACATTTTGCTATAAAAAAATTGCTTTGTTAAGTTCTCTGTTGCATTCTAAATACTCTTTATACACTCTGTGCCTTTGCGTCCGTTGAAGACTGGGATCTTCGTGAAGACTGACCTAGTTTTTTGTCTCTCAAAAGTGCACATCCCCAAAAAACATCTCTCCAATTTCCAGTTTTACACAACGATATACCACCGAATGAAAAGTATAAGCGTAGCCTATTAAGTGCGTGGCTAGCATAAGACAAAACACCCAACACGAGAAGAACCCAAAATACCAATATAATCCAACCCCTAGGAGCTTTTACTATTTTGTTATGTTAATCGACACAAAAACCATGGAGAACTCTGCCGTGGAGGGGGGGGGGGGGGGCAACAATAGTTAATCAACACAAAAGCCCGATCTCTACAAGTAAAAGATCCCCACAAAAGTACATGCCATGTTCTAAGAAACACGAGTAATGTCTGTTTGGGTGTGCGTGGGGGTAACATAAAGAAGAGAAGAGACTGATTGACGCATTTATGATGCAAAAGAAAAAACATGACAAGATACCACCATGACCCAGAAAAACAAAATTTCTAGCCCAAGGTTCACCATCAGCATTTTCTCCACGGTTACTAACTTCAATGTGGTTTCAGTACTGCCAACGTTTTACAGCGGTAAAGGTCAATGCGGACAAAGATCTTTCCTTTTAACTTTCAATACAAATTCAAACGCATCGTGATTAGATTATCGCGTCTCTCCCTTGAAGAGACGCACACCTTCGTTTTCAGAGAGGAAAAGGGGGCACCGCAAGGAAGAAGGAAGGGATTAGGGAAGGCTTACTCGGAAAGAGAGAGAGAGTGGGGTGGCAGGCAGTCGGTTCTTCGATGACAAGAGGAGAAAGGGGCAAGGGGGCTCCAGCGCTGTCTTCGATAGGAGAGGGCAGAGGAAACACGTGATGTTGGTGGTAAGCACAATTTTTTGAGTGGTCGATATTGGAGAGGTTGAATTTAAACACTAAAAAATATGTTAGGATAGCATTATTCTCTGAGGTGCGATAAATACTACTATAATCTTTAGGTTTATTTGTGGTATCGGTTTCAAATAACTGAATGCAATGGACTCGGACAAACATCTTTAAAATATGACAAAGTCATAGTTTGTCTTGCACGAGCACAACACAACGGTATCTTCGACAAACCGACAAAGCAAAGATAGTGATGTTGCAAATCTAATTAATGCTACAATAAAACTCTCTTTAAAAACTAAGTAGGCTCACATCATCATGAGAAAAAAATTGATGAATCTTATTTAGAATACCTATATATAGAAATGGTAAACATGTAACTCATGATATGTTACTAATGAGCATAATTATCACTCAAGTAAATGACTATTAATACAACAATATGGCTGCTAAAAGATCATGAGTTAAGGTCGTTATATGTGCTACGAATGAGCACAATTGTCATTCAAATAAGTGACTCTTAATACCACAACATGGCTGCAACCACACCAAACATTTTTTTGGTTATTTTGAAAATCACCCAACAATGTCCCACTATTTTCAAAATAAATCCAAATCCTTGTCATTCTAGAAATTTTATGCTTTAGATAAACATATTTTGTGATTTGAACCTTTACCGAATAAATCAACTGGTTTCCACTAATCCAAATTAGAGTGGTAGACAAGCTTGAACCATTTAATTCATAAGAACTAGTGTTTATTACCACATATAGGGTCTCGAAAGTACTGGGATTGAACTATCATATTTTATGTGACACATTTAACGTGGACCTTGTGTCTTGTATCCTTTTTCATGAGTACTTTAAGAGTCAAGCCCTTAACTCCATGAAATAGCCCTACTTCACACTCATATAGGTAGACTTCCCATGTAGAAGTGCCCCCATAATAAGCACTTCAATAAATATATATGTTATAGGTCTATCAAGAGCAAAGCTCAACCTTTCTTATTTACTTATGGTTCCAAGTACTTTCTACCTTGGGATGGATATAATTTAGTAAGTACTTGTAATCACTCTAATGATGTACTTTTCTCATTGAACTCAAGACTTGATGCTACTCCAAGTGTGAGTCGAGATTCCACCATTGGTGATCATTTAAAATGATATGGGCTTGAGTCTTATCCCTGTTGATGCTTTCTTTACCACCAAATCGCTTGTCAATCCTTTCGTCACAAAGGACCGCAAAGATTCTTGTTCTCTCCATATATAAATAACAGAAATGACTCCATGTGTAATCAAAGTCTTTCACATAAGCTATGTCTTAGTCTAATGTGTCTTGGACTTACCATCATACACTCTGCTATATGCCTTTGCTGCTGAGTGTTGATTAGTATCACAATGTAATGTATTGATTAATTGGTGCCACCTGGTTTTAGCCATATATTGGAACTTACTTGCATAAGTAGGTTTCTAAGCCTGTTAGCCTTCCTGTCTACATCCGCAGTTAAAGCTTACAAATTCAGCTAGCCATGGTGGAATGATCCATACAGGGTTGTTTCTTTGATCCCTAAAAACAACACCCTCACCAACAATAAAGACCCAATCACTTGTTACGAAGCATAGTCTTCATATAACTTACTGACGATATCAAAAGTATCCTTCCAAAACCAAAGGATTACCATTATAGGTTAAACTATGATCAGTAATTTCCCTTTAAGTATTTTAATTATGGTTAAACTATAATTAATTAGTGGTCTTAGACAACATCCTGGTAGTCACTTACTTGGATTGCTTGTATACCGACTTCCGGTCTTCCAACAGCCCAGGTAATACCTAGATATCTAATTATTAGCCACACATCGCCAATACATCGAGCATCCAATTATTTTTGCATAACTATGTTGTACCTTGATTATACTATTTGATACTAATTTAATATTTCTATCAAATGAAGAAGAGACATGATAAAAATCAAAATAATCAAAAAATAATTTTTTTTCCAATATAATATGACTGGGCAAGTCTTATATTATTTCCTTCTTTTGATATTTTAATACCTAGAATAACATATGCATCTTCTATGTCCTTAATGTCAAAATTTCTAGACAAAAGTTTTTGATGTTTTCAACTCTTTTAAATTAGTACAAAAAATAAACATATCATCAATAAATAAACAAATAAAACAACTTTTTTTATGGTGAAATTTGCTATGAACACATTATATGATTCATTTATTTTGATACCATTTACAAGAACAATGTGATCAAGTACAACAAAGTCTTAAGATTGTTCCATATATACCTTCTCTTCTAATTTACTATTTAAAAATACCATTTTAACACCTATTTAGTTAATAACACATTTATATATAGATGCAAGTGATAAAAGGACTCTAATTAGAACTATTCTAGTTATCAGTGTATAAGTATCAAAATAATCAATATTTTATTTTTGAGTAAAACATTTTGCCACTAATCTAGCTTTGTATTTTTCAATCGAACAATCAAGATTATATTTTCTTTTTAAAAATCCATTTACAACCAATGGGCTTGGAACCAGGTGGGAGGTCTACAAATTTTCAAGTTTTGTTCCCTATTATTAAGTTCATTTCATCTTGTATAGCTTCCTTCTAGAAGATGCATCTTAAGACTTTTGTTTCCTCTTCAAATGTTTTTGGATCACTTTTTGTATTATAGCATAGTGATACATGACTCTCTATGTAGTCTCTTGTCCCTTCAACTAGGAACATGAAGAAATAAATTAAAGTATGTTTAGTTTGCTAATTCTTTCTTAGGTTAGAACTTCCTAATGTATCATTATTTGACACATTATCCCCTGGATTATGTCCCATTAACATGAACATTGTCTTTGACATGGAATTGAGTTAAATCTATCTTCTTAAACAATTGATTTAATTAAAATAAATCTATATACCTTACTATATTTAGCATATCCCGAGAAGATACATTCAATCCCTCTTTCAACCAACTTCTTTATTTACTTTTTAGAACTTTGCCAATAGCCTTATAACCCCAAAGTTTAAAAAAGATTAAGTTAGAACTTCTTTTATTCTACCATTTATATGGGGTAATATAATTTCTTTTATTTAGAACTCTATTTAAAATAAAACAAGCAATTAATAATGTTTCACCCCAATAACCATTTGATAAACAAGAATATGACAACATAGAATTTACCATTTCTTCTAACACTCTATTTTTCTTTCTAGTACACTATTTTGTTATGGAAAATAAGGAGTTGTAGTTTGATGTATGATTCCCATAGATTCATAATAACTATGATTATAGTGTTCTCCTTTTCTATCGGTTATCAAATACTTAATGAAAGTTTCCTATTAAAGTTCTCCTTGAGTTTTGAAAATCTTAAACTTTTTGAAAACTTAATGCTTTTTATACATCAAATATACATCACAAAATTTAGTGCAATCATCAATAAGAGTTACAAAATAACCTTTTCCTCCTATTCTTGGCCAACCATGCAAATCACAAACATTTGAATAAACAAAATAAAAAAATTTAGAATTTCTTTTAATTCTTAAAAATGGGAGTCTAATGATTTTGATACGCATGCACATCAATACATTGGTTTGTAAATTTTTTGAATCAAATCCAATTTAACCATGCATTCAAATTTCTAAAGTTTTCATGACCAAACAAAAAAGCCACAAATAAAATAAGTCAATAATATAAATAGAAACAATATCCATGTTTTTAAGATTCAACTTGAACATAGACTCATATAAATAACCATTCTCAACAAATATACCTCCCTTAGACAAAATAAATTTGTCACCCTTAAATAAAATTTTAAACCCATACTTATTAAGCAAATGAATAATTTTTTTCTTACATCCGGCACAAAAATCATATTCTTATAAGTAAGAACTTTACCCAATGTAAATACGACTTTCTACAATGGTAGTATAAACCTTTCTTTTTCTTAAGCTTTGTATCCCAACCATTGTTTTCATGAGATTTTTTGAAATCTTGATTTCTTTTTTTAATGGTTTTATAAACTTAGCTTTCTTCATAACATTGGCCATTAAAATCATCTTGCTTCTAGTATTCTTCTTCAAACCTAAGATGACTAGCCAATTGCTAAAAAAATGACTTTCTTCTTGTGTTTCAAAGTCCTTTTAGAATCTTTTCAAGAAGAAGGATGTTTGTTTATAATTATACTTATCTTAGGTTGCTTGAAACTATTCAAGATTTGTTCGAATGGATCTACAATCTATCTAGACCATAAAAACCTACATATTATTGGTATTGAACTCTTATAGATGACATGATTTCTTGAGTGGTCAGAATTCAAGAGATTGAATTTAAACCCTAAAAAAGAAGGTTATGATAGCATTATTATTCAAGGTGTGATAAACACTAACATTTAGGTTTATTTACCATCATTGGTATCAAATAACTGAATGTAATAAACTTCAACAAACACTTTCAAAATACAACAAATACCCATGGTTTGTCTTGCACAAGCGCAACAATGTAACCGACAAAGCGAAGGTGATGATATTGCAAATCCAACTAATGCTACAATAAAATTTGTAAACTCTCTTGAAAAATTAAGTGACTCACTCATGAGAAAAAGTTGGATGAATCTTATTTACAATACTACTATATATAGAAATGGTGAAGATGTAACTTATGATATGCTACTAAAGAGTATAATTGCTACTCAAGAAGGTAACTCTTAATGGCATAACATGAATGCTAAATGTATATAAGTTACAACAACTATTAAGTGCTACTAATGAATATAATTATCACTCAAATAAGTGAATCTTAATATCAAAATATGATTGCTAAATACACATGAGTTACAATCACTACATATGTTACTAATGAGCATAATTATCACTGAAATAAAGGGCTCTTAATGCCATAACATGACTGCTAAAAGATAATGAGTTGCCATCACTACATGTACTAATGAGTATAATTGTCAGTTAAGTAAATGACTCTTAATGCTACAACATTGTTGCAACCATACTCTTCACCAAATATTCTTGTGTACTTTGAAAATCACCGAACATATGATAGGGTGAACGAAAGGGAGGGAATGTGAAAGGGGTTGTGCACTTCAATAATTTAGTGTGTGTGAATAGTAACACCTTATGGTTAAAATCGTGGGTGGTACTTCTTTAATGATTTTTTTTGGTCGAAGTAAAGTTGCCATGGGCTATATTACAATCAGAGGTCATATATCTTACCATGTGCTACACTCCTTAAAAACTTTCAAAAATATTAGATGGTAGCTCAATGAAAATCCTCTACTGCTACTAAAAATACTCTTCTCTTATAGTACATTGCTACTTTGCAAGGTGTGTCCATTCAATTACCTTGCACTATTATCTTAGCCAATGCCAACATTCATCCATTTCTTAAGACATATTCTTTTATGAATGTCATCATTCAAATACTACGAACCATTAGGGCATCTCTGATTGAGAGGACCATGTGGGATAGACCTATTATTTCAGGAACTACAATACCAAAGCTACATCACGAATCAAAAAGAGAACGTGAGAGAGTCATGGAACTATAGTTTCATGGGTATGATTTCTCTTAAAATATTTGGCTAAGGTTTGGATCGTAGAAGTTGGTATTGTAAAACATCTAATGCCCTATATATTTGATTCCCTATCTCTCTTTCGACATTCGATGCTCTCACTCCACTCTCTCTTTGTGAACATTCAATGCTTTCGGCTTCTGTTCTATACAACGCTTTCCTCTAAGTAAAGACTCTCACTCTAAGAGAGAGCATCAATTTCATACTGGTTCATGAATTAGATGCATTATTATCACTACATCCCTTTTACTATACACACCCTAATTTTCATAAATGCTCAAAATACCTTGCATGATTTTCTCTTTCTTTTCCATAGTAAAATCCAATGAATTTTTCCTCTTCCTCTAGTCACCTTTTGTCATTCAATTTTTATTCATTGATAAGTTCCATATGCTTATTTACAACCAACCATCATTGATTAGTTACTTACAAAACTAGTTGGAATCAAATGAAAGAAGAAATAAGAACAAAAAAAGGAAATCAAAGAGACGATCGATCCACCCATTTTCTTGATTTTTCTTGAATTTGAAAGGTTGATTTTTTTATTGAGATCATTGTATTTTTCTTGCTTTGCTTAAAATCTTTTGATTTTTCATATATTTTAAGATGATTTTTTTATTTTGGGCATAACCGAAGGGGTGTTCGAAACCACAAAGAGAAATGCGGTACAAGCATGTCCCTCCTCATAGAGAAATGTGCTTATAGTATGTACTACGGGAGACACACATGACCCGCGTCTCCTTCAACCAAATAGTTTTTGTCCTAGTATTTGATATCTATGTATTTATTGTAGAATGACAAACAATTTAAACGAAAACACTTATGTTGGAATTGATTTAGAGAAGACACTGATGGATCAACATACTTATCATACGATAACTAAGGATTGTGATAGTGGTTTTAGAGCACGAACGATGTATTTGTTAACTGATTCATAGAAGAGGTATAATATGAATTTGTTGATTGTGAGGGTGATGGGCTAGACTATTCCCATGTGTTTGAGTAGGAGTCATACTGAACTTATTGACTATATAATACTAGTTAGTTGGAGGCATAACGTTGTTATAGTTATTAGTCATTCGAAGAGCAAAGGTGTAATAAGCAACGTATGACTTACGTGAAAAAGAAGTAACAAGTATAGACAAAATTGTGGTGTTGATGTTGAAAGTAAAAGGTGGGCAAATACTAAGAAGGATGGTTGTCCCTTCTTATTAAGAGAAGAGGATGAAGTTGATGAATATTGGAAGTTATATGTAGCAAATGAGACACATAACCACCGTGTAGGATTTATCTCGAAGAACATGCTTTTGAAGAGAGATTGAGTAACTCTTAATAGAAACTTCACACAAAACCATTACAAGGTGAACTATATTATGATGCATTTGAAGTGGGTGGATGTAGAAAATGTGAGTATGGTAAGACATATTTATAATGGAAGGATGAAAATCAAGAAAAAAGATCATGGTTATCGAAGTATTTTATAACAACTACTACCATGATCTAGATATTAACCATTATCATACATTACATCGTTAAGTTCCTAATATAGATAGAGTAAGTAACATTGTATTTGCACATCCTTGTTCTTTGCACCTACTTCATGAATTTCTATTGGTATTGGAATTTGACAATACATATAAGACAAACATGTAAATGTCTTACTGTTGTGTAGTAATGTCTACCATATATTACTATTATTAACATTTATATATTTTAAATATTTTTTATAGGTATAAGATTCCTTTTCTTGAGATTGTTGGGTTCACATCAACCTTGAAAAACTTCATTGTACTCTTTACTTTTATGAGTGCAAAAAAGGAATGGAACTATGTTTGGGTATTGAGGTATGTAAGAGAGTTATGTATTCCAAACAAAATGCCATGTGTTATCTCCAACAACCATGATTTGACTTTGGTGAATGTCATTCAAATAATTTTTATAGATGTGAAGCACTTTTTGTATAGATGACATATAGCCAAAAATATTAAAGCTTGTATTGTAAAATTGACAAGAAATAAAAAGAAGTGAGTGCGCTTGATATAAGTTGGAGTTAAGTCATCCACTCATTAGATGAGAGTAGTTACCAAGATGCAATAGAGTTAATGGAATTAAAGTAGAGAAAATTTTCTGCTTTACCCTCATATGTTAAAAAGTAGTAGTTGAACCCATACAAGAAGAGAATTGTCTTTACATGGACAGATAGTGTCATTCATTATGGTACTCATACGATTAATAGGCGTATAAAATTGGTTTTCAATATATTTATATCACCTACTATTATTTAAATATATAATGATTGTATATTCATATTTTTTAGGGTGAAAAGTACTCATATAAGGTTGAAAGAGTTCATGGGTACCTCAACTGCCAGATTTGACATAATTTAAAAATAATTACATTTCTTCATAGAATTGCACATTAGAGAATTAAAGAAATCATGTGAGGAATCAAAAACTCTAACTATGCATTATGTTGACATAATAGAAGAGCATGTTGAGAATCTTTATTGAAGAGTATCATAATACCCTATTCATCATATTGTAAAAGAGTACAATCATGTGGATACCTCATCATACTCATATGGAGCAGGCCAAGGAGGACATAACTGATTGTTAGAAACTCATAAAATAAATTGGAGTCTTTGAATGTACCACTCCATGTATACCTCGTCATAATCGTATGGATATAGTACTGGGACTCCAAAATAGTCAAGTTCAAAACAATATAAGCATTGAGCTTCCCAAGTTGTATTACATGGCTCATACTATATATTATACATGTAACTTTAAAGGTCTATTTGTAATGAAGGGTCTTATTGCTACTACTAGGATGCCTTAACGCCAATCAAACTGACAAACTACATGATCTAGCATATAATGCTCCACAACATCTGCACATCAAATGCATCCGTGACATCACGATAACTTGTATACATTACAATCAATCTATTTTGTAGAACTATATGACTATCATTCAATATATTTTACACAAAATAGTATGTAAGAATATATAACATACAAATATATAAAATTCAAAATACCTGATCTGCCATTATCAAATCTAATTGCTTACGATATTGAGTTAGTCAAGGTTGCATTATCAACCCAGACCCAACCTGACCCAGGTTCGAGTTGACATTTACCTGACCAAAACCAAACCTGAAACTAGGTTTGGTTTCACCCTGAACCAGGTTCGTGTATATAATGTATGTAGTTCTTTAACTTGGCCGTGCAGATGATTCCATCTGAATAATAAGGTGAAAAGTAAAATATCTTTCATCTTATGTCAAATACATAAGTACATTAAAAATATAGAAACCAAGTAAGGGATTCTTTCAATAAATAGAATTACAAAGTACGGCAGCACTAAATACAACTTACTCTAGATTATTTGACACCGAACTCTAGATGTTTTCAGTGCAAAGCAAAATTTGTCAATGGCTTGATCCCAAGCCAAATCTTGATATACGGTACCACACACAAGAGACCAAGCTGGTTCCTCTAACAAATCTTCAACCTAACTTATAATAGAGGAAACATAGAAAGTCATTTGTGGCTTGTACCATCCTTGTTTTGATAACAAAATTTCATAAATCTTAATTGAAACCTTCAATACAATCATATGAGGCTCCATCTATTAGTGCTTAATTGATTAATTCGGAGTTTCCTTTTGTTGCCAGAACGTAACTTTACCGGATTTTCCTTGGATCATGTTGGAACCCATATGATGCTCATCTTCCCTGAGAAAACTAAGTCTGTCATGTAATGTACAGGAAGATTTTTTGACCTGTTTTGGGAGAGGACCGAATGATAAGGCCTCTGCTTTCCATCTCAACAGCTTCTCTTTATGGCTAAAAGCCACAGTGAGAATTCATCAGTTCTTCTTTTGTAGGATGAATGGGCTGTTATTTTACAACCTTAAGGGAATCCAAACTAATCGATGCAGAAAAAATTTCACAATTCACTTTCATCTGTTTACAGATTTTTTGTTTTCCATTCGAATGTTTAAAACCTCAAATTTGTAACTATAATTTTACCGCCGTGGAAAAAATAGGAATTCATGTAAGTGGGAAATCTAAACAGCAAATTTAATACAAATTCTCATGGGCAATAAACGATTACAAAAGTGACACTCAACAATTTTAGTGGGGAAAAACTCAACGAGTGCTTTACAACTAATTGTTAGAACAACCATACATTTTTAACTTTGCCGGTGATGAAGTGGAGCCTTTCCAGCTTTTAAGTCGTTCACTATCTCACTTTTAAGTCTACAATATACAAATATGTTTGATGTATATACGTATATATATATATATATATATTTTATGTATATATATGTATGTGTATATAAATATATCTACACATGTGTGCACACACACACATATATATTAAATGGGCTTAACCTTGTTTACTGGATTCAAGCCGTTGAGTTCTGCTGGTTAGGTCCAGCATGTTGACATCCCTAGGGAAAACCCGTTTACACATGTAAGCTTTCAAAGAAGATTCCTCTCGACTTCTGAAAAAATGTCTCGTATCTCTCTTGTCCTTGAGACTTTAATTTTTATGTTCACAGTGAAATTCACGATGTTGATTGGTCATCTGTAATAACTTGTTTATGTGAATCTTCATTATTAGTTGGATCTTGAAGCTCTCTTGAAAGTTTAACGAGTCTCCTGCCTTGACATGAATCGAACAGTTTTGTCGTCATGAAGTATGATTTGGAATAATCTTGTTGGTGCCGGTATGGTGCTCATCTTCTCCTACGTGAAAAGTTGGGTTTACGATGTGGATGAAGGTACTGAAATGCTTGGTTCTGATAAAAAAACTCATGAGATCTGATTAATTAATCTGAGACGACTTGTTTCATAGATGTTGCTGAAGGACATCTTGACCATCAGGACAAATTCTATTAGATGAAATGCCTCAATTTTATATATATACATAGATATGTATGTATATATGTGTGTATATATATACATGAGTACAGCAAACCGACTTGAACCATATCACATGATTTTTCTTTTAAATTTTCAAACGTCAAAATAAAACGAGCTAGCCCAAAACCTTAACCGAAATAAAAACTTGGGTACATTCAAATTGTGCTCACCTCTTGTTAGAAGGCAAGTTCAAAATCATATAAGGAAGTCCAAAGCAACAGTGCTGTATAACTTGCTTTAGGTTTTCGATTGGCAAACTAGGGTTTAGGCAGAACTGTACTGGTATGATTCTGTATCCTGCTAAATATGGATTGACCGTAACTGGCTGACTTGTTTTCTTCTTTTTTCTTGTTACAAAGGGAGACCGTAACCTAACTCACACACACACAAAAGTAATATTAGGGGTGTTCACTGAACTGAACAAACCAAACCAAACCCTATGGTTCTCATCTTTTTATGCTGTCTGATGTTACTTACACGTGTGGCGAAACAGGAATTCCTGTAAGTGAGTAATCTTACTGGGAATTTGAAGGATTAAGATTCGAAATTCTCATTGTTTAATGTAAATGACTGTGAAAGTAACACTCAATAAGTTGAAAGGGGAATTCTCGTTGGTGGCTCAGTCTCACGAGAGTTCATTAAATTAACATCCCACTCTGGTTTATACCACGGCTTCCCGTTCTCATGACTTACATGATCCAACATACAACAACAAACAACAACTAAGCCTTTTCCCATACTAGACGGAGTCGGCTACATGGATTCTTTGTTTCCACATATCCCTATCGTGTGCCATTTTAGCAGTTAACTCACAATAAGCTAGATCATTCTTTATTGTTTATTTCCAACACTTTTGTGATCGTAATCATGTGCATTGTTAGCAGTTAACTCACAATAAGGTTGATCATTCTTTATTGTTTCTTAACAACACTTTTGTGGTCGTCCTTCACCTCTTTTAATACTTTTCAAATTTAGTTTTTCATTCCTTCTTAGAAGTTCTTCTCTTGATCTTCTTTCTATATGTCCAAACCATCTTAAATGATATTCTCTCATTTTATCCTCTATTGGTACCACTCTTAATTTGTTTCTAATAACCTCATTATGTATATGGTCTTTTCTTGTATGACCACTCATCCATTTCAACATCTTCATTTCTGTCACACACATCTTTTGTACATGTTGATGATTAACTGCCCAACACTCAAAACCATTAAACATGGCATGCCTAATTGATGCTCTATAATACTTACCTTTTAACTTTAATGGTATCTTCTTATCACAAAGAATACCTGATGCTACTCTCCATTTTGACCAACCAACATTAATTCTATGCGTAACATCCCCATCAATTCTTTCACCATTTTGAAAAATTGACCCTAGGTATTTAAAACTTTCCTTTTGGATGATGCAATGTGTACCAATTTTAATTTTTATGTCCTCTAAAGTAACCAAATGATCAAACTTACATTCCATATATTCTGTCTTTGTTCTACTAAGTAAGAGGACTTTGCTTTCTAATATTTCTCTCCATAGTTCTAATTTTCTATTAACTTTTTCCTTATACTCTTGTACTAACCCAATGTCATCTGCAAATAACATACACCAAGGTACTTCATTTTCAATATATTTTATTAACTCATCAATCACCATTCCTTGATGTAACCCAATATTAACTTCAAAGAAGTCCGTCATTCTTCCATTAGTCCTCACACATGTTTTTGCCCCATCGTACATGTCTCTTATACGGTTAATGTATGTTAATGGGATACCTCTTTTTTTCAAGGTTCTCCAAATAACTTCCCTCGGTACCCTATCGTAAGTTTTTTCTAGATCAATAAATATCATGTGAAGATTTTTCTTTTTTGCTCTAAAATATTTCATTAGACGTCTCAAAAGGTGAATCGCTTTAATAGTAGATCTACCTGACATAAATCCAAATTGGTTTTCTATTGTACTTGATACCTATCTTAACCCACATTCGATAATTGTTTCCCACAATTTCATAGTATGACTCATTAACTTGATACTTCGATAATTTATACAATTCTCAATGTCTCTCTTGTTCTTATATATGCGTATAAATGCACTTGCTCTCCATTCCTCGGGCATCTTTTGGTTTCTCCATATTTCATTAAATAGTCTTGTGAGCCAAGTGATTCATATTTCTCCTAGTATTTTCTGAACTTCCATAGGAATATTGTCTGGTCCTATTGATTTACCATCCTTCATATGTGTAAGAGCCTCTTTGACTTCATTCTTTTGAATACGTCGGTAGAAATTATTGTTTATATACTTTTCTGATTTGACTAACTCTACTAAGTTAATACTAACATCTTTATTTTCATGAAAAAGCTTATAAAATAGTTTTTTTTATCTATTTCCTATATCATCATTTGCCACTAGAATTTTTTCATCCTCATCTTTGATGTATCTAACAGAATTAAGATCTTTAGTTTTCTTATCTCTAGCCCTATCTATCCTAAAAATATCTCTTTCATCCTCTTTTGAGTTGAGTTTTTTATATAAATACTCTCAAATTTTAGCTTTTGCTTCATTAACAACCTTTTTCGCTTCCTTCTTTGCTTTCTTATAAGCCTTTAAAGTTTCACTAGTTTTCCTAGCATAATGTAATTTGTAACATTTCCTCTTTGCTTTTATTTTATTTTACACTACTTCACTCCACCACTAAGCTTCTTTTTGTGCCGGTACACCTCCCTTAGATTCACCTAACACATCTTTTGCCACTTTCCTAATATGTATAGCCATATTGTTCTACATATCACATGGTGTAGTAACATAATTCCAAGCATCTCCATGAAGGACTTTATGTTTGAATATATCTTCTTACTCTCTTTTGAGGTTCCACCATTTAGTCCGAATAGCTCGATGCACTCTTTTCTTTTTTGTCCATTTTTTATATTTGTAAATGCATAACTAAAAGTCGATGTTGGGTGGTTAAGCTTTCTCTTGGAATTACCATGCAATCTTTACAACACGCACTATCTTTTTTTCTATAAATAATGTAATCAATTTGTGTTTGTGATAAACCACTCTTATAAGTAATTAAATGTTCATCTCATTTTTTGAAAATTGTATTGACTATAAAGAGATCAAATGCCATAACAAAATTTAAAATCTCCCTTCCTTCCTCATTTATATCCCCAAAACCAAAGTTTCCATGAATACCTTGATATCCTAATGCCTCTTTACCAACATGTCCATTTAAGTGTCCTCCTAAACAAATCATATCCCTTTGTGGAATCCTTTGAATCACCTTACCTAACTTTTCTCAAAAAGCTGTCTTTATACTATCTTTTAGTTCTACTTAGAGTACGTAAGCATAAACTATATTCAAAACCTCTGCTCCTAACAATAATTTCAATGTCATGATTCTGTAACCATATCATTATATGTCTACAACACTAAACTTTAAATCTTTATTTATGATAATACCAAATCCGTTTCGAGACTTTTCCTTACCTGAGTACCATAATTTAAAACCTGTATCCTTTATCTCCTTTGCTTTTTCTCCAACCAACTTTGTCTCTTGTAAACATAGAATATGAAACTTTTTTCGAATCATAGTATCTACCACCTTCATTAGCTTACCGGATAATATTTCGATATTTCAAGAACCAATACGAATCTTATTATCTAGGACTAGCTTCCTTACCACCCCACATACGTTTATATTGAAGATACGGAAACCCTCTGTATAAATTATTCATGACATTTAGGAGGCAATGTAGCGGGACTAACTTCTTTACCCACACCCATCCATGATGTGGGAACCCTACCCGCAATTGATTTACTACATTTGAGTGAAAATGTAGTGACCCTTGCTTACTTATCACTGCATTTGAGCTCTATAGTGCGTCGTTAGGCATGGATGCCCTAAAACAATGCTCATAATTTGTGTAATCCATAGTAAAAAAATTCGACAAAGTTTTATGCTGATTGTTGGAAGCCTAACACAACCCTCATCCTTTATCCGGGCTTGGAACTGGCAATGCCATGGTGATCCCTTACATGGGCGGAGTTTTACATGATCCAATATATGGAGAACCAATTTAGATTTGTGACAAGAAGATCTATTATCGAGTCTATTCACCTATTGATACATCTTATAGAAAATTTTATAGGAAAGAACCAAGAACCCTTATATAGTATTTATTGATATTGGAAACGTTTTTGATCGAGTGCCAAAAAATGTTTTTTGAAGAGCCTTAAAAAAGAGAGGTATCTGATTGACATACATTAATCTTATAATAGACCCACTACGTTATATAATTCTGAGTGTTGGGCAATTAATCAACATGTATACAAAATGTTTGTGGTACAAGTGAAGATGTTGAGATGGATGAGTAACAATATAAGAAAAGACTATGTATAATAAGGTTATTAGAAACAAATTGGGAATGACCCTAATAGATGATAAAATGAGAAAAATCATTTAAGATAGTTTGGACAAATAGAAAGGTGGTTGAAGAAAGCTTTGGTAAGAAAGTATTTGAAACTAAAAAAGTTAAAAGAAGAAGACTACAAAAGTATTGAAAGGAAACAAAAAAAATGATTTAACTTATGTTGAGTAAATTGATAGCATATTACATAATCAAGTTCTATGGAAACAATCCATATAACGGACCCCAATGGTATGAGAAAAGGCATAGCTATTGTTGTTGTATATATATTTTAGGGAGAGGGGAGAAATGCATGTGCATAACACAAATTTGGTAAGACAACATAGGATGACTATGTTAATTTCTTTAACATAAACATATCATACTCATAATTATTTGAGCAACATAAACTTGCAATACTTTTCATGTCACCCTTATAGGGTGGTCATATATAATAATATGTTGTCTGTTGTTATAATCTTTCTAATGCCTCGAAAGAGGTGGGATGCACATTATTGAACTTTGAATTGCAACTTCATCGGTTAAACTACAGCTCAGAGTTTAAAATTAGGTTTCTTAAAATGTGGTTCATGACTTGAATTTCAGTGGCCCAACATTCATTTGCAAATATGTATAGAAGCCAAAGAACCTTCCTAAATCCAAACATAGATAGAATTTACCCTCTAGTGATCAAACTCTGACCACTTTTTATGATGGATTCAATGTTCTGTAGTTATTCCAAACATTTATGAGCATCTGAAAAGAAATTTGGGAGGCTTATAAGAAAGAAAGAAAAATAAGCAAAAAAGGCTATTGGTGAAAGAAAGGCTAAAATTTGAGAGGATTTATATAAAAACTTAACTTAAAAGAGGGTAAAAGAGATATTTTTTGGATAATTAAGGCTAGAGATAATAAAACTAAATATCTTACTTTTATCAGATACATTAAAGATGATGATCATGAGAAGATTTTAGTGGCAAGTGATGATATAAAAATATATGGAAATTTTTTTTTCATAAGCTTTTTAATGAAAATACAATTATTAATAATAGCTTAAAAAGCTAACTAAATCAAAAGAGTATAGACATTGTAATTTCTACTGATGTATTCAAAAAATTAAAGTCAAAAGGTCTCTTAAACACGTGAAGGTTGACAAATGTATAGGATGAGACAATATTCTTATAAAAGTATGAAAAGTCTTAGGGGAGACGGGTATTACTTTGCTTACAAGATTATTTAATGAAATACGAAAAAAAAGAAAGATGCTTGAGGCATGGAGGAAGAATACAATTATATCTATATAGTAGCACAAGAGAGATACTAAGAACTGTGTCAATTATCGAAGTAATAAGTTGATGAGTATAAAATTATGGCAAAGACCTATTGAATGTAGGTTGAGGCAAATATCGAGTACAATATAAAACTAATTTAGATTTATGCAAGAAAGATCTACAATTGATGCTATTCATGTATTTAGATGTCTTACACAATATTTAAGAGCAATAAAGAAGAACCTTCATATGATATTTGATTAATCTAAAAGAACTTATGATAAGGTGCCAAGAGATATTCTTTGAAAACTTTAAAAAAAGAGGTATCTCATTTACAAACATCAACTTTATAAAAGATATGTGTGATATTACAAAAATATGTGTTAAGGCCCCTAAAGGGATGAAAATTTTCTTTGAAGTTAATATTAGATTACATCAAGGATCAACTTTAAGTCCATATTTATTTATAATGATCATTGGCGAGTGAACTGTTCGAGATGAAGTTCTTGGTGTATGTTATTCACAAATGACATTGTATTAGTAGATGAGTATAAGAAAAATGTTAATAAGAAATTGTAACTGTGGAGAGAGAAATTAGAAATTAAAGGTTTTTGACTTAGTAGAATAAAAACAAAATATATAGTATGTAAGTTTGGTCATTTGGTTACCTCAAATGACTTAAAAATTATGAGTGGCACACATTGTAGCCAACCCTATTTAGTATGTGAAAATGCTTAGTTATTGTTGTTTGTTTACTCATTGCAATAAATGTTAAAGAAAATAATGAGATGTGAATTAGGTGTGACTGAATCTGCCCATTATTCATTGTTGAATCATGCTCGATTATTGTTTTTGAGGTATGGGTATAATAACATTATCCTTATATTTTTTTTGAGAACCTTATATTACCAAAGGAATGGATCTGCATGAGGTGATCCGAGTCCGATTCTTTTTTAATCAAGATCCCAAAAGCTTTTATTCTATATTTTGTACATTCGTACAAGATTATAACCACTACGCCAATCATCAAGAAGTTGCGTAACCGAGGAGAAGGCGCTTGATTGACTGGTTGGCTCTAAACTGCCTTTAGAACTAGAGAAAACATAAATGGACATTAAAAAGTGTAAAACAGGCACCGTGATTCTTTCGGCAATAAAATTATTTTGGGCAGTTTCACAAAAATTACAACACCAACTCCCCATCTGGAAAATGAAAGTCATGTTCGTAGGACCAAAGCAGGTGCTTGTTTTTATGCCCATATCCTAATTCTCTTAAGATCATGAGGTTAACATGTCCACAAAGAACCACATGGTTCCATCCTCTTTTCCACGATTTTGATCAGCATTGTCGCTTACATTATTTTGAGCAACATTTAACTACAACAAGATGTCACATATACTTAATCTATGCCTCATCTTTTGCCCTGTGTGTTCACCACGTTCTCAGATTCAAAGTGGAGTAAGGCAAAAGAACGAGTACGGCAACACTAAGTACAACTTACTCTAGATTATTTGACACGAAACTGTAGATGTTCTCAGTGCAAAGCGAAATTTGTCAATGGCTTGATCCGAAGCAAAATCGTGTTATACGATACCACACACAAGAGACCAAGCTGGTTCCTCTAACAAATCTTCAGCCTAACTTATAATAGAGGAAACATAAAAAGTCATTTGTGGCTTGTACCATCCTTGTTTTGATAACAAAATTTCATAAATCTTAATTGAAACCTTCAATACAATCATAAGAGTCTCCATCTATTAGTTGCATCTTATAGTGCTCTCTTGATTAATTCAGAGTTTCCTTTTGCAGCCAGAATGTAATTTTACCGGATTTTCTATGGATCATGTTGGAACCCATATGATGCTCATCTTCCCTAAGAAAAGTAAGTCTGTCATGTAATGTACAAGACGATTTTTTCACCTGTTTTGGGATCTGCTTTCTATCTCGACAGCTTCTCTTTATTGCTACAAGCCACCGTGAGAATTCATCAGTTCATATTTTGTTGGATGAATGGGTTGTTATTTTGCAACCTTAAGGGAATCCAAACTAATCGACGCAGAAAAAATATCACAATTTACTTTCGACTGTTTACAGTCTTTTTGTTTAAGTTCTTCCATTCGAAAGTGTTTAAAAGCCCAAATTTGTTACTATAGTTTTACGGCTGTCGCAAAAATAGGAATTCATGCAAGTGGGCAATCTAAACAGAAAATTTAAAATATTTAGAATACAAATTCTCATGGGCAATAAACGACTACGAAAGTGACACTCAACAATTTTAATGGGGAAAAATTGAACGAGTGCTTTACAACTAACTGTTAGAACAACCATACAATTTTAACGCTGCCGGTGATGGAGTGGAGCCGTTCCAGCTTTTAAGTCGTCCACTATCCCACTTTTCAGTCTACATATACATGTGTTTGACGTATATGCGTATATATATATGCATATATATGTATGTGTATATAAATATATGTACACATGTGTGCACGCATGCACACACACACATACACACACACATATATATATATATATATATATATATATATATATATATATATATATATATATATATATATATATATATATTAATTGGGCTTAAGCTTGTTTACGGGATTCAAGCCGTTCTGCTGATTAGGTCCAGCATGTTGACATTCCTAGGGAAAACCCGGATACATATGTAAGCTGCCAAAGAAGATTCCTCTCGACTTCTGGAAAAATGTCTCTTCTCTCTCTTGTCCTTGAGATTTTAATTTTTATGTTCGCAGTGAAATTCGCGATGTTGATTGGTCATCTAGAATAACTTGTTTATGTTGATTTGGATCTTGAAGTTCTCTTGAAAGTTGGAGTCTCTTGCCATGACATGAATCGAACAGTTTTGTCGGTCATGAACTGTGATTTGGAATAATATTGTTGCTGCCGGTATGGTGCTCATCTTCTCCTACGTGAAAAGTTGGGTTTACGATGTGGATGAAGGTACTGAAATGCTTTGTTCTGATAAAAAAACTCATGAGATCTGATTAATTAATGTGAGATGTCTTGTTTCATAGATTTTGCTGAAGGACACTTGACCATGAGGACAAATTCTATTGGATGAAATGCCTCAATTTTTACGTGTATATATACATAAGTTCAGCAAACCGACTTGAACCATATCACATGATTTTTCTTTTAAATTTTTAAACGTCAAAATAAAACGAACTAGCCCAAAACCTTAACCGAAATAAAAACTTGGGTACATTCAAATTGTGCTCACCTCTTGTTAGAAGACAACTTCAAATTCATATAATGAAGTCCACATCAACAGTGCTGTATAACTTGCTTTAGGTTTTTGATTGGCAAACTAGGGTTTAGGCAGAACTGTACTGGTACGATTCTTATCCTGCTAAATATGGATTCACCGTAACTCGCTGAGTTGTTTTCTTTTTTCTTTTTTTCTTGTTAAAAAGAGAGGCCCAAACCTAACTCACACACACACAAAAGTAGTATTAGGGGTGCTCACTGAACAGAACAAGCAGAGCCCAACCATTTGGTTCTCATCTTTTTATGCTGTCTGATGTTACTTACACGTGTGGCTTAACAGGAATTCCTGTAAGTGAGTAATCTTACAGGGAATTTGAAGGATTGAGATTCGAAATTCTCATTGTTTAATGTAAATGACTATGAAAGTGACACTCAATAAGTTAAAAGGGGAATTCTCGTTGGTGGCTCAATCTCACGAGAGTTCAATAAATTAACATCCCACTCTGGTTTATCCCACGGCTTCCTGTTCTCATGACTTACATGATACAATATATGGACAAAATAAATAAACCATGAAATACATGACAGTTTATTTTTATACAACATTTCAACACCAGACAAGGACAGAGGGGTTGCAACCCTTTAATTTTTTATTAGGAAATGAGGAGACCAGCCCTCCCTTTATTTAGGTATTATAATAATATTGCTGACAACGACGATAACTTCATCAAGGACCTCATCAACCATGGATATGGATGCTCTTCCAATGGAAGTGCCTGCAGTGGTACTTATCATGCTCGATGTTGTGGTGTTCTCCATGGCAGTCGTGCTGTTCATAGAATCTAGCGCCATGCGGGCCATCATCAAAGTAGTATCCTCCTTGGTATTTGATGTTGTGGCAACCATGGATTATGATATGTCACCGACTTTCCTTTGCATCCTGGTCCTTCATACACAGTCAGAGAAGTGGCATTTGCAACGGTAGCCAATTCCATTACGACAACCATCACCACCAGGGCAATGACGAAGGGAAGAGTTTTGGCCATTTCTCAAGGTTAGTGAAGAATTGGGAGTAAAGGAAGATATTTTGTGGTTTTTGTTGTGCATCTAGTCTTCTTCATGTTCATGTATTTATAGGACAAGAAAGGAAAGAAAACAAGCTCACAGATTAAACAGCACTTACTTGAGCCAAAACAAATAGAAAATTGTATTTTAGTGGTTTTGTGGTTTACTAACGCAAGTTGTGCCACATTGGTTAGTGTTATCTCATATTTTAGTATGGCGTCTCCAGGTTCATTTGTTCATCTGCATGACATAGATGCATTAGAAAAGTCAAATGATGGGGTTGAACTGAAATCCTTAGCCTGTGTCAACTCTCTCCCACAGAAAATCTCTCACAAAAACTACTAGTTCAAGAATATTTGTGCCCTTGCTCTCTCCATATATATATTTGTATATATTACATGGCCCTAAGCTTGTTTAGTTGGATTTAAGCGGTTGAGTTCTCCCAACATGTTGACATCCCTATGGATACCCGGCTACCTATGAAAGCAGCCAAAGAATATGCTTCTCAACATCTTGGAAAATGTGACTCTTATCTCAGTTGTCCTCAAGGCTTTACCAATTTATTTTGATAGTTGGATCTAGAACCATGTGGCGCTCATCTTCTCTCTTGCGAACAGTAACTCGGTTTTACAATGTGCATGAAGATATTGTACTGCTTGGTTTTGATAAGAAAAACTCATACGATATTAACTAGTGCTAGATGGCCTGTTTCTGACGTTTTTGGGCGGTATGGAAAGGAATCGCTTCTTGCCATCTTGATTGTCAGTATAGACTCTATTAGATGAAATGTCTCAATTATACATAGTATATATATATATATATATATATATAAACATACCGTATTATTGTATATTTTCATGTTGTCTGTGAAAAGGAATTGCTTGTTGTATATTTCCATGTTGCCTTGAAAATTTAATTTCGAGGTTGTTGCCAGACCATAGCAGCATTGATCGGCATGATATGGATCATATATATTTATATATGTGTGTGTGTTTGTTACATGGCCTAAGCTTGTTTAATTGAACCAAAGCCACTGAGTGCTGCTGATTAGGTCCAACGTGTTGACATCCCTACGGGAAACCCGGCTATATATGAAAGTTGCGAAAGAAGATGCTTCTCAACTTCTAGAAAAAATGTCACTCTTATCTCTCTTGTCCTCGAGACTTTAATAATTTATGTTCAAAGTTAAATTTGTGATGTTCATAGGAAATCTGCAATGCCTCAATCAAGTGAATTGTCATTTCTTTGTTGATGGGTTTAGGCAAACCTGAACTAGTCACAGGCAATCATCTCTGTTAACACAAAGTTGTCCACATTTGAGTTTTATATAACCAAAAGCTAATTCGACGATGCCCTCTTTGTTTCCTTTTTTTTCTTGTTACGGTAGGTCAATAAAACGATGTTTTCCTGTATCACGAAAAGAATGTTTTATTGAGTAGGTCAGTAGAAGGACGTTTTCCTGGTCGATATAAACAAATCCGCAGACACATGTCAATTCGTGTTTCTGTGAAAGACTTGACGTAAAATATTTTTACTCCCAACCATAGTTTTCCAATGTATTCATCTGAAAGGTGGGGATTTACATAAAGGATTGAGATTTCAAATTCGTTGATGTCCTTGTCTTACACTCTTAAAGAAGTACACAAAGTTGACCTTCCCCATATCAAACCTATAGTGTAACGATAATGGCTGCTTTTGCATTGCGTAAAATTGGTAGCAATGTGGGGACGCCCAACTCCATTGCGGAAGAGAAACGGAGCGGAGAATTAAAGAGCCCTCATTGATGTCATACATACATGATTTCGTGAGCATTCCTTCCCAGGATTGTAGGCCATAATTGATGTCATACATACATCATTTCGTGATGCTGCAACTTAAAAATTAATGGGTGACTTCTACCAACGAATTAAAGAGCCTTATGTGGCTCAGTCTTCTGCATCTAGATGTTTTTAGATAAATCTGTATAATTGGCTCAAAATGTGTCCAGCGAATACAAATCTTACAGAAATCCAATTAATACTTTATTTTTTCAGATTTGCATTTTCGTCAATTCATCTCTATAGCAGTTTCCATATATAACTACAATTATGTCTAAACTACACATTCGTCATGCAGATTTGGTGAAGTCTCACAAGAATTCGATAAATTAACATCCCATTCCGGTTTATACCATGGCTGCCCATAACAACGATTGACAAAACAGCATCACCTGTAATATTAATTCATAATTTAATAGTGATATTCACTTGGTCCAGTTATTATATTCAGTTGTTCTTTATTTCAGGAACATGATTTTAAGCACCAAACAAGAGGAAAATCCGTGCGATATTTCCTTGCCAGAAACATTTGTATTCTTGAAATACATGACAGACTGTACCTTAATACAATATTTCAACACCAGACAAGGCCAGATGGCATGATCCCCGTTACTGCAACAAAGCTACCAAAGATGATGCCTATTAGCTTCTACAGAAATACAAGTCTTAGGTTGGATTGGTCCACCACAACTAGCTTTCATAACACCACGAACTAGTTCTGCCACAACACTTGATACCGATTAGAGACGCACAAACCAGCAACTAGAAACTGGTTGACACACAATCTACTGTAATACAAAAACAAACACAACAGGACGGACTTGAAACCTCAATTACAGGTGCATTACATCAAGTACATATCTCAAATTGTTATTGCAAACAAACCAAGAATGACTCCCATTTCAACCGGTTATAGGAACAACCGATTTATAGTTGAACAACTCTCAACATGTAAGGCTTCCCTCAATATAATTTTCAAAACAAACGGATGACGTTTTCTACATCAAATCAGCGTGCGATTGCCTAACAGATGACAAATTTCTGCGAGTTCTTTCACAATCTTACGACAAACAACACGAATTACCATAGGAATGAGCAAACACTACTAGATCTTCTGATTTGCACCAGATCCACTTAAATCACAATGATCCATAATGGAATTCCCGAGAGAAATGATCAAATCTGAAATATTCACCGCAAAACTCTACTGGTTTCCAGTAAATTACAAACTTTTCATGAACATCTTTCGAATTTCGGTCCGATCAGCCACCGATTGTGCTTCTCAACTCAAGGATACTTCAGTTAGATCTCAAAGAAGGGAATCAAACAAGCTTATCAAAATTACTCTTATCCGATTGCTCAATTTCTGCAAATCACAACAGAAATTCCATGGATCAACAATGAACTATAGTCATTTCACAGGACCGTATTGCAGGTGATGTAATCCACTTCAAATGTCCATGGAATCCTCCAATCTACTATCGAAACACCAGACTACTCTAAGAATAAAGATCAGAGAAAACCGAAGCAGAATACCTCTCAAAATACCGATCAAGGTCTGGTAGAAATTCAGCCTGTACCTGAATTCCGCAAAATGCAACAACGGCTGAGATCCACCACCTGCCGCCTCCAAAATTGTCACTCCTGATGCTCGGATATCAATTCAGCTACACCCGAGGATTACTCGACAATAGAGACACCTCACAGCTCAACATTTTCCTCGAACCCGCACGACTCTAGAATTGCCATGCAGTGAATTTGCTAAAGGTTCTTCCTCCCTATGTGCACTCAATTCCGATCAGTGATGGAAGGCACAGGCACATACTCACACCCTTCTCTGAGTCTTCATGACAATGTTGTCGTCCCTCGGGAACCCATGGATGAATTTGAAGATATTGAATTGACCCCTTCATCTACATCCTTACATGATGATGACAATGATAACTAACATGAGGATGTTGTTGCCAATGTTTTACAAAATGAGGAAGATCAAGGTATGTCCTAATTTCTGTTCTACTAGTTAATCATGTTTCCGAAAGATGAGAATCTGATGCAACTTTGAAAATAAATAGTACTTGGGCAAACAAAAGGTTCAACTGTGGATGAATATTTTGTAGCGAAAAACTCTGTCGCATCTTGATTATTCACGCACTGAAGAAGATCATGGTTTGCACGATCTCTATTATACCATAATGCTTATTTTCCACTACTCTCTCTAATTGTAATTGTATTTGTTCTCATTGACTCGTTCAAAACTTGATAACTTATTTGAAATATTAGGGCTCGAACAATCGAACGGAAGACCAACTAATGTAGCAAGTGGTGTCCCTGTACCTAAGGCATTAGTTTTGATTGAGAAGATGAACAAGAGAATGAAACAAATGTCTCTTGGCTACGAATTCAACGAGATTGAGGTAGAGAAAGGATTTGAAACTCCTTACATAGAAAGCATCCACACTCTGCACAAGAGGTTGATTGAAAGGAAAGACTCTGGACTAGAGTCCTTGGATGGAAGCACAGGAGAAGGTGAAGGTGGCGAAGCTGTCCTAATTGAGCGACTGAAATATGCTCTAAAAGCTGAGCATATGGGTGTTAGTGCTCTATATGCTGACTATGACTTTAGTAAAAATTTATATTAATAGCAATACCCATATCTTGAATTGGAGAGGTGGGGTTTTAGCGGAGGTGGAGCAACATTCCAAAACCAATATGGTTCTTGCTTTAAAAGAAGACAAATAAAAAGCACCTTCTATCTTGAATTAGGAGAGCTAACCAAATTAGAAGATCATAAAAATCGCATATTCTATCATTGTTTTAAAGGAAAAAAGTCAAAAAGGCGCCTAAACATATGAAATTGACAAATCTATAGGGTATTATAAAAGTGTGAAATTTTTAGAAGAGATGGGTATCACTTGGCTTATAAGGTTATTGAATAAACTATAAGATGCCTATAGAGTGGAGGATGAGTGCAATTATACCTATATATAAGAACAAATGAGGCATTTAAAATTATATGAATTCTCGAGGTATCAAGTTGATAAGTCATACTATGAAATTATTTGAAAGAATTATTGAATGTAGGTTTAGATTAGTGTAAAGTACAATGGAGAACCAATTTAGATTTGTGTCAAAAAGATCTATTATCGTCTATTCACCTATTGATACATCTTATAAAAAATTTTAGAGGAAAGAACAAAGATCCTTTATATAGTATTTATTGATATTGGAAACGTTTTTGATCGGGTGCCAAGAAATGTTTTTTGAAGAGCCTTAAAAAAGAGAGGTATCAGATTCACATACATGAATATTATAATAGACCCACTATGTTATATAATTCTGAGTGTTGGGCAATTAATCAACAACATGTATAAAAAATGTCTGTGGTAGAAGTGAAGATGTTGAGATGGATGAGTAATAATAAAAGAAAAGACTATATGCATAATAAGGTTATTAGAAACAAATTGGGAGTGACCCTACTAGATGATAAAATGAAAAAAATCGTTTAAAATAGTTTGGACAAATAGAAAGGTGGTTGAAGAAAGCTTTGGTAAGAAGTATTTGAAACTAAAAAAGTTAAAAGAAGAAGACCACAAAAGTATTGAAAGGAAACAAAAAATAATGATTTAACTTATATTGAGTAAATTGATAGCATGTTACATAATCAAGTTCTATGGAAACAATCCATATAACCCACCTCATTAGTATGAGAAAAGGCTTAGCTATTGTTGGTGTATATATATTTTAGGGAGAGAGGAGAGAAATGCATGTGCATAACACAACTTTGGTAAGACAACATAGGATGACTATGTTAATTTCTTTAACATAAACATATCATACTCATAATTATTTGAGCAACATAAACTTATAGTACTTTTCATGTCACCCTTATAAAGCGGTCATATATAATAATATGTTGTCTATTGTTATAATCTTTCCAATGCCTCGAAAGAGGTGGGATACACATTATTGAACTTTGAATCGCAACTTCATCGGTTAAACTACTGCTCAGAGTTTAAAATTAGGTTTCTCAAAATGTGGTTCATGACTTAAATTTAAGTGGCCCAACATTCATTTGCAAATATGTATAGAAGCCAAAGAACCTTCCTAAATCCAAACATAGATGGAATTTACCCTCTAGTGATCGGACTCTCACCACTTTTTATGATGTATTCAATGTTCCATATTTATTCCAAACATTTATGAGCATCTGAAAAGAAATTTGGGAGGCTTATAAGAAAGAATGAAAAATAAGCAAAAAAGGCTATTGGTGAAACAAAAGCTAAAATTTGAGAGGATTTATATAAAAAACTTAACTTAAAAGTGGGTAAAAGAGATATTTTTTGGATAAGTAAGGCTAAAGATAACAAATCTAAATATCTTACTTTTATTAGATACATTAAAGATGATGATGATGAGAACATTTTAGTGGCAAGTGATATAAAAATATATGGAAAAATTATTTTCATAAGCTTTTTAATGAAAATACAAGTATTAATACTAGCTTAAAAGAGCTAACTAAATCAAAAGAGTATAGACACTATATTTTCTACTGATGTATTCAAAAAATAAAGTAAAAAAGTCTCTTAAACTCGTGAAGGTTGACAAATGTATAGGAAAAGACAATATTCTTATAAAAGTATGAAAAGTCTTAGGGGAGATGGGCATTACTTTGCTTACAAGATTATTTAATGAAATATGAAAAAATAGAAAGATGCTTGAGGCATGGAGGAAGAATATAATTATATCCATATAGTAGTACAAGGGAGATATTGAGAACTGTGTCAATTATCAAAGTATTATTTTGATGTGTATAAAATTTTGACAAAGACTTATTGAATGTAGGTTGAGGCAAATATCGAGTATAATATAAAACTAATTTAGATTTATGCAAGAAAAATCTACAATTGATGCTATTAATGTATTTAGATATTTTACACAATATTTAATAGCAATAAAGAAGAACCTTCACATGATATTTTATTAATCTAAAAAAAACTTATGATAAGGTGCCAAGAGATATTCTTTGAAAACTTTAAAAAACAGAGGTATCTCATTCATAAGCATCAACTTTATAAAAGACATGTGTGATAGTACAAAAACATGTGTTAGGGCCCCTAAAGGAAGGAAAGATTTCTTTGAGGTTAATATTGTATTACATCAATGATCAACTTTAAGTCCATATTTATTTATAATGATCATTAGTGAGCAAGCTATTCAAGATGAAGTTCTTGGTGTATGTTATTCGCAAATGACATTGTATTAGTAGATGAGTACAAGAAAAATGTTAATAAGAAATTGGAACTATGGAGAGAGAAATTAGAAATTAAAGGTTTTCAACTTAGTAGAATAAAGACAAAATATATAGTATGTAAGTTTGATCATTTGGTTACCTCAAATGACTTAAAAATTATGACTGGCACACATTGTAGCCAACCCTACTTAGTATGTGAAAATGCTTAGTTATTGTTGTTTGTTTACTCACTGCGATAAATGATAAGGAAAATAATGAGATGTTAATTAAGAATGACTGAATCTACCCATTACTCATTGTTGAATCATACTCGATTATTGTTTTTAGGGTATGGGTATAATAACATTATCCTTATCTTTTTTTGAGAACTTTATGTTACCAAAGCAATATTAGGGGTGCTCACTAAAGAGAACAAATAGAGCCAAACCCTTTGGTTCTCATATTTTTATGCTGGCTGATGTTACTTACACGTGTGGTGAAACAGGAATTCCTGTAAGTGAGTAATCTTACGAGGAATTTGAAGGATTGAGATTCTAAATTCTCATTGTTTAATGTAAATGACTATGAAAGTAACACTCAATAAGTAGAAAGGAGAATTCTCGTTGGTGGCTCAGTCTCACGATTGTTCAATAAATTAACATTCCACTTTGGTTTATACCACGCTTCTCATTCTCATGACTTACATGATCCAATACTTGGACATAAAATAATTAAACCATGAAATACATGATAGTTTATTTTTGTACAACATTTCAACACCAAACAAGGACAGAGGGGATGCAACCCTTTAATTTTTTATTAGGAAATGAGGAGTCTAGCCCTCCCTTTATTTAGGTAATATAATAATATTGCTGACAATGACAATAACTTCATCAAGGACCTCATCAACCATGGATATGGATGCTCTTCCAATGGAAGTGCTCGCAGTGGTACTTATCATGCTCGATGTTGTGGTGTTCTCCATGGCAGTCGTGTTGTTCATAGAACCTAGCACCATGCGGGCCATCATCAAAGTAGTATCCTCCTTGGTATTTGATGTTGTGGCAACCAGGATTATGATATGTCACCGACTTTCCTTTGCATCCTGGTCCTTCAAACACAGTCAGAGAAGTGGCATTTGCAACGGTAGCCAATTCCATTACGACAACCATCACCACCAGGGCAATGACGAAGGGAAGAGTTTTGGCCATTTCTTAAGGTTAGTGAAGAATTGGGAGTAAAGGAAGATATTTTGTGGTTTTTGTTGTGCATTTAGTCTTCTTCATGTTCATGTATTTATAGGACAAGAAAGGAATGAAAACAAGCTCACAGATTAAACAACACTTACTTGACCCAAAACAAATAGAAGATTGTATTTTAGTGGTTTAGTAAAACATGATTTAGGCAATTACTAACCCAGGTTGTACCATATTGGTTAGTGTTATCTCATATTTTAGTATGGTGTCTCCAGGTGTGTCTCATTTAGGCAATTACTAACCCAGCTTGTATTCCAAATTCTAGTAGTTCCACCGACAAGATGATGGCTTTAGACAATTAGGTTGTGGATATATAGTCATATTCCAACCATGCATACGGGTGTGTCTCATTTACGACACCAGGCCTTCGGCTGCAGAACTATAGTTCTAGGCCCACATGGGACTAAAAACCATGGTATGACGAACCATAGTTTCATGTTTGATTCGCATTTGAACGTAGCACTCTAAACCATGGTTCCCTATAAGATTTGTATATAGATTTGGTACTCTGGTTCCCACTTCCTAGTAGTTCCACATTTGATTCTTGTGGGAACCAAACTTTTGTGGTGGGACATTTGTATTCTTAAAAAAATTCACCACAGTGTCTCCTAGTTTGAGGGTGACAACTATAAGCAACAAATCTTATTAACATTATTTCCTTTCTTCAGATTCACACAAATTATGAGCATTGCATTGGGGTATTCCCTCTTAGCGACACATTGTAGAGCCCGAATGCAGTAAAAAGTAAGCAAGGGCCACTACATTTTTGCCCAGATATAGTGAATCAATTGCAGAGAGGGTTCCCGCATCATGAACAAGTGTGACTAAAGAAGTTAGTCTCACTACATTATTATCGAATATAGTGAATAAATTACAGAGAGGGTCTCCGCATTTTCAATATGGATGGATGTGGGGGTAAGGATGTTAGTCTTAGATAATAAGATTCATATTGGTTCTTGGAATATTGGAATATTGGCCGATAAGCTAATGGAGGTGGTAGATACTATGATTCGGAGAAAGATTCATATTCTATGTTTACAAGATACAAAGTAGGTTGAAGAAAAGGCAAAGGAGATTCAGAATACAGGTTTTAAATTATGGTACTCAGGTAAGGAAAAGACTCGAAATAGAGCTGGTATTATCATAAATAAAGAATTAAAGGATAGTGTAGTAGACATACAATGATATGGTGACTGAATCATGATGTTGAAATTAATGTTAAGAGCAGAGGTTTTGAATATATTTTGTGCTTACGCACACCAAGTATGACTAGAAGTTAGTATAAAGACAGTTTTTGGGAAGAGTTAAATAAGGTGATTCAAAGAAATCCACAAAGGGAGATGATTTGTTTAGGAGGAGACTTAAATGGATATGTCAGTAAAGAGGCATTAGGATATAAATGTATTCATGAAAACATTGGTTTTGTGGATATAAATGAGGAAGGTAGCGAGATTTTAAATTTTCGTATGGCAATTGATCTCTTTATAGTCAATACAATCTTCAAAAACGAGATGAACATTTAATTACTTATAAGAGTGGCTTATCCCAAATACAAATTGATTATTTTATTTGTAGAAAAAAAGATAGAGCATGTTGTAAAGATGAAAAGAGTGAATCAAGCTATTGCAGGAGAAAACTTAACTACAAGGTAATTGTAGGAGAAAACTTAACTACTCAACATCGACTTTTAGTTATCGATTTACAAGTAAAAAAATGGACAAAGAAGAAAAGAGTGCATCGAGCTATTTGGACTACATGGGGAAACCTCAAAAGCGAGAAAGAAGGTATATTTAAACAGAAAATCCTTCAAGGAGATGCTTGGAATTATGTTGGTACACCTTATGATATGTGCAATAATATGACTATACATATTAGGAAAGTGGAGAAAGATGTGTTAGGTGAATCTAAGAGAGGTGTATCGGTACAAAAAGAAGCTTGGTGGTCGAGTGAACCGGTACAAAATAAAATCAAGGCAAAGAGGGCATGTTACAAATTACATTATGCAAAGAAAACTAGTGAAACTTTAGAGACTTATAAGAAAATAAAATGGAAGTGAAAAGTGCCGTCAGTGAAGCAAAAGCTAAAATTTGGGAGGATTTATATAAAAAGCTAAACTGAAAAGAGGATAAAAGAGATATTTTTAGGATAGCTAGGGTTAGAGATAAAAAAACTAAGGATCTTAATTTTGTTAGATGCATCAAAGACGAGGATGAGAAAATTCTAGTGGCAAATGATGATATAAGAAATAGATAAAAAAAACTATTTTTATAAGTTTTTTAATGAAAACAAAGATGTTAGTATTAACTTAGGAGAGTTAGCAAAATAAAAAAAGTATATAAACCAAAATTTCTACCGACGTATTCAAAAGAATGAAGTCAATGAGGCTCTTAAACATATGAAGGGTGGTAAATTGGTAGGACTAGACAATATTCCTATAGAAGTTTGAAAAATCTTAAGAGAAACAATAATCACATGGCTCAGAAAACTATTTAATGAAATATGGAGAAACCAAAAGATGTTCGAGAAATGAAGAGCGACTACAGTTATACCCATATATAAGAACAAGAGAGACATTCAAAATTGTGTGAATTATTGGGGTATCAAGTTAATGAGCTGTACTATGAAATTATGTGAAAGAATTATCGAATGTAGGTCAAGACAAGTATCAAGTACAACAAAGAACCAATTTGGATTCATGTCAGGCATATCTACTATTGAAGCATTCACCTTTTGAGATGTCTTATGAACATTTTACAGTAAAAAATAAAGACTTTCACATGATATTTATTGATCTAGAAAAAGCTTATGATAGGGTACCGAGAGAGGTTATTTGGAGAACCATGGAAAAAAGGTATCACATTGACAGACATAAACCTTATAAGAGACATGTACGATGGTGCAAAACATGTGTAAGGACTCATGAAGGAATGCCATACTTCTTTGAAGTTAATATTGGGTTACATCAAAGATCAACTTTAACTCCATACTTATTTATAATAGTGATTGATGAGTTAACATAACATATTCAAGATGAAGTACCTTGGTGTATGTTATTTGCAAATGACATTGTATTAGTGGAGGAGTCTAAAGAAAAAGTTAATAGAAAATTGAAATTATGGAATGAAACATTAGAAAGTAAAGGCTTCCCGCTTAGTAAAACAAAGACATAATACAAGGAATGTAAGTTTGATCATTTGGTTACTTAAGAGGACATAGAAATTAAAATTGGCACACATTGCATCCTCACAAAGAAAATTTTTAAATATCTAGGGTCAATTTTGGAGAGTGATGAAAGAATTGATGAAGATGTTACGCATAGAATTAATGTTGGTTGGTTAAAATGGAGAGTAGTATCAAATATTCTTTGTGACAAAAAGATATCATTAAAGTTAAAAGGTAAATATTACAGAGCAGTAATTATACTTGATATGTTTTATGATTCTAAGTGTTGGGCAATTAATAATCAACATGTACAACATATGTCTCTAACAAAAATGAAGATGTTGAGATGGATGAGTGGTCACACAAGAAAAGACCCTATACATAATGAGGTTATTAGAAACAAATTAGGAGTGACATCAATAAAGGATAAAATGAGAGCATATCGTTTAAGATGGTTTAGATATATAGAAAGAAGATCAAAAGAAGAATCTTTGTAAGAAGGTATGAAAAACTAAATTTTGAATGTATTAAAAGAGGTAGAGGATGACCACAAAAGTATTGGAAAGAAATAATAAAGAATGATCTAGCATATTGTGAGTAAACTGCTAACATGGCAGATGATAGGGCTCTCTGGAAACAAAAAAATCCATGTAGCCGACCACATTTAGTATGGGAAAAGGCTTAGTAGTTGTCGTGCAAACTCATTATGCATGTCTCGTAAAGTCTCACAAGAGTTCAATAAATTAGCATCCCACTCCAATTTATACCATGGCTTCACGTTCTCATGGTTATAGATACGCTTTGTGTTTATACAGTTATTTTTCATGGTTTAATTATTTTATGTCCATATATTGGATCAAGAAACTCCGCCCATGTAAGGGATCACCCTTGCATGGCCGTTCCCAAGCCCAGATAAAGGAGGAGGGTTGTGTTAGGCTTCTCACAGCAAGCATAAAACTTTGTCAGAGTTACCATGGACTCTACAAAAAAAAACAAAGAATCCATGTAGTCGACCCCATCTAGTATGGGAAAAACGCTTAGTTGTAGTAGTTGTAGATATTGGATCAAGTAAGTCAAAGTCAGAACCCATTGACAACAATGATATCCATACCAGACTTGAAATACATGACAATTTATTTTGATACATTTCAACACCACACAAGGACAGAGGGGTTGCAACCCTTTAATTTTTTATTAGGAAATGAGGAGTCCAGCCCTCCCTTTATTTAGGTAATATAATAATATTGCTGACAACGACGATAACTTCATCAAGGACCTGATCAACCATGGATATGGATGCTCTTCCAATGGAAGTACCTGCAGTGGTACTTATCATGCTGGATGTTGTGGTGTTCTCCATGGCAGTCGTGCTGTTCATAGAACCTAGCGCCATGCGGGCCATCATCAAAGATGTATCCTCCATGGTATTTGATGTTGTGGCAACCAGGATTATGATATATCAGCGACTTTCCTTTGCATCCTGGTCCTTCAAACACAGTCAGAGAAGTGGCATTTGTAACGGTAGCCAATTCCATTACGATAACCATCACCACCAGGGCAATGACGAAGGGAATAGTTTTGGCCATTTCTCAAGGTTAATGAAAAATCAAGAGTAAAGGAAGATATTTTGTGGTTTTTGTTGTACATTTAATCTTCTTCATGTTCATGTAGGACAAGAAAGGAATGAAAACAAGCTCACAGATTAAACAGCTTTTACTTGACCCAAAACAAATAGAAGATTGTATTTTAGTTGTGTAGTACAACATTATTTAGGCAATTACTAACCCAAGTTGTACCACATTGGTTAGTGTTATCTCCTATTTTAGTATGGAGTCTCCAGGTTCATTTGTGCATCTGCATGATATATGTACCCAATATTTTAGATCTCAAACGTAATCTTCTAGATGCACTAGAAAAGTCAAATGATGGCATTCAACCGAAATCCTTAGCCTATGTCAACTCTCTCCCGCAGAAAATCGCTCACAAAAACTACAAGTTCAAGAATATTTGTGCCCCTGCTCTCTCCATATATATATTTGTATATATTACATGGCCCTAAGCTTGTTTAGTTGGATTTAAGCCATTGAGTTCTGCTAATTAGGTGCAACATGTTGACATCCCTATGGGATACCCGGCTACGTATGAAAGCACCGAAAGAATATGCCTCTCAACTTCTAGAAAAACATCACTCTTAATCTCTCTTGTTCTCGAGACTTTAATAATTTATGTTCATAGTTAAATTTGTGATGACAGGAAATTTGTAATGCATTAATCAAGTGAATTGTCATTTCTTTGTTGGATCTTATGTTTTCTCTTGGAAAATCAATGAGTCTCCTGCTTGGACATGAATCGATGGGTTTAGGCAAAACTGTACTAGTCACAGGCAATCATCTGTTAACACAAAGTTGAAGTTTTCTCGTATCAAGGCTGTAGCGTTGGGATAATTGCTTTTTTATTTCCTTTTTTTGTCACAAAAGGAGGTTGGCAAATATTTTTACTCCCCACCATAGTTTTCCAATGTATTCATTTGAAAGGTGGGGATTTACGTAAAGGATTGAGATTTCAAATTCGTTGATGTCCTTGTCTTACACTCTTAAAGAAGTACACAAAGTTGACCTTCCCCATATGAAACTTGTAGTGTACCGATAATGGTTGCTTTTGCAAGGGTAAGCCAACCAATCAGCAACAAAGCTCTTCCACAGCGTAAAATTGGTAGCAATGTGGGGACGCCCAACTCCATCGTGAAACAGAAACGGAGCGGAGAAGGTAGCATTCTTTCGCAGGATTGTATGCGCTCATTAATGTCATACATGATTTCGTGACGCTGCAACTTAAAAATTAATGGGTGACATCTACCAACGAATTAAATATGCATAAATTGCTCAAAATGTGTCCACTGAATCAAATCACTTCTACCAACGAATTAAATATGCATAAATGGCTCAAAATGTGTCCACTGAATCAAATCTTATAGAAATCCAATTAATACTTTATTTTCCAGATTTGCATTTTTGTCAATTCATCACTATAGCAGTTTCCATATATAACTACAATTATGTCTAAACTACACATTCGTCATGCAGATTTGGTGAAGTCTCACAAGAATTCGATAAATTAACATCCCATTCCGGTTTATACCATGGCTGCCCATAACAACGATTGACAAAACAGCATCACCTGTAATATTAATTCATAATTTAATAGTGATATTCACTTGGTCCAGTTATTATATTCAGTTGTTCTTTATTTCAGGAACATGATTTTAAGCACCAAACAAGAGGAAAATCCGTGCGATATTTCCTTGCCAGAAACATTTGTATTCTTGAAATACTTGAGACTGTACCTTAATACAAGATTTCAACACCAGACAAGGCCAGAGGGCATGATCCCTGTACACCAAGGTATTGTGGAATAAGGCAGTCTGAGTTGTGTAATTACAAGTATGCATCTTGCGGATGGTACTCCACCTTATAGGCATATGGTTTTGCTGGCCTATGTGTTACATAAGTCATAATGATTCAATCGAGTAACTCAGTTTGACATATACGGCCCAATGATATCCAAACATCGAATGAATCTGTGATACAAGGACAACTGATAAGTATCATTTGTGTATCTATGCCAACAACAAGGCTGTCATTGATTTACGAAAAAAGATACATCAAACGATACCATTGTATATAATAACATTCATTGTATAACATAAATAACAAACAAATAATTTTTGCTACACAAACCTCATGAGCCTACATCGAGTCCAATTGTCCATGATATGTAGCAAGATAATCAAAATGATGATCCCAATGAGCGACAATGCTTATCCACTAAGCGATACAAGGTTGACTATCAACCCACCCCAGAAAGTGTCTAACTCTAAAGGCTAGAAAATACTTATAAATCCATGCCTACAACATATAAAAATTATTATTCTAACATAAAAACAAACAAGTGGCCAACATCTATTTATTGTGAAATTCAAATAAACATAATACGTAAACTTGTACCTGCAATAGTGTTTTGGCGACTAAGCTAGTATGCATCTTTCAGGAAACCTTCCCTAACTGTCAATACATATAAGCTAATGTCGTTGCACTACAAGCATACTCGGTAATGCAAAAGACAATAATTAAACTATAGAAACTGGAACCCCGTCTCTTGACTTATCTTGATATATTATACACCTTATGTAATACATCAAGCATACCGTCTTTTGCTCAAGCATAATCCCCCTTCTTTGGGCACATACCTAGAGCATCTTGAATTTTATATCTCTAAGACTTCATCTATAACTTCTTTTTATCATAATTCATGCCCATCAATTCAACCATAATATATATCCTATCCATCACCTCCATTGCATATGTGAAGTCTATAAGGCGATCATCTATCGAAAGGCCTAAAAACTTGTGGACATCATAGAGAATAGTGGTCATCTCACCCACAATATATGGAAGTCATTAGTATTGGGTTTCCACCTCTCAATAAAAGTCGTGAGCAACAGTTGATAAAAAGTCTATAACAACAACCCTCCTGCTAGGATAACCTACAACATTGCATAATATCCTATCAACCACTTGGTATGACGGCTTCTTATGAAAATGATGACTTCTTATAGGTTTTTAGTCCTGTTTTTAAGCTATATATTGTGCTGAAAACCTATTGTTGTGAATTATATACTTCACCTTAATAGGAAGGTATATTGTGCAATGTTGCTCACGACTTATCAACTGTGAATTATCCTACAGTCATATACGTATTGGGTTGGTAGGATATTGTGCAATGTTGTAGCTTAAAAAACCCTATTTCCTGTTGCTCACGACTTATCAACAGGAGGGTATATAGTTCACTGGACATATCCTATTGCTATATATAGCTAGAATATATAGCCAAAAACCTATTTTTAAGCTATATATTATGCTGAAAACCTGTTGCACAATACCCTTTATTCTTAAGCTATATACATAATTTACTTAATTTCCATCAGTCATTTACATTTTGATTGCTGTCAATTATCTTTTACATTCGAATGGATTGTATTTATATACATTTTAAAATCTGAAAACCTATTTTCTGCATCCTGCATATGTTCAGTGCTTTATTTTTATTTCATTTCTCTCTACTCTAAATGTTCTAAAACTTTATCTACACATAGATACCCACCTCTGTTAAAATTTTCTAGAATTTTAGGGCCATGCAACTACGTAATTAAAATCTGAACAGAACCTTTCAAACCCCTATTTCTTGTAATAGAGCTTGGGTTACGTCCCATAACTTTGTCTATAGTGAACCGATCTCATTGAAACTAGTCTCATTGGAGATCTGATATTCATAGCTTTCCAACAAGACTAAGTTCATAGAGATCATAGTTTTGTGCACCAACATATAAATATTTTACTAAACCTCTGTATTTCTGTCACAGAATTGTCAATGTCAGATTTAATTTTTCATATTCACGACACTTAAAATTAGAATAAAAAAAGTTCCTGAATCTTCATATGAGCATCTATTTGTTGTAAAATTTTCATGAATTTTGAAGATTTAAAAACTGTTTAGAAAAATCTAAATCTAAGTTTGTGAAAACAGAACCAGTTTCTGTTTTACAACTTTGAAATTTCTTCTTCCATAAGTCAAGTGCACGAGTTTGACTAAGTAGTGATAATTAAAAGTGAATTTTGAAAACACATCAGACTTGAAACAAATCCTCAAAGCGTGTAGACTGACTACTAGAGTGTCGGTTCAAGAAGGCCTAAGTCGAAAAGATCTCACTTCCCCACCATCACCATTAAAGTCAAAAAATTATCTTTCTTAGTTTGAGTAAACTAACTGGCATGCTCGCGCATGATATAGTTTTGTAAAAAATTATTTCAAGTCTATACATAGACTTCAGAGTAAATTTCCACATCTATAGAATTGACACGCCTGATGGGACTTGAGTCTTTTGAGAAATTGTCAATCCGGTGTTGATCATTTTTAATAAGTTTACTTTTCAAAATCGTGTTTCTTAGTATATTTCTTGTGCAAAGGTTGATTTCTTTGTCAAAATAATGTCGAGTTCGGAAGGATCATGTGAGATTTCGAGCCAATCCTCATGCTCTATAAGTCGATTTTCAAAAAGAATCGTAGAAAATTTCAAAAACCGGGAAGAGCCACTTGCCTCCCTAAAAAGGGAACTAAAAGGTATGGAGGAAAGAATCATAGAGGCCGATGCAGTAGAGCCTTGTTCCTCTCATGGCAAGCAAGCGATGCCTCACAAGAGACCCCTTCACATGAGAAAACTTAGGGCGACCTCCAAATTTGAGGAGCAATGAGAATCAAAGTCTTTTACCATCAAAGATAGAAAGTCCTTACAACAGTTGTTAAAAGACCAAATAAAAGAAAAGAAATCATACTCACTATCAAATTTTTTACCTTCTGATTATCAAACCGATAGTGATGATGAAATATCGAGTTTTCATCGGTATGATGGGAGTGGAGATCCTAGATCCCATCTCCAACTCTTTTCCAAAAGAGCAAATAAAAAGAAGAAAGACTCTTCGAAATGAGTCTACTGGTTCCCCCACTCTCTCAAGGGGAGTGCTTCAAAATGGTTGGTTTTATACGACTTGAAACAATTCACCAAATCTGAAACAATTTGCCAACTTTGAGGATTTGGCGAATTGTTTGATGTAAAGATTTTTCACATGATATAGAAGTCACCCCCACTCTCAACACCTTCAGAAATACAAAACAAGCCCCTAACAAGGATACACACGCATTCATCATTAGGTGGAGATCGCTTTTGGAACAAGTTAGGGAGCCCATATTTGAAGGATGTGCAACGATGCTCATCCTTGAAAACTTTAAAATGGATTTGAAAGAACTCCTCTCCCTACCTGAGATCTCCAATTTTCATAAGTTGATAAAAAAGGCTTTGTTCTTCGAAGCAAATTTGAAAAAAAGGGTTTACGAAGATCTCTAGAAAGGGAAAAGCTTTCAAAAACCCATATTTGAAAAACCTATGGCATATGGGTCACATGTACTGGAAGGAGTGAAGACTCAAAAAGTAGCCAACATCCGAGTAGAGCCAAGATCGACCGAACCCTCTAAACCATCCGAACAAAGACCCTTTCGAAAAAGTTTGAAAAGAGATAGTTCACTCACGTAGGACAACTACTCATGGAAGTCTTAGACATTTTGTTGGCACAAAGTCTCATAAGTCTCCATGCTATTCCTGAAAGGAAACCCCCTAAAGGAAAGTTTCTAAAAAACTTTTGCAAGTATCATAGGTTCAAAGACCATGATACCAATAAATGTTTTTCTTTACAAAACAAAATAGAAGACTTGATAGAGCAAGGTAGGCTCCACATCTCGGAAGAAATGGAGCTTCCTCAAGCCGTATTGAAGGAACCCTTCCCAAATCATGCAAGCACAAGCGAGAAAGATAAAAAGGTATGTCATCTTCCAAATCAAATCTGTGAGGTTGAGCAAACATGGCATACGGTTCCACTACTTGTCACATACCACTCTCTCTCATAATAAAAAAAGACAAGCAAGTAGTGATTTGGGGAGCTCTTAGAGTCCCGCATCTGGTTAGATCCTTTATAGAAATTTGAGTTGCTCTAAAGCATCGAAATAGAGCAAAGCTAGGATCGAACCTTAGGGAGAGTGTAGGGGAAGTGACTAGATTTGGAAGGATCTATCAACCCCCACACGTAGCTAAACAAGCTAGCAAGGGAGTGGTCGTTTTGCCCGACCCTCCAAAAGCATGCATCCCTAATGCACTTCATGGCATAGATAAGGGTAAAAGTATGATGTTAACCACATATGATTTAGAATTTCATCTTTCGAAACTTTTCATAAACATGTCTATCTTAGAGTTGATACAAATCTCACCTAAACATGAACAAGTCTTAGAGGAAATCCTAGAAAAAGTTAAGGTTAACACTATCATAACTCCCAAATCTCTATCCTTCTTGGTCTCTCCCATCTTTGTCAAGGCCCCAATCGTGTTCACCGAGGATGAATTAAAGAGACCTAATACAACCCATAACCAAGCATTGCACATAAAGGTGGTATTGAATCACTACACTCTAAACAAGTGTTTGATTGATGAGGGCGGAGGACTAAACATTCTTCCTCTTCATGTGGACTTCCAAATAGGAGTACCCATGTTTAGGCTTGAACCAAGTCCCATCATCATCACAGGATACGATGACAACTCATCCCACCCCTTAGGATCTATCGAGTTACCCATGGAGGTCGGCAATATCCCACATGTGGAGCTATTTCATGTCTTCGACATAAATCCCCATTATAACTTGTTATTAGGGAGGCCTTGGATACATTCCCTTTGAGCCGTCCCCTCAACCTTCCTCAAATGCCTAAAGTTTTTATGGAATAACTAAGTGGTAGTAATCCTTGGAGAAGACAACCCACACCTCAAGGGAATACAAAGCTTCCCTTGCTTATCAAGTGACCCATCAAGTGAGAGGGCCCCTAGGAGAGCCCAAGTCTCACCCTCTCAAGGTTGTCCATCTCTTGGGAACACCTAAACATCTCAAGCCACCCACTCCTAGGATCGTGTATATCCTAGGGAAACCAAAGTCTTTCACCATTCAAACCTTACATCTCCTAGGCAAATCCAAGCAAACTTGAGTACATAACCATGTTGTTGATGATACATTATTCCAAGGCCATCCTCTTTATCAAAACTCAAAAAACTCAAAAAACCTTGGAATATGTTATTGAACATGGGATATGCACCCTACAAGCATCTAGAAGCCAAGAACCAAGGTAGGTTAGAACCCATCCTACCTCTTCCTAACCTGGGTCGACATCGCGTAGGATATAACCCAACCATACCCCCTCAACCACCACATAAGACCAATTGGGTCAAGAATGCCCTAGAATCCAATAAAATCGAAACCTATAATCTAGACCTCTTGTTTGGAGTCTAATTCATGGTATTTTGTTTGTAGGTTTGATGAAAGACCCCTTTTTGAAAAAAGTCCAAAAAAAATGTATATTTGGAAAAACCAAAAAATTTTAGAAAACTCTCAAAACCCAAAAACATTTGAAAAACCTGAAAATTTCAAAAAGAAAGTCTTTTATGGTCATCCTTCTAGCCTGTGTTTATAAAAATAAAAATAAAAATTGAAAAAGTTGAAAATCTCAAAAATTTTAGTTTTCAAAACCGTGTAACTCCAAAATCAGTTTTGACAAAACCCATGTACATTCTCAAACCCAAATCGTCTCATGACATTGTAAAAAATTCTCTTGTGTATAAACCTTCTCTCTTGCATAATCCTTCCCTAGAAATCAAAGTATTTGAGAGTTATCGAAGAAAGGAAGAAGATCCCCTCATCCATGAGGATAATTAAGCCTCCAAACTTCTCGAATTTCATAGAATCCTTGATTTGGAAAAACCTTCAAATTCTGTAGGAGGGGATTTCTTAGAGGTAAATTTATGAAGTAAGTCTAACCGAAAGTATGTCAACATAGGTGCTTGTTTGCATGAACATGAAAAAGCATCATTCATTGCATTATTGAAATCATACATAGATGTGTTTGCATGGACCTATGAAGACATGCTAGGTTTTTACCCTAGGAAAAATTCGTGAAACAAAAGCTTAGGAAAATCCATCCTGATGTTCACTCCTAAGTGAATGAGGGTTTGGAAGATCTTTTAAAAGCTGAATTTATAAAACCCATTTCTTATTCCGAATGGCTTTCATATTTGCATGGGAAAATTCGTATTCGCATCGATTTTAGAAATTTGAACAAAGCCACTCTAAAAGATAGTTTTCCACTTCCAAGTATCGATTTGATAGTGGATAGCACTACAAATCATGAAATGTTTTCTTCTATAGAAGGCTATTCGGGTTATAACCAAATCAAGCTAGTAACAAAAGATTAGTCCAAAACTACTTTTACCAAACTTTGGGGCACATATTGTTACATAGTTATGCCTTTTAGTTTGAAAAATGTCGGTGCCACATTCCAAAGAGTCATTACTACTATTTTTCATGATCAAATCCATGAGCTCTTGGAAGTATATGTGGATGATCTTTTGATAAAATTAAAAATCTGATGCACACACATAGAATCTTTGCAAAAAGTTTTCAAAAGACTTAGACTTTATAAAGTGAAACTAAACCCTCAAAAATGTGTTTTTCGAGTAGCATCGAGAAAACTTTTAGGGTTCATAGTTAGCCAAAGGGGCATAGAGGTTGACCCCTCTAAGTGTCGAGCCACCATAGACATGCCTCCACCCTCCAATTTAACCGAAATTTGAACACTCCAAGGTCGACTCCAAGCAGTTTGAAGATTCATCTCCAACTTAGCAATAAGATGCGAACCTTTCAATAGGCTTTTGAGAAAGGGGTGAAATTTGATTGCCATTCTGATTGCCAAAAAGCTTTCGAAAGATTGAAAACTTATTTGGTAAATCCTCTAATTTTAAAACCTCCAAAGCCAGGAAAACCTTTATTGCTTTATATTTCCATTCATGCGAATGCATTGGGTGCTTTACTTGCCCAATATGAGGATGATAGTCTTAAGGAGTATGCTATTTACTACATTTCGAAAACTCTATTAGCATATGAAAGAAATTATCAAGCCATGGAGAAAACATGCTTAGCCTTGGTATGGGCTTGTCAAAAGTTTAGACATTATTTCCTAGATCATGAAATTTGGATAGTGTATAAACTTGACCCTATCAAGCACCTCTTTGAAAAACCTATCCTAACAGGTAGGTTAGGTAAATGACAACTCCTCTTAATGGAGTATGATATGAAATTCCATCACCAAAACTCCATTAAGGGACAAGCCCTAGCTGATCATGTGGCTGAGTTACCCCTTGAAGATACATACCCCATACTTGATGAAATACTCGATGAAGGCATCTTTGCAAATGAATTACAAAACCATGTTTTATCGAATTGTTGTAATGAAGATCAAGTATGAAAGATGTACTTTGATGGGAAAAAGAATCAACAAGGGGCAGGCATGGAAATCATTCTCATACCACTCGAGAAGGGAGAAATCCCAATGGCATTCCGATTAGATTTTTCATGTTCAAATAATGTGGTTGAATATGAAGCACTCATACAAGGCCTAAAAGTTTTGAAAAATCTAGGAGCATCATGTATTTTGGATATTCTATGCTTGTTGTAAACCAAGTTTCGAAAATTTGAGAAGTCAAAAATAAAAAACTCATTTCTTACCATGAATTAGCCACCCAATTGGTTGATTCTTTCAAATCATGCACACTCACTCACATAGGTAGAGAGGACAACACCATAGCCGATGCCCTCTCCTCTTTAGGGCCATCTCCACTATGGGCACTCAATCCCTAGAGATCTTACATTTGCCCACTCCGTCCACTCATGATTTAGAGATTTACTAAAATTACCAAAATCCAAATGAAAAACCTTGGTTTCTAGACATTAAAAGCTTTTTAGAAAATGGGGGATTTTTCTGAATTTGCTTCCTTTAAAGATAAAGCTTTTATTAAAAAAAATTCAACCCGATATGTGATTTTCGGAGGAGTTCTTTATAAGAGAGCTTTACCAGCATCTTGTTGAGATGTGTTGATCTTGATGAGGCTAGGATCATTATGCATGAGTTCTACGATGGAGAATATGGAGGTCATGTCAATGCAAATATGATGGCCATGAAAATACTTAGAGAAGGTTACTTTTGGTCTACTTTGAAGCAAGATTGTCATAAACATGTTAGGAAGTGTCATCAATGTCAAGTGCATGAAAATGTCATTCATATTCCATCATCCACATTGCATTCCATCGTGAGTCCATGGCCCTTCACCATGTGGGCATTTGATATCATAGGACCAATCTTGCCCACTACATCCAATGGACATAGGTTTATCTTAGGAGACACCAAATATTTTCTAAATGGGTTGAAGCTACCTCCTTGACTAATGTCCAAGGACAACATGTAGTAGCATTCACTAAGAAGAATATCTTGGCTCGATTTGGAGTTTCAAGAGACCTAGTATCGGATAATGGTACCCCATTCAAGAATGAGAAGGTAGAAAAGTTATGTAATACCTATGGCATTATTCAACACTTCTCATTGCCCTACTATCCACAAGGCAACGGTCAAGCTACAAACAAAACCCTCATAAGCATCATTAAGAAAACTTTAGAGAAGAGTAGGACATGGCATAAGAAGTTGGATGAAGCCTTATGGGCTTATAGGACTTTCATCCGTACACCCACAAATGCCACACCATTCGAGTTGGTCTATGGTACAAATGTCATACTTCCCACTTATACCAGATTACATTCATTTCATGCATCTCTTGCACTCGATTTGCCCATAGAGACCCTACAACAAGTTAGGATGACTGAGCTTGACCTACTTGATAAGAAAAGGCTTCTTACCGTGGATCATGCATACGCATACCGGCAAAGGATAGCCCGACACTATGAAAAACATATGAAGGCTCATCACTTCAAAGTTGGAGACCTTGTCTTGAAAACTATCCACCATCATGGCCCACATCAACTTGGTTAGTGGCGGCCCAAGTGGCATGGTCCCTATGTTGTAAGAGGGGCAACCACAAATAATGTGTATTAGTTGATTGATATTGAGGGTAGAAATTTAGTAGGCCCTATAAATGCCTAATACTTAAAAAAATATTATATATAGGGTTTACTTTAAATTCTTTTGAAAAGATTTTTAATGGGTCTCCTTTGAAGTTCTTGAAAGAAGGATCAAAATGAATTATGTGACCCTGAATTAGGGAATTGATGCTTTAGGAAAAGTTGAGTTTTCAAAATCATTTGGTAACATTTTGAAAATCTTTGACTTACAAAATAAGGCCTAGTTCAAAATTACAAAATATTCTCAAATAATATGTGCTATTAGGAAATGGGATATACTTGGTTAAATCAAGTATCTAAAGGGATGAGTTGTATTACCCCCTGCTTCATTCCTCTCAAAAAAGAAAAGTTGGCAAAATAGGAAAAAGAGAAGAAAAACAAAACCTTCAATATAGAGGTCTTCCAAAAAGAAAAAGAAAATAAAAGGAAAAACAAAAACGTCAAAACAAGAGAGGTTTCCTTTGAAAGAAAAGAAAAAGAAAAGCCAAAGCTCAAAAGACCAATTTTCCATAAAAAATTCTCTCGACCTTACACAACGGGACGCTTTAGAAGTGACCGTGGTAAATTCTTTTTAAAATCCCCACATCTTATCCCAATGGAGAAAGGTTTTGCCATTAAAATCCCAGAGTAAGAATATGATCTATTTATTTGGATTTTATTTTGTGTGAGAGTTAGACATTGTTGTGTGAGAAATTGAATTTTGAATTGTTATTGAAAATTTTCTACAAAACCTCTACTAAGTAGTGGGTATTAAAACCCGATTGAAGCAAAATATAAGAAATTAGAAATCCTTTTTTATATAAACCAAAAAGAGTTTCCTTTCGAATTTTTTTCTTGAAAACCCGAAACACCAAAGGAAACAATAGGGGAACTATCTTACTTGGGGTAGACGGCCTTCATAGGTTTCTTCTCAAGCTCATGAATCTCATGTATGGGTCTCTGAACACACACTCCACTTACCTCAAATTTCATGCATGCATCGAAAAGTCTTCCATGCATATGATCATCCTAGGACTAAGTGTTTTTCTAAGTCAAAACCCCTTTGGCTAAGATCCCCTCCTTCACAAAAATAAATCCAAGAAATAAATGCTATGAAATAAGGGAGAAATCTACACTCTCAAGGCAAATTTGGGGAACAAAATTCAAAAGGGTGTTTTCTTCTTTGACATTATCCAAATAAATTTGGATTAATGTCAAAAAGGGGCATTTGTAACACCATAAAATATTTTCAAAAACAAATCCAAGCATGTTTTAAAATTTAAAAAAAAAATCTAGGCTTGTTTTATTTTTAAATTTGAACATAGCTTACGAATTTCATAAAATACCATAAATACAACATTTTTAAATGTTTTTAAAACTTGAAGTTACAAAATTGAGTTTTGAAAGTTAAAAGGGTTTTATTTGATAAAAAATGGAATAAAGCCTCAGTAAAAAGAGGATAAGGATGAATTTGCGAATGCCATGCCAAGGATTCAAGATGAAGTTATGGGTCAAGGCACGATCGATTGTCCAAACCCGATCTCAAGGCTAAAGCGGGATCGAATGAAGCATCCCAATCAAACCTCAAAAGAAAAGCAATCCAAGATCAAGTAAAGGATTCAAGTACAATTCAATTTAGGGTTAAGCTGCGAATTCAATCCAATATAGCTCAAGTCAACTTGGCTAGGTCAAGAGCTTGACCAAAGACATAAACAAGGTCGAGTCAAGGTTGCCATCAAAGAGCCCAACGCTAAGACACGGGCTGCACTTACCCAACAAGTTAAGGCCACGGTTGGGTCAATGTGGCAGACTTCATGCACCCAAGCTTCACCAAAATAGTGGACTGCAAGACCACCTTGGGCTAGACCAAACCAAGCCACGTCTAGCCAGGATTCCACTATGGGATGGACCAAACAAAGCCACGTCTAGCCGAGATTCCACCATGGGCTGGACCAAACCGAGCCATGCCTAGCCGAGTTTTCACCAAGAGCTGCACCAAACCGAGTCATGCCTAGCCTTCACCATGTAGGGCTAGACTTACATTGACCTAGGGGGACCACCATGAGTCCCATGTGCCCCCATGTGACTAGCAACTCCCTTGCTGGATTGGATCAAGTATTGGGTCGTGAACCAACGAATGCCTAACTCGAGTTCTCTTAAAGGCTATAAATAGAGGCCTTGGGGCTGGGTTCAAGGCATGGAAAGAGCCTTGGAGAGAGTACAAAGAGTGAGGAAAAGCTGCAGCCAAGTGAAGAGAGAAAGAGAGAGAGAGAGGAAGAAGGAGGAAGAAGTGGAAGAGCCGCCCCTTTTGCCAAGGCCGTCTTCACCCATTGCCAAGGAGTCCTCCAATTAAGGTTGATTTCTTTCCTTTTCTTTGCTTTGATCTTTTCTTTGCTTTCATTCAATTAAAGGGGTTGAAATTAAGGAGCAGCTGACTCCATTCATTTATGTAATAGATAGATGTTATGTTGCCCAAATTTCGTTTGATTCATGCCTATTATGTGTTTGATTCGAAGTTCTTTCTACCCTTTTATATGATATAATCTCTTATATCTCTTAATACCCTCTATGTTTAAGCTATAGACATACTTTACTTTATTTTCTTCAGTAATTTACATTTTGATTGTTGTGAATTATCTTTTACATTCAGACGGATTATATTTATATATGTTTTAAAACCTTAAAACCTGTTTTCTACATTCTGCATACGTCAAATTCTTTATTTTTATTTCATTACTCTCTGCTCCAAATGTTCTAAAACTTTTCACACCCAATATACACATAGAGACCCACCTCTGTTAAACTTTTCAAGAATTTTAGGGTCATGCAACTACGTAATTAAAATCAGAACATATTGTTAAAATTAGAACAAAACCTTTCAAACCCCTGTTTCCTGTAACAGAGCTTGAGTTACATCCCATAGCTTTGTCTACATTGAGCCAATTTCATTGAAATGATCTCATTGGAGAGTTGATATTCATAGCTTTTCTAGAAGACTAAGTTCATAAAGATTGAAGATCTGTGCACCAACATACAAATGTTTTACTAGACCTCTCTATTTCTATTACAGAACTATCCTGAATGTCTAAGCAAGGGTCAATATCTGATTTAATTATGTATATTTACAATACTTAAAATCAGAATAAAAATAGTTCCTGAATACGAGCATCTATTTACTATAAAATTTTCACAAATTTTGGAGATTTAGAAACTGTTTAGAAAAATAAAAAAACAAGTCTCTTAAAATAGAAGCAGTTTCTATTTTTCAAAACTTTGAAATTTCTTCTTCCATAAGCCAAGTGCACGAGTTTGGCTAAGTTAGTGACAATTGAAAGTGAATTTTGAAAACATAATGGACTTGAAACAAATCCTCAACGCGTCTAGGCTGACCCTTGAGGGCCGGTTCAAGAAGGCTTGAATCGAAAAGATCTCACTTCCCCACAATCGCCATTAAAGTCGGAACATTATCTTTGTTAGTTTGAGGAAACTAACTGCCACACTCGCGCACGACGTAGTTTTGTGAAAAATTATTTCAAATCTCTACACAGACTTCGGAGTAAATTTTCACATCTACAATGACCACTCAACCAAAGCATTGTATCCCATATGGCATATCACCACTTTCAATGAACCCTATATATTTTCACACAATACATTGTTAGTAACCTATTTAAGATCTTTTACTTATAATTGACAAAATGAATGACCTGCTCTTGCCAAATTGTATATGCAATATGCCTTGTAAAGCTAGAGAGCAACTATGGGATCGAGAGCGTAACATCATCATCACCCTCTATGGGATATTCATCGGGACAAAGCTTAGAAGGTTTTGTTTCATCATAGTATCTTGAAGAACCTACTAGATAATTCATGTGAAACTATGGCTATATCGTTGGATGATCCACATGTGATGACTACACATGCCCCTGTTCATGTTGTTGTCATGGTCATCTACTATATGATATTTCACTTTCATATGGTAACCTAAAGATATTTCACTTTCTTTATGATACCGTAATAATATGACCTACTCATCCACCTTTAGGATAAATCATCATCTCTCTAAGTCATTCCTACTTCAAAATTAAAAACTCAAGGTTTAATTTAAATATGTATCAAAGTATTTAATAAGGAACTAAGTATATGACATAAATAACATACTAAGAGACATGAGCTCAATGCGTTCACTAGAGCAATTGGTCACGGCCGAAGCGTGCCAAGGCATGCAACATAATGCAGCTAGAACACATTCATTAAGGTAGAGAAATGTGACCTGGGCATATTCATGGTGGCTAAGAAACGTGCTTCATGTGCATGCGTGTCACACCACTGAACACACCTTGGACATGGCATTGACTACATATTGCCACATCCTTGGTCCATCTCTTTCTTGAGCAATGACGCTCGAGCTCGCTAGTGAAATGGAAAATGCCTAAAAATTTTTCAAATAGAAAATACTTACCAATATTGATTTTAAACTAAAAAATTATGGATGATCATAATAAATGTGAGCACAATCCCTTGGATACCTATCTGAGAACGATCCTTGAAGAAAGAATGAGAGCACAATAAAAAATAAATGAAATGTTGATTTTGAAGATTGATGCAATTGCTTTTCAAGTACAATAAATTCACAATGGATATGAGCACAATCCTAGTAGACATGATGAAATTGCAATGGAGAATCTTTAATGATGAAAAGTTCAACAAGATGGATAAAAATTCGGTAGTAGAGATAATGAGAGTGAAGAAGAGAGAAAAAACCTATACAGGATATTTTTAGAAAATTTGCATAAAGAGGTGTATCTTTAGTAAAAATTTATACGAATAGCAATACCCTTATCTTGAATTGGAGAGGTGTGGTTTTATTTGAGGTGGAGCAACATTCCAAAACCAATATGGCCATTGCTTTAAAGGAAGACAAATAAGGAGCACCTTGTATGTTGAATTAGGAGAGCTAACCAAATCAGAAGAGTATACAAATCAAATATTCTACCATTGTATTCAAAGGAATAAAGTGAAAAAGGCTCTTAAACATATGAAGTTGGTAAACATATAAGATACTATAAAAGTATAAAAAATTTGAGAGGAGATGGGTATAACTTGGATTATAAGGTTATTTAACAAAATATGGAAAAACTAAAAGATGCCTATAGAGTGGAGGACGAGTACAATTATACCTATATATAAGAATAAAGAAGACATTTAGAATTATATGAATTATCAGGGTATCAAGTTGATTAGTCATACTATGAAATTATTAGAAAAAATTATTGAATGTAGCTTGAAATAAGTATCAAGTATAACAGACAACCAATTTAGATTTGTGCCAAGGAGATCTATTATCGAGAATATTCAGCTATTGATGCATCATATAAAACAATTTAGAGCAAAAAAAAAAACCTTCGTATACTATTTATTGATATAGAGCCTTTTTAAAAGAGAGGTATATCATTGTCATACATCAATCTTATAATAGATATGTACCATCGTGTACAAACATGTATTAGGACCAATAAAAAATGACAATTTTTTGTAAGTTAATATTGGATTACATCAAGGATCAACTTTAAGTTCATATTTATTTATATTAGTTATTGACGAGTTAACAAAATATATTCAAGATGAAGTACCTGAGTATATGTTGTTTATAGATAACATTATGTTAGCAAATCAATTAGAAACATTAGAAAGTAAAGGCTTTCGACTTAATAGAGTAAAGACAAAATATATGTAATGCAAGTTTGATTGCTTATATGACATAATTTAAGATTGACACACATTGCATCTCCTATAAGGAAAGTTTTAAATACCTCAGGTTAATTTTTCACAACAATAAAAAAATTGATTGAGATATTACACGTATAATTAATACAGGATGATTAAAATGGAGAGGTACATCGAGTATTATATTTGATAATAAAACATCATTAAAGTTGTAAGGTAAATATTATACAGTATAAATTAGATCCATTATGTTATATAGTTTTGAGTGTTGGGCAATTAATCAGCAACATATACAAGAAATGTTCGTGGTAGAAGTAAAGATGTTGAGATAGATGAGTAAACATACAAGAAAAGACCGTATGCATAATAAGGTTATTAGAAACAAATTGGGAGTGACTCTAATCTACGATGAAATGAGAAAAATCATTTAAGATAGTTTGAACACATAAAAAGGAGGTTAAAGAAAGCTCTAGTAAAAAGGTATGAAAAACTAAGAATGTTAAATAAGAAAGTGGAAGACTACAAAAGTATTGAAAGAAAACAATAAATAATGATTTAGCTTATGTTGAGTTAACAGATAGTATGTCATATCATCAAGTTTTGTGGAAAAGGTTTAGTGATGAGAATAATAAATAATGATTTACCCTCTAATGATCAAACTGTAACCTCTTGTGGATTCAATGTTTTGTAGTTATTCCAAACATTTATGAGTGTCTGGAAAAAAACTTGGGTGGCTAATAAGAAAGCAAAGAAAGAAGGAAAAAAGGTTTAGTGATGATTTATATAGAAAGCACAACTTAAAAGAGATATTTTTAGGATAAGTAATGTTAGAGATAAGAAAACTAAATATCTTACTTTTGTTAGATACATTAAAAATGAGGATGAGAAGATTTTAGTGGCAAGTGATGATATAAAAAATATATTAAAAAATTATTTTCATTAGCTTTTTCATGAAAACATAAGCGTTTAGAAGAGCTAACCAAATTAGAAGAGTATATACATCATAATTTCCATCGATGTATTTAAAAGAACGAAGTCAAAGAGGCTCTTAAACTAATGAAGGTTGACAAATCTATAGAACTAGACAATATTCTTATAGAAGTATGAAGACTCTTAGGAGAGACAGGTATTACTTGGCTTAAAAGATTATTTATTGAAATATGAAAAAACCAAAAGATGCTTGAGGAATGGAGGAAGAGTACAATTATGCCTATATCGAAGCACAAAAGAGATATTGAAAAGCCATACTATAAAATTATGGGAAAGAATTATTAAATGTAGGTTGAGACAAATGTCGAGTACAATATAAAACTAATTTAGATTCATACCAAAAAAATCTACTTTTGAGTCTATTCATCTATTTAGATGTCTTATACAATATTTAAGAACAAAAAAGAAGAACCTTCAAATGCTATTTATTAATCTAAAAAGGCTTATGATAGGGTGCTAAGATATATTATTTGAAAACTTTAAAAAAGAGAGGTATCTCATTCACATATATTAACTGTACAAAAGACATATATGATAGTGTAAAAACATGTGTTAAGACCCATGAAGGGATGAAAGATTTATTTGAGGTTAATATTGGATTATATCAAGGATCAACTTTAAGTCCATATTTATTTATACCGGTCATTGGTGAGTGAACTATTCAAGATGAAGTTCCTTGGTGTATGTTATTAACATATGACATTCTATTAGTAAATGAGTCTAAGAAAAATGTTAATAGAAAATTGGAACTATGGAGAGAGAAATTAGAAATTAAAGGTTTTCGACTTAATAGAATAAAGACAAAATATATAGAATATGGTTTCCGGTTGTTGTTATTGTTTGTTTACTCATTGTGATAAATGATAAGGAAAATAATGAGATGTGAACTAGGAGTGTCTAAATCTGCCCTTACTCGTGTCGTTGACTCATTCTCGATTATTGCCTTTTGTGATATGGGTACAACAAAAATATGCTTCATCTTTTCTTTAGAACTTTACGTTACCCAAGCACTAGATGGGGGTGAGCGAATTGGATTCTCTTTGAAACAAGATCCCAAAAACTTTTATTCTATATTTTGTACATTTCTACGGGATTATATTTCATACAAAAGGACTCGAGATCTTTAAACACTACACCAATCATCAAGAACATGCGTAACCGACGAGGAGGCGCTTGATTGACTGCTGGCTCTAAGCTGCCTTTAGAACTAGAGAAAACACAAATGGACATTAAAAAGTGTAAAACAGGCACCATGCTTCTTTCAGCAATAAAAATATTTTGGGCAGTTCACTAAAATTACGACACTAACTCCCCATCTGGAAAATGGAAGTCATGTTCGTAGGACCAAAGCAGGTACTTGTTTTTATGCCGAGATCCTAATTCTACTAAGATCATGAGGTTAACATGTCCACAAAGAACCACATGGTTCCATCCGCTTTTCCATGCTTTGGATAAGCATTGTCGCTTAAATTATTTTGAACAACAATTAACTACAACAAGATGGCGGTCATAGATGTCACATATAATTAATCTATACCTCATCTTTTGCCCTGTGTGCTCACCACATCCTCAGATTGAAAGTGGAGTAAGCCAGAGAAAATATGATCAGTGATTTCCATGGTCGGCACTCTAGAGAAATCACTACAGATAAAATCAGTGTACCCCACATCCATCCATGAGCGCTGCAGTTTCTCTTGAAAAGGAATCATTTTCCCACCCTGAACCAAATAGACAACCTTTAGGCACTTTTAAGTAACCGTGGGAAATGTGCTAGGAAATGAGCGCTGCTAGTGAACTACCTAAAGTTCAACTCGTCCATAGTTTATTCATGATCGGCTCCGCTTAGCTACATGAACAAGGTGTGAATGGTGTTCCGTTTATGTTTAACGGTCTTGGCATACATAACATGAGAAGAAAAGTTAACTACCATAACCAATTACATGATTGATCTTCACTCAGAAGTTAAGACCTTAATTTTCGTGTCGGGTATTGAATTAAAAAACAGTTTTTTTTACTTCAACCACAAGCTCCTCTCTTGATACAAGGATGTCTCAGAAGTAAAGAACTTAATTTATCTTTCAAAACTTGGAAGTTCTTCAAAGAATATATGTTGGTACTATGTCAGAGGCATTATCTAAATTAATAAGAAATGTTGAAATCAAGATATTTGTAACATAAAACTAAATTGGTTTTATTCTTAAGCCACAACTTATGTTGAGCCATCTTTCACGTTAACCATGGATAATAGCATGACCAGCTTGCGTCATTTGCTACACCACCAAAACCTTGAGAGTCAAGTATGAGCATTAAATTAAGCTCCTTTGTTCACGTTCCCTGACACTCTCTCTCTCTCCTACAAGAAAAGTTGGGTTTACGATGTGCATGAAGGTACTGAAATGCTTTGTTGTGATAAAAAAAACTCATGAGATCTAATTAATTAATGTGAGATGACTTGTTTCAATGATTTTGCTGGACATCTTGACCATCAGGACAAATTCTATTAGATGAAATGCCTCAATTTAATATATATGCATAGATATGTATATGTATATATACATGAGTACAGCAAACCGACTTGAACCATATCACATGATTTTTTCTTTTAATTTTCAAACGTCAAAATAAAGCGAACTAGCCCAAAACCTTAACCGAAATAAAAACTTGGGTACATTCAAATTGATTCACCCCTTGTTAGAAGGCAAGTTCAAACTCATATGATGAAATCCAAAGCAACAGTGCTGTATAACTTGCTTTAGGTTTTCGATTGGCAAACTAGGGTTTAGGCAGAACTGTAGTATGATTCTGTATCCTGCTAAATATGGATTGACCGTAACAGCATCTCAGATTGTTTCATTTTCATCTATACCTCGCTGACTTGTTTTCTTCTTTTTTCTTGTTACAAAGGGAGGCCGAAATCTGACTCTCTCTCTCTCACACACACACACACACAAAAGTAAAATGATGGGGTTCAACCGAAATCCTTAGCCTATGTCAACTCTCTCCCACAGAAAATCGCTCACAAAAACTACTAGTTCAAGAATATTTGTGCCCCTGCTCTCTCCATATATATATATATATATATATATATATATATATATATATATATATATATATATATATATATATATATATTTGTATATATTACATCGCTCACAAAAACTACTAGTTCCGCTAATTAGGTGCAACATGTTGACATTCCTATGGGATACCCGGCTACGTATGAAAGCACCGAAAAATATGCCACTCAACTTCTAGAAAAATGTGACTCTCATCTCAGTTGTCCCTCCAGGCTTTACTAATTTATTTTGATAGTGAAATTTGCGATGACGATCGGTCATGTGAATCTACATTTGTTAGTTGGATCTAGAACTTTTCTCTTGAAAATTTGATGAGTATCCTGTTTTGACCTGAATCGATATGATTGGAAGTCCTCATGTATGATTTGGAATAATGTTGTTGAGAACCATATGAGGCTCATCATCTCTCTTGCGGAAAGTAACTCGGTTTTACAATGTGCATGAAGATATTGTACTGCTTGGTTTTGATAAGAAAAACTCATACAATCTTATTAACTAGTGCGAGATGACCCGTTTCTGACGTTTTTAAGCGGTATGGAGAGGAATCGCTTCTTGTTTATTGCCAAAAGCCATCTTGATCATCAGTATAGACTCCATTAGACGAAATGTCTCAATTATACATAGATACATACATATACACACATATATGTATGTATGTATGCATATATATATATATATATATATATATATATATATATATATATATATATATATATATATATATATATATATATATATATTTACACACACCGTATTATTGTATATTTCCACGTTGTCTGTGAGAAAGGAATTGCTTGTTGTATATTTCCATGTCGCCTTGAAAATTTTATTTCGAGGTTGTTGCCAGACCACAGCAGCTTTGATTGGCATGATATGGATCATATATATTTATATATGTGTGTGTTACATGGCCTAAGCTTATTTAAATGAACCCAGAAAGCTGATTTCTGCTGATTAGGCCCAACGTGTTGACATCCCTACGGGAAACCCGGCTATATATGAAAGCTGCAAAGAAGATGCTTCTCAACTTCTAGAAAAACGTCACTCTTATCTCTCTTGTCCTCGAGACTTTAATAATTTATGTTCATAGTTAAATTTGTGATGTTGATAGGAAATTTGTAATTCCTCGATCAAGTGAATTGTCATTTCTTTGTTGGATCTTGAAGTTTTTTCTTGGAAAATCAATGAGTCTCCTGCTTGGACATGAATCGACGGGTTTAGGCAAAACTGTATTAGTCACAGGCAATCATCTCTGCTAACACAAAGTTTATGTTTTCTCATATCAAGGCTGTAGCGTAGGGATAATTGCTTTTTTGTTTTCTTTTTTTGTCACAAAAGGGAGGGTGAAGCCTCACACACACAGGTGCTATAGTGTTACATGAAAAGAATGTTTTATTTAGTAGGTCAGTAGAACGACATTTTCCTGTTCGATATAAACAAATCCTAGTCGCATAGACACGTGTCAACTCGTGTTTCTGTGAAAGACATGATGGCAAATATTTTTCCTCACCATAGTTTTCCAATGTATTCATTTGAAAGGTGGGGATTTACATAAAGGATTCAGATTTCAAATTCGTTGATGTCTTTGTCTTACACTCTTAAAGAAGTACACACAGTTGACCTTCCCCGTATCAAACCTATAGTGTACCGATAAATGGCTCAAAATGTGTCGACCGAATCAAATCTAATAGAAATCCAATTAATACTTTCTTTTTTCAGATTTGTATTTTTGTCAATTCATCTCTATAGCAGTTTCCATATATAACTACAATTATGTCGAAACTACAAATTCGTTTTGCAGATTTGGTGATGTCTCACAAGAATTCGATAAATTAACATCCCATTCCGGTTTCTATCATGGCTTCCCGTCACAGCAATTGACAAAACCACATCACCTGTAATACTAATTCACAAGTTAATAGTGATATTCACTTGGTGCCGTTATTATATTGAGTCGCTCTTTATTTCAGGAACATGATTTCAAGCACCAAACAAGAGGAAAATCCGTGCGATATTTCCTTGCCAGAAACATTTGTATTCTTGAAATACTTGACAGATTGTACCTTAATACAAGATTTCAACACCAGACAAGGCAAGAGCGCATGATCCTTGTACACCAAGGTATTGTGGTATAAGGCAATATGAGTTGTGTAATTAGCAATATATATCTTGCGTATGGTACTCCACCTTATAGGCATAGGTTTTGATGGCCTATGTGTTACAATAAGTCATAATGATTCAATCGAGATTTGCTGATAATAACCAAATTGACGAGCAACTGAGTCTGACATATACACCCAACAATATCTAAACATTGAATCCAACTGTGATACAGGGACAATTGATAAGTATCCTTTGTGTATCTACATCAGCAATTGGTTTGCAAAAGAAGATACATCAAATGGTACCATTGTATATAATAACATTCATTGTATAACATAAATAACAATCAAATCATTTTTGCTACACACATCACTCATGAGCCTATATCGAGTCCAATTGCCCATGATATATAGCAAGACGATCATAAGGATGATCCCTATGAGTGATACTGCTTATCCACTTAGTGGCACAAGGTTGACCCACAACCCACCCTAGGAAGTGTCTAACTCTAAAGGCTAGAAAAGACTTATAAATCCATGCCTACAACATATAAAAATTATTATTCTAACACAGAAACAAACAAGTGGCCAACATCGATTTATTGCAAAATTCAAATAAACATATAACGTAATCTGACACCTACAATAGTGTTTTGGCTACTAAGCTAGTATGCATCTTTAAGGAAACCTTCCCTAACTATCAGTACACATAAGCCAATGTCGTTGCACTGCAAGCATACTCATTGAACCTCGGTAAACCAAAAGATAATAACTAAACTATAGAAACTGGGACCCTATCTCTCAACTTATCTTGATATATTATACACCTTATTTAATACAACAAGAATAACATCTTTTTCTCAGGCATAATCCCCCTTCTTTGGGCACGTACCCGGCATCTCAAATTTCATACCTCTAAGACATCATCTTCAACTTTTTTTATCATAATTCATTCCCATCAATTCAACCATGGTATATATCTTATCCACCACCTCCAATGCATGTGTGAAGGCTATAAGGTGATCATCTATCAAAAGTACTAAAAACTCATAGACATCATGGAGAATAATAGTTATCTTACCCCACGACATATGGAAGCCATTAGTATTGGGTTTCCACCTCTCAATAAAAGTTGTGAGCAACAGTTGATACAAAGTTTATAACAACAGCCCTCCCTACTAGGATAACCTAGAATACTATACAATATCCTACTAACTACTTGGTATGATGACTTCTTGTAGAAATGACCACTCAAGCAAAGCTTTCTTTTCCATATGGCATGTCACCACTTTCAACAATCCCTATGTATTTCACAAAATACATTGTTAGTAACATATTCAAGATCTTTTACTTATAATTGACAAAATGAATCACCTGTTCTTGCCAAATTGTGTATGCAATATGTGTTGCAAAGCTAGGGAACAACTACAAGATCAAAGGAGTGACATCATCATCACCCTCTATGGTATACTCATTGGGATGAAGTTCTGAAGGTTTTGTTTCATCACGGTATCTAGAAGAAGCTACTAGATAATTCATATGAAACTATGGCTACATCATTGGATCATCCACATGTGATGACTACACATGCCCTTATTCATGTTGTTGCCATGGTCATCTACTATATGCTAACCAAAAGATAATTCACATTTTTCATGATACCGTAATAATACGACCTTCTACTCGTCCACCTCCGTAGGGTATACATCATCATCTCTCTGAGTTATTCCTACTTCATAATTAAAAACTCAAGGTTTAATTTGAATATATATCAAAGTATGTAATAAGCAACTAAGTGTATAACATAAACAAAATACTAAGAGACGTGAGCTCAATGAGGTAGAGAAAAGTGACCTCGGCATATTCATGGTGGATGAGAAACATGTTTCATGTATGTGCACATCACACCACTGAACATGCCTTGGATATGGCATTGACTACATCGTTGGATCATCCACATGTGATGACTACACATGCCCCTGTTCATGTTGTTGCCATGGTCATCTACTATATGCTAACCAAAAGATAATTCACCTTTTTCATGATACCGTAATAATACGACCTTCTACTCGCCCACCTCCATAGGGTATACATTATCATCTCTCGAAATTATTCCTACTTCAGAATTAAAAACTCGAGGTTTAATTTGAATATATATCAAAGTATGTAATAAGCAACTAAGTGTATAACATAAACAAAATACTAAGAGACGTGAGCTCAATTAAGTAGAGAAAAGCGACCTGGGCATATTCATGGTGGCTGAGAAACATGCTTCATGTGAGTGCACATCACACCACTGAACATGCCTTGGACATGGCATTGACTACATATTGCCACATCCTTGGTGCATCTCTTTCTTGAGCACTGACGCCTGAGCTCATCAGTGAAATGGAAAATGCCTAAATTTTTTTTCTAATCAAAAATACTTACCAATATTGATTTTAAACCAAAACAATTGTGGATGATTCATAATGAATGTGATCACAATCCCTTGGATACCAATTTGAGAACGATCCTTGAAGAAAGAATGAAAGCACAATAAAAAATAAATGAAATGTTGATTTTGAAGATCGATCCAATTCCTTTTCAAGTACAATGAAATCACAATGGATATGAGCACAATCCTTATAGACATAATGAAATCACAATGGAGAATCCTTAATGATGAAGAGTTCAAGAAGATGGATGCAAATTCGGTGGTAGAGAGAATGAGAGTGAATAAGAGAGAAAACCTATAAAGGGTATTTTAAAAATTTTGCATAAAGAGGTGTATGTTTAGTAAAAATGTATATGAATAGTGATACCCTTATCTTGAATTGGAGAGGTAAGGTTTTAATAGAGAAGACAAATAAGAAGCATCTTGTATCATGAATTAGGAGAGCTAACTAAATTAGAAGAGCATACAAATCACATATTCTACCATTGCATTCAAATGAATAAAGTCAAAAAGGCTCCTGATACTATAAAAGTATAAAAATTTGAGAGCAAATGGGTATCACTTGGCTTATAAGGTTGTTTAATAAAATATAGAGAAACTAAAAGATGCTTATAGAGTAGAGGACGAGTACAATTATACCTATATACAAGAATAAAGGAGACATTTAGAGTTATATGAATTATTGAGGCATCAAGTTGATTAGTCATACTATGAAATTATTAAAAAGAATTATTGAATGTAGGTTCAAATAAGTATCAAGTATAACAAACAACCAATTTAGATTTGTGTCGAGGAGATCCATTATCGAGGCCATTCAACTATTAATCTATCTTATAGAACATTTTAGAGCAAAAGAAAGAACCTTTATATACTATTTTTTCATATGGAGCCGTGAGAAAAGAGAGGTATCTCATTGTCATACATCAATCTTATAATAGACTTGTATCATGGTGTACAAACACATATTAGGACTAATAAAAAATGACGATTTTTTTGTAAGTTAATATTGGATTACATCAAGGATCAACTTTAAGTTTATATTTATTTATATTATTATTGACTAGTTAACAAAATATATTCAACATGAATTACCTCAGTATTTATTGTTTCCAAATAACATTGTGTTAACCGATCAATTAAGAAAAATGTTAATAAGAAATTAGAATTATGGAGAGAAACATTAGAAAGTAAAGGATTCTGACTGAATAGAATAAAGACAAAACATGTGGAATTCAAGTTTGATAATTTAATTACTTCAGGTGACACATAATTTAAGATTGACAAACATTATATCCCTTATAAGGAAAGTTTTAAATACCTCCGGTCAATTTTTCACAATAATAGAAAAATTGATTGAGATCTTACATGTAGAATTAATACAAGTTAGTTAAAATGGAGAGGTGCATCATATATTCTATTTGATAAGAGAACATTATTAAAGTTGTAAGGTAAATATTATAGAGTAACTATTACACCCATTATGTTATATAGTTATGAGCGTTGGGCAATTAACAAGAAATGTCCATGGTAGAAGTGAAGATGTTGAGATAGATGAGTAAACATACAAGAAAAGAGCGTATGCATAATAAGGTTATTAGAAACAAATTGGAAGTGACCTTAATATATGATAAAATGGGAAAAATCGTTTAAGATAGTTTTGATACATAAATAGGTGGTTGAAGAAAGCTCTAGTAAAAAGGTATGAAAAGCTAAGAATGTTAAATGAGGAAGAGGAAGACCATAGAAGTATTGAAAGGAAACAATAAATGTTGATTTAGCTTATAGAGGGGCCATATATAATAATATGCTCTTTGTTGTTACAATTTTTCCTATGCCTTGAAAGAGGTGGGATGCACATTAGTGAACTTTGAATTGCATGGGGTTAATCTACTACTTAGAGTTTCAAATTAGGTTTCTCAACATGTGGTTCATGTCCTAAATTTCGGTGGCCCAATATTCATTTGCAAATATGTTGGGAAGCCGAAGAACTTTACTAAATCAAAACAGAGATGGGATTTACCCTCTAATGATCAAACTTTGAACTCTTGTGTATAGATATCGTACTCCAGTTCCCACTTCCTAGTAGTTTTACATTTGATTCATGTGGGAACAAAACTTTTATGTTGGGACATTGTATTCTAAAAAGAAATTCATCGGAGTCTCTCCTTGTTTGAGGGCAATTCCGACAACTATAAGCGCTTGGGCACTCACAATGATAAGCATATCGACAATGACAACTTTTATTGGGTCCTCACAATAGCTTAGTTCAATAGAAATTATAGAAATATATATTGTTGCAAATCAATCAATAATTTGTTTGTGCTTATTTTTTTGGAGAAATTTTGCTGGAGTTTCTCCTTGCCCGAAGATAGTTTTGACTCGCCAAGGGAGCTACAACATTACTTGAGAAGCTATAATACAAAGATATCATTTAAAGATAAAGAAAAAGATCTTTAAAGCATCTTTTAAGTCCATAACAATTTCTCAACAATATAACAACATAGTTAACAATTATAAGTTCAAGAATAAGCATATCAATAACTACAACTTCATGAACATAACAAATCAAAATCAACTATAACTTCAAGTTCATAACAACTACAACTTCAAATCCGAAAAATATCCTTTCAAACATATCAACCAGTGTATCATTCCATGCCTTTATCTCTCATTGATTTGCTTCCAATATCAAACCGTTAACATGAAAATTAGAATTAAAGAAAAAAAGTCACAATAATATTGAAGAGTATGAAAATATCATACATATAGACTTAGCTTTCTCCTCAAACCTAAGATGACTAGCCAATTGCTCAAAAAACTGACTTCCTGTGTTTCAAAGTCCTTTCAGAATCTTTTCAAGGAGAAAGAAGTTTGTTTATAGTAGAGGACACAATCATACTCATCATATGTTGCTTGAAACTATTCAAGATATGTTCAAACTTATGCAATTACTCTATAATGGATCTACCATCTATCTAGACCATAAAAACCTATAGATTATTGATGTTGAACTCTTATAGATGACATGATTTCTTGAGTAGTCAAAATCCATGAGATTTAATTTAAACCCTGAAAAAAAAGGTTATGATAGCATTATTATTCAAGGTGTAATAAACACTAAAATTTAGGTTTATTTACCACCATTGGTATCAAATAACTGAATATAATGAACTTTGACAAACACCTTCAAAATACAACATGGATGCTTAATCGAATAACATGGATGTTAAATGTATATAAGTTACAATAACTATTAAGTGTTACTAATGAGTATAATTATCACTCAAATAAGTAGATCTTAATATCAAAATATGATTGCTAAATACACATGAGTTACAATCACTATATATGTTACTAATGAGCACAATTATCACTGAAATAAAGGATTCTTAATGCCATAAGATGTCTACTAAATGATAATGAGTTATTGTTATTACATGTGCTACTAATGAGTAGAATTGTAAGTTAAGTAAGTGACTCTTAATGGTGCAACTATAATCATCACCAAATATTCTTGTGTATTTTGAAAATCAATGAACATATCATAGGGTGAATGGAAGGGAGGGAGTGTGGAAGGGGTTGTGCACTTCAATAATTTAGTGTGTGAATAGTAACACCTTATGGTTAAAATCATGGGTGGTGCTTCTCTAATGAATTTTTTTGGTCGAAGTAAAGTTGCCATTGGTTGTATTACAATGAGTGCTCATATATCTTACCATGTGCTACACTCCTTGAAAAATTTCAAAAATATTAGATGCTAGCTCAATGAAAATCCTCTACTGCTACTAAAAATAATCTTTCTCTTATTGTACATTGCTACTTTGCTGGGTGTGTCCATTCAGTTACTTTGCACTATTATCTTGGCCATTGACAATATTCATCCATTTCTTAAGACATATTCTTTTATGAATGTCATCATTCAAGTACTATGAACCATTAGGAATCTCTGATTCATGGTTCCATGTGGGATAGACCTATCATTTTAAGAACTATAGTACCAAAGTCACATCATGAATCAAATGGAGAATGCGAGAGTCATGGAACTATAGTTTCATGGGTCTGATTTCTCTTAAAATATTTGGCCAAGGTTTGGATCGTAGAAGTATCGTATAACATCTAATGCCCTATATATTTGATTCCCTATCTCTCTTTGGACATTCGATGCTCTCACTCCACTTGCTCTTTGTGAACATTCGATGCTCTCGCCTTCTATTCTATACACCACTTTTCTCTAAGTAAAGACTCTCATTCTAAGAGAGAGCATCAATTTCAAGCTAGGAAGTTGTTGAGATATTCTCATCTTTGATTTCTCTATTTCGTAGTTGGATCGTAAATTAGACTTTTTCTTTCTTTTGTTTATTTGTTTGTTTTTCTTATATTTCATCAGCCCACCCTACACCATTTACAGCCCTTTGAGAACACATGATTGCCTGATTCTCCAAATGCACTCGAGAATTTTCATATTGTAATTAGAAGAGAGAACAAACATGTCTTTCTTCAATTTTGGGTCATTCAAGATCCAATCCAAAGATAGAGAAACATTAGAGGAAACTAGATGACTGGGATTTTTCATTGTCAAGTCTTGAACACAAAGGGTAGTTGTGGTGAAGCAAAAGAACCATCACCACCTTATAAAGAATTCACAAAAAGAGAATGCAAGTTTCATCTTGGTTTTCTTAATCACTATTTGTTTTTTAAGAATGACCATTCTATTTCTTTTTTGGGTATCTCCTAGCCAACCCTTTTAGAAGGAACTTTTGTTTTTGAAAAGACACCATAAAGGAAACATTGACATTCATCTAAATGTCACAAATATCTAGCTATATGATACAAAATCTTAATATCCCAACATTTGAATCTTTACACAAGAACTTAAAAGTAGGGCAACAAATGGTGTAGGGTGGGCCTTATATGTCAAAAGTTGTGATATGATATGATGATTTTGCCTCAACAACTCATTCTATAAGCTACAATGTTTCATAGCAAATGGTGTAGGATGGGGCTTATATTTCATCTTTCTATGTTTTCCTTATGACATTTGAGATTTTGCTTGCATACCTTTGTATGCTTTTACCCTTAGAAGGATTTGCTTATTCATTTTATTTGTCATGTTTAATTTATGAGTTATGTTATTAGTTGTAATTGTTATGAGAATTTGTTGCACCTTATATTTGGTTTCACATTCTTTTATGTATCTACAAATTTGTATTGTACAAGCTATAGATACTAGTATAAAGGACGTTAAAGAATCACAAGAAGGCCTGAAATGGAGCAATGATTAATTTCAATATCTATTGGAATGTTTGCTCTAGTGATCATGCATCCCGAGCATGAAAGCAGCTAAATGTTGAAGCCCAAGGCGATGAGAGAAGTAAAAAAGGGTGTACAAGAAGTATAGGCTACAATTTATTAAGGAGAAGATAAGAAACAAATTGAAAAGAGAAAGCAAATCTTGTGATTTACAAAACTTTATTTTCTAATAGTGGTTATCGTTTCGATTATGAGAATATGTGTTTAATTGATGTTTTGAGAGAAATTTTTGAAGAATTAATTGTTGTAGGGCAAGCAGCGAGCACTCGATAACACTCCAATATCTACTCAGAAGATAATTCTAGTATACCTAGTGTGGCTTCAGTATACTATGATGTAGATGATGATATCCTTCTTGACAACCCTGCATTAAGGAGGGGTTCTCCTTCTAGAGCATACTCTAGAAATTTTACAAAGAAAATGTGAAAAGTGTTCATGATGTTTTCTTTAAAAGACTTGATAAATTTATAATTGTAATTGATGATTTCATATGTGCATGAGACAAACTTATAATAGGGTGTTGAAAAACATAGATAGAGTATTGTAAGTCTAGAGAGATAACAAATAAGGGGTACTTTATACCATTGCAATTGATTGTCTCGAAAGATATTGCTAGGTGCTTTTGTAATATTTCAAAGTAAGATAGGGTTATATGGTTGAGAATGAAAATGTTCTACTCGTTCATGAATTAGATGCATTATGATCTACACATCCCTTTTACTATACACACCCAATTCATTGATAAGTTCTATATGGTTATTTGCAACCAACCAACATTGATTAGTTACGTATGAAACTAGTTGGAGAACAAAGAAATAAGAACAAAAAAAGGAAATCAAAGAGATGATTGATCTACCTATTTTCTCGATTTTTCTTTAATTTGGAAGGTTGGCTTTTATTGGGATCATTATATATTCCTTGTTTTTCTTTAAATCTTTGGATTTTTCAATAAAATAATTTTGATTTTGGGAAAAAACGGAGGGGTGGACGAAACCACAAAGAGAAATGCAGTACAAGCACGTCCCTCCTCATGGAGAGATGCACCTAGAGTACGTCTTAAGGGAGACACACATGACCCGCATCTCCTTCAACCGAATAGTTTTTGTCCTAGTACTTATATATATGTATTTATTGCAAAATGTCAAACAACTCAAACAAAAGCACTTACGATGGAAGCGATTCAAAGAAGTCGCTGATAGATTAACATACTTATCATACAATAACTAAGGATTGTGAGAGTAGTTTTAGTACATGAACAATGTATTTGTTACTGATTGACAAAAAAAATTTTGCTTTACCCTCATACGTTAAAGATGAGTGGTTGAACCTATACAAGAAGAGATTTGTCTTGGCATAGATAGATAGGGTCATTCATTATGGTACTCATATGACTAATAGGTATGTAAAATAGGTTTTCAACGTATTTATATCACCTACTATTCTTTAAATGTATAATGATTATATATTCATATTTTTTAGGGTGGAAAGTACTCATATAAGGCTAAAAGAGTTCATGGGTACCTCAACTACCAGATTTGACACAATTTATAAATAATTTCATTCTTCATAGAATTACATATTAGAGAATTAAATAAGTCATTTGAGGAATCAATAACTCTAACTATGCATTATATTGATGTAATAGAAGAGTTTGTTGCAAACCTTTAGAGAAGAGTATCATGACACCCTATTGATCATATTGTAAAAGGGTACAATCATGTGGATACCTCGTCACACTCATATAGAGTAGACCAAGGAGGACATAATTGGCTGCTAGAATCTCACAAAATAAATTGATGCATTCTTTGAATGTACTGCTCCATGTATATCTCGTCACACTCGTATAAATACAGCGTTCGCACTCCATAGTGATCAAGCTCAAAACAATATGAGCATTCAACTTCCCAAGTTGTATTACATGGCTCATACTATATATTATACATGTGGCTTCAAAGGTTTATTTGTAATGAAGGATCTTATTACTGCTACTATGAAGCCTTAATGCCAACCACACTCATAAACTACATGATGTAGCATATAACACTCCACAATATCTACCCGTTGAATGCAGCAGTAATATCGCGATAACTTGGATCCAATACAATTCATGTATTTTGCTGAACTATATGACTGTCATTTTATATGCATTACACAAAACAGTATTAAGTTAGTCGAGGTTGCATTATCGACCTAGACCCAACCTGACCCAGGTTCGAGTTGACATTTACCCTACCAAACCCGAACCTGAAACTAGGTTTGGTTTCACCCTGGCCCAGGTTCGTGTATATAATGTATGCAGTTCTTCAACTCAGCCGTGCACATGATTTCATTTGAATAATAAGGTGAAAAGTAAAATATCTTCCATCTTAGGTCAAACACATAAATACATTAAAAATGTAGAAACCATGTAAGGGATTCTTTCAATAAATAGAATTACAAAGTACGGCAGCACTAAATACAACTTACTCCAGATTACTTGACACCGAACTGTAGATTTTTTCAGTGCAAAGCGAAATTTGTCAATGGCTTGATCCGAAAGCCAAATCTTGATATACGGTACCACACGCAAGAGACCAAGCTGGTTCCTCTAACAAATCTTCAACCTAACTTATAATAGAGGAAACATAAAAAGTCATTTGTGGCTTGTACCATCCTTGTTTTGATAACAAAATTTCATAAATCTTAATTGAAACCTTCTATACAATCATATGAGGCTCCATCTATTAGTTGTATCTTTTAGTGCTCTCTTGATTAATTCAGAGTTTCCTTTCGCTACCAGAACGTAACTTTACCGAATTTTCCACGGATCATGATGGAACCCATATGATGCTCATCTTCCCTGAGAAAAGCAAGTCTGTCTTGTAATGTACAAGAAAATTTTTTGACCTGTTTTGGGAGAGGACCGAATGATAAGGCCTCTGCTTTCTCTTTATTGCTAAAAGCCACCGTGAGAATTCATGAGTTCATATTTTGTTGGATGAATGTGCTGTTATTTTACAGCCTTAAGGGAATCCAAACTAATCGATGCAGAAAATTTCACAATTCACTTTCATCTGTTAAGTTCTTCCATTCGAGAGTGTTTAAAAGCTCAAATTTGTTACTATACTTTTACGGCTGTGGCAAAAATAGGAATTCATGTAAGTGGGAAATCTAAACGGCAAATTTAAAATATTTAGAATACAAATTCTCATGTGCAATAAACGACTACGAAAGTGACACTCAACAATTTTAATGGGGAAAAATAGAACGAGTGCTTTACAACTAATTGTTAGAACAACCATACAATTTTAACGCTGCCGGTGATGGAGTGGAGCCGTCCCAGCATTTAAGTCGTCCACTATCCCACTTTTCAGTCTACATATACAAATGTGTTTGACATTCCTAGGGAAAACCCGGACACATATATAAGATGCCAAAGAAGATTCCTCTCGACTTCTGGAAAAATGTCTCTTATCTCTCTTGTCCTTGAGACTTTAATTTTTATGTTCATTGTGAAATTCGCGATGTTGATTGGTCTTCTATAATAACTTGTTTATGTGAATCTTCATTATTGGTTGGATCTTGAAGTTTTCTTGAAAGTTTAACGAGTCTCCTGCCTTGACATGAATCGAACAGTTTTGTCGGTCATGATGTATGATTTGGAATAATCTTGTTGGTGCCGGTATGGTGCTCATCTTCTCGTACGTGAAAAGTTGGGTTTACGATGTGGATGAAGGTACTGAAATGCTTGGTTCTGATAAAAAAAACTAATGAGATCTGATTAATTAATGTGAGATGACTTGTTTCATAGATTTTGCTGAAGGACATCTTGACCATCAGGACAAATTCTATTAGATGAAATGCCTCAATTTTATATATATACATACATATGTATATATATATATACATAGATATGTATGTATATATTATGTGTATATATACATAAGTTAGCAAACCGGCTTGAACCATATCACATGATTTTTCTTTTAAATTTTCAAACGTCAAAATAAAACGAACTAGCCCAAAACGTTAACCGAAATAAAAACTTGGGTACATTCAAATTGTGCTCACCTCTTGTTAGAAGGCAAGCTCAAATTCATATAATGAAGTCCAAAGCAACAGTGCTGTATAACTTGCTTTAGGTTTTCGATTGGCAAACTAGGGTTTAGGTAGAACTGTACAGGTATGATTCTGTATCCTGCTAAATATGGATTGACCGTAACTCGCTGACTTGTTTTCTTCTTTTTTCTTGTTACAAAGGGAGGCCAAAACCTAACTCACACACACAAAAGTAATATTTGGGGTGTTCACTGAACAGAACAAACCGAACCAAACCCTTTGGTTCTCATCTTTTTATGCTAGCTGATGTTACTCACTTGTGGCGAAACAGGAATTCCTGTAAGTGAGTAATCTTACAGGGAATTTGAAGGATTGAGATTCGAAATTCTCATTGTTTAATGTAAATGACTGTGAAAGTAACACTCGATAAGTTGAAAGGACATTTCTCGTTAGTGGCTCAGTCTCACGAGAGTTCAATAAATTAACATCCCACTCTGGTTTATACCACGGCTTCCCGTTCTCATGACTTACGTAATCCAATATATGGATATAAAATAATTAAACCAAGAAATACATGATAGTTTATTTTAATACAACATTTCAGCACCAGACAAGGGATAACTTCATCAAGGACCTGATCAACGGTGGATATGGATGCTCTTCCAATCGAAGTGCCTGCAGTGGTACTTATCATGCTCGATGTTGTGGTGTTCTCCATGGCAGTCGTGGTGTTCATAGAACCTAGCGTCATGCGGTCCATCATCAAAGATGTATCCTCCATGGTATTTGATGTTGTGGCAACCAGGATTATGATATGTCACCGACTTTCCTTTGCATCTTGGTCCTTCAAACACAGTCAGAGAAGTCGCATTTGCAGAGGTAGCCAATTCCATTACGACAACGATCACCACCAGGGCAATGACGAAGGGAAGAGTTTTGGCCATTTCTCAAGGTTAATGAAGAATTAGGAGTAAAGGAAGAAATTTTGCTGTTTTTGTTGTACATTTAGTCTTCTTCATGTTCATGTATTTATAGGACAAGAAAGGAATGAAAACAAACTCACAGATTGAACAACTTTTACTTGACCCAAAACAAATAATCTAGTGTTAGACGTTCCCCAATAGAAGATTGTATTTCAAGAATATTTGTGCCCTTGCTCTCTCCATATATATATATATATATATATATATATATATATATATATATATATATATATATATATATATATATAGATATATATATATATATATTATTTTTTTTATTATTTTTTTTTTTTTATTTTTTTTTTGTATATATTGCATGGCCCTAAGTTTGTTTAGTTGGATTTAAGCGGTTGAGTTCTCCTAATTTGGTGCAACATGTTGACATCCCTATGGGATACCCGGCTACGTATGAAATCAACCTGTTTCTGACGTTTTTGCGCGGTATGGAAAGGAATCGCTTCTTGCTTATTGCTAAAAGCCGTCTTGATTATCAATATAGACTCTATTAGTTGAAATGTCTCAATTATACATAGTATATATATATATATATATATATATATATATATATATATATATATATATATATATATATATATATATATATATATATATATATATATATATATGTTTACACATACCGTATTATTGTATATTTTCATGTTGACTGTGAAAAAGGAATTGCTTGCTGTATATTTCCATGTTGCCTTGAAAATTTAATTTCGAGGTTGTTGCCAGACCAGAGTAGCATTGATCGGCATGATTAGGTCCAACGTGTGTGTGAGTGTGTTACATGGCCTAAGCTTGTTTAATTGAACCCAAGCCACTGAGTTCTGCTGATTAGGTCCAACGTGTTGACATCCCTACGGGAAACCCGGCTATATATGAAAGTTGCCAAAGAAGATGCTTCTCAACTTCTAGAAAAATGTCACTCTTATCTCTCTTGTCCTCGAGACTTTAATAATTTATGTTCATAGTTAAATTTCTGATGTTGATAGGAAATCTGTAATGCCTCAATCAAGTGAATTGTCATTTCTTTGTTGGATCTTGAAGCTTTCTCTTGGAAAATCAATGAGTCTCCTGCTTGAACATGAATCGATGGGTTTAAGAATATTTGTGCATCTGCCTGACATAGATGAATTAGAAAAGTCAAATGATGGGGTTGAACTGAAATCCTTAGCCTGTGTCAACTCTCTCCCACAGAAAATCGCTCACAAAAACGACTAGTTCAAGAATATGTGTGCCCTTGCTCTCTCCATATATATATTTGTATATATTACATGGCCCTAAGCTTGTTTAGTTGGATTTAAGCGGTTGAGTTCTCCCATCATGTTGACATCCCTATGGATACCCGGCTACCTATGAAAGCAGCCAAAGAATATGCTTCTCAACTTCTAGAAAAATGTGACTCTTATCTCAGTTGTCCTCAAGGCTTTACCAATTTATTTTGATAGTTGGATCTAGAACTTTTCTCTTAAAAATTTAATGAGTATCCAGCTTTGACCTGAATCCATCTGATTGGAAGTCCTCAAGTATGATTTGGAATAATGTTGTTGAGAACCATATGGCGCTCATCCTCTCGCGAAAAGTAGCTCGGTTTTACAATGTGCATGAAGATATTGTACTGCTTGGTTTTGATAAGAAAAACTCATACGATATTAGCTAGTGCGAGATCGCCTGTTTCTGACGTTTTTGGGCGGTATGGAAAGGATTCGCTTCTTGCTTATTGCTAAAAGCCATCTTGATTGTCAGTATAGACTCTATTAGATGAAATGTCTCAATTATACATAGTATATATATATAAACATACCGTATTATTGTATATTTTCATGTTGTCTGTGAAAAGGAATTGCTTGTATATTTCCATGTTGCCTTGAAAATTTAATTTCGAGGTTGTTGCCAGACCATAGCAGCATTGATCGGCATGATATGGATCATATATATTTATATATGTGTGTGTGTTTGTTACATGGCCTAAGCTTGTTTAATCGAACCAAAGCCACTGAGTGCTGCTGATTAGGTCCAACGTGTTGACATCCCTACGGGAAACCCGGCTATATATGAAAGTTGCGAAAGAAGATGCTTCTCAACTTCTAGAAAAATGTCACTCTTATCTCTCTTGTCCTCGAGACTTTAATAATTTATGTTCAAAGTTAAATTTGTGATGTTCATAGGAAATCTGCAATGCCTCAATCAAGTGAATTGTCATTTCTTTGTTGATGGGTTTAGGCAAACCTGTACTAGTCACAGGCAATCATCTCTGTTAACACAAAGTTGTCCACATTTGAGTTTTATATAACCAAAAGCTAATTCGACGATGCCCTCTTTGTTTCCTTTTTTTTCTTGTTACGGTACGTCAATAGAACGATGTTTTCCTGCATCACTAAAACTACGGGAGTTAGACAATCTTGAAGAGAATGTTTTATTGAGTAGGTCAGTAGAACGACGTTTTCCTGGTCGATATAAACAAATCCAAGTCGCGCAGACAGATGTCAATTCGTGTTTCTGTGAAAGACTTGATGTAAAATATTTTTACTCCCAACCATAGTTTTCCAATGTATTCATCTGAAAGGTGGGGATTTACATAAAGGATTGAGATTTCAAATTCGTTGATGTCCTTGTCTTACACTCTTAAAGAAGTACACAAAGTTGACCTTCCCCATATCAAACCTATAGTGTAACGATAATGGCTGCTTTTGCATTGCGTAAAATTGGTAGCAATGTCTCAATCAAGTGAATTGTCATTTCTTTGTTGATGGGTTTAGGCAAACCTGTACTAGTCACAGGCAATCATCTCTGATAACACAAAGTTGTCCACATTTGAGTTTTATATAACCAAAAGCTAATTCGACGATGTCCTTGCCTTACATTGTTGAGGAATTTCGCAAAGTTGGCCTTTCTCGTATCAAAGTTGTAGCGTAGGGATAATTGCTTGCTTGATTCTGTATCCCAAATTGGTCCATCTCCATCTTTACCTCTCTTTCCTTTTTTTTCTTGTTACAAAAGGGAGGTTGAAGGTCAGTAGACAATCTTGAAAAGAATGTTTCATTTATTAGGTCAGTAGAACGACGTGTCAATTCGTGTTTCTGTGAAAGACATGATGTAAAATATAGTGTAACGATAATGGCTGCTTTTGCAAGGGTAAGCCAACAAATCAGCAACGAAGCTCTTCCATTCCGTAAAATTGATAGCAATGTGGGGACACCCAACTCCATCGCGAAACAGAAACGGAGCGGAGAATTAAGGAGCCCTCATTGATGTCATACATACATTATTTCGTGATGCTGCAACTTAAAAATTAACGGGTGACTTCTACCAACGAATTAAAGAGCCTTATTCTGCTGTCTTCTTTATCTAGATGTTTTTAGATAAATCTGTATAATTGGCTCAAAATATGTCCACCGAATACAAATTTTACAGAAATCCAATTAATACTTTCTTTTTTAATATTTGCATTTTAGTCAATTCATCTCAATAGCAGTTTCCATATATAACTACAATTATGTCTAAACTACAAATTCGTCTTGCAGATTTGGTGGTCTCACAAGAATCGATAAATTAACATCCCATTCCGGTTTATACCATGGCTGCCCTTAACAACAATTGACAAAACAGCATCACCAATAATATTAATTCACAAGGTCGTCCACTCATACGTGTAATACCATGTCTGCCCAAGATCATGGTTATCGAAGTGTTTTACAACTACTACATTATCTAGACTTTAACCATTATCATATATGACATTGTAAAGTTTCTATTATAGATATTGTAAGTGACACTGCATTTGCACATCCTCGCTCTATGCACCTACTTCATGCATTTCTATTGGTATTGGAATTTGACAACACCTATTCGAAATGTCTACCATATATTACTATCATTAACATTTATATATTTTAAATATGTTTTGTAGATATAACATACCTTTTCTTGAGGTTGTTGGTTTCACATCAACCTCTAAGAACTTCGTACCCTTTACTTTTATGAGTGCAAAAAAGGAATAGAACAATATTTGGATATTAAGGTATGTAAGAGAGTTATGTATTCCAAACAAGATGTCACGTGTTATCTGCAACAATCGTGATTTGACTTTGCTGAATGTCATTCAAATAATTTTCACGGATGTGAAACACTTTTTGTATAGATGACATATATCTAAAAATATTAAAGCTTTCACTGTAAAATTGATAAAAAATAAAGAGATGGTGAGTGCACCTTCTATGAGTCTTCATGACAATGTTGTCTTCCCTGGGGAACCCATGGATGAATTTGAAGATATTGAATTGACCCCTTCATCTGCATCCTTACATGATGATGACAAACATGAGGATGTTGTTGCAAATGTTTTACAAAATGAGGAAGATCAAGGTATATCCTAATTTCTCTTCTACGAGTTAATCATGTTTCCAAAAGATGATAATCTGATGCAACTTTGAAAATAAATCGTAGTACGGCAAACAAAAGATTCAACTGTGGATGATGAATGTTTTGTTGCAAAAAACTCTGTTGCCTCTCATTTTTCACACACTCAAGAAGATCATGTTATGCGCAATCTCTATTCTACCATATTGCTTATTTTCCACTACTCTTTGTAATTGTAATTGTATTTGTTCTCATTGACAGGTTCAAAACTTTATCAACTTATTTGAAATATTAGGGCTCGAACAATCGAACAAAGGACCAATTAATGGGGCAGGTGGTGTTCGTGTGCCTAAGGCATTAGGTTTGATTGAGAAGATGAACAAGAAAATGAAACAAATGTCTCTTGGCTACAAATTCAATGAGATTGATGAAGAGAAAGTATTTGAAACTCCTTACATAGAAAGCATCCACACTCTGCACAAGAGGTTGATTGAAAGGAAAGACTTTAGACTAGAGTCCTTGGATGGAAGCATAGGAGAAAGTGAAGGTGGTGAAGTTGTCCTAGTTCACGACTGAAGTGTGTGGTGAAAGCTGAGCGTATATCTCTTAATGCTCTTTATGGAAACTATGACTTAACTAAAAATTATATTAATAGCAATGCCCTTATCTTGAATTGGAGAGGTGGGGTTATAGTAGAGGTGGGGCAACATTCCAAAACCAATATGGTCCTTGCTTTAAAAGAAGACAAATTAGAAGCGCCTTTTATCCTTAATTAGGAGAGCTAACCAAATTAGAAGAGTACAGAAATCGCATATTCTACCATTTATTCAAAGGAATAAAGTCAAAAAGTCTCTTAAACATATGAAGTTGGTAAAACTATAGGGTATTATAAAGTATGAAATTTTTTTGAAGAGATGGGTATAACTTGGCCTATAGAGTAGTGGATGAGTATAATTATTGTATATATAAGAACAAAGCAGGTATTCAAAATTATATGAATTATCGGGGTATCAAGTTGATAAGAGATACTATGAAATTATTTGGAAGAATTATTGAATGTAGGTTTAGATAAGAATCAAGTATAATGGAGAACCAATTTAGATTTATGGCAAAAAGATCTATTATCGAGTTTATTCACCATTGATCCATCTTATAGAACATTTTAGAGCAAAGAAGGAAGAACCTTTATATAGTATTTATTGATATAGAAAAAGTTTTTGATCGGATGCCAAGAAATATTCTTTGAATAGCCTTGAAAAAGAGAGGTATCTCATTGACATACATCAATCTTATAATAGAGCCACTATGTTATATAGTTATGAGTGTTGAGCAATTAATCAACATGTATAAGAAATGTCCATGGTAGAAGTGAAGATGTTGAGATGGATGAGTAATCATACAAGAAAAGACCGTATGCATAATAAGGTTATTAGAAACAAATTGGGAGTGATCCTAATAGATGATAAAATGAGAAAAATCATGTAAGATAGTTTGGACAAATAGAAGAAAGTTTTGGTAAGAAAGTATGAGAAACTAAAAATGTTAAAAGAGGAAGACCATAAAAGTATTGAAAGAAAACAAAAATTAATGATTTAGCTTATGTTGAGTTAATTGATAGCATGTCACATTATCAAGTTCTATGGAGACAATCCATATAACCGATCCCATCTAGTATGAGAAAAGGCTTAGTTATTGTTGTTGTATATATATAAATATTTTAGGGAGAGAGGGGTGAAATGCATGTGCATAACACAACTTTGGTAAGACAACATAGGATGGTTGTGTTAAGTTCTTTAACATGAACATATCACACTCATAATTATTTGAGCAACATAAACTTGCACTATTTTTCATGTCACCCTTATAGAGGGGTCATATATAATAATATGCTCTCTGTTGTTACAATTTTTCCAATGCCTAGAAAGAGGTGGGATGCACATTATTGAACTTTGAATAGCAACTTCATGGGTTAATCTACTCCTCAGAGCTTAAAATTAGGTTTTTCAAAATGTAGTTCATGTGTTGAATTCTAGTGGCTCAACATTCATTTGCAAATATGTAGGGAAGACGAAGAACTTTACTAAATCTAAGCATATATGGGATTTACCCTCTAGTGATCGAACTCTGACATCTTTTTATGGTGGATTCAATGTTCCGTAGTTATAACAAACATTTATGAGTGTCTCAAATAAATTTGGAAGGCTTATAAGAAAGTAAAAAAATAAGGAAAAAAGGTTGCTAGTGAAATAAAAGCTAAAATTTGAAAGAATTTATATAAAAGGCTTAACTTAAAAGAGGTAAAAGAGATATTTTTAGGATAACTAGGGCTAGAGATAAGAAAAATAAATATATTACTTTTGTTAAATACTTTAAAGATGAGGATGAGAAGATTTTAGTGGCAAGCGATGATATAAAAATATATAGAATTTTTTTTTCATAAGCTTTTTAATGAAAATACAAGTATTAATACTAGCTTAGAAAAGCTAACCAAATCATAAGAGTATAGGCACCATAATTTGTACTGATGTATTCAAAAAAAAAAAGTCAAAGAGTCTCTTAAACTCATGAAGGTTGACAAATGTATAGGATGAGACAATATTCTTATAGAAGTATGAAAAGTCTTAGGAAAGATGGGTATTATTTGGCTAACAAGATATTTTAATGAAATATGAAGAAACCAAAAGATATTTGAGGAACAGAGGAAGAGTACAATTATATCCATATAGTAGCACAAGAGAGATATTGAGAATTGTGTCAATTATCAAAGTATTAAGTTGATGAGCCATACTATAAAATTATGGAAAAGACTTATTGAATCTATATTGAGGCAAATATCGAGTACAATATAAAACTAATTTTGATTCATGCTAGAAAGATATACTATTGAGGCTATTCATGTATTTAGATGTCTTACACAATATTTAAGAGTAAAAAAGAAGAACTTTCATATGATATTTATTAATTTAAAAAAATTTATGATAGGGTGCCAAGAGATATTCTTTGAAAACTTTTAAAAACAGCAGTATATTATTAACAAACATCAACTTTATAAAAGACATATATGATAGTGTAAAAACATGTATTAGAACTCATAAAGGGATGAAAAATTTCCTTGACGTTAATAGAGGATTACATCAAGGATCAACTTTTAATCCATATTTATTTATACTGGTCAGTGGCAAGTGAACTATTCAAGATGAAGTTCTTGGTGTATGTTATTCGCAAAAGACACTGTATTAGTAGATGAGTATAATAAAAATGTTAATAGGAAATTAGAAATATGGGGAGAGAAATTAGAAATTAAAGGTTTTCGACTTAGTAGAATAAAGACATAATATATAGAATATAAGTTTGATCATTTGGTTACCTCAAATGACTTAAACATTATGACCCATACACATTCTAGCCAACCCCATTTAGTACGTGAAAAGGCTTAGTTGTTATAGTCTGTTTAGTCATTGTGATAAATGATAAGGAAAATAATGGGATGTGAATTAGGAGTGACATGTTATTGACTCATTCTCGGGTATAATAACAATATCCTTCATCCCTTTTTTTAGAACTTTATGTTACCTAAGCAATGGATCGGCATGAGGTGAGAAAAGTCCGATTCTCTTTGAAACAAGATCCCAAAAACTTTTATTCTATATTTTGTACATTCCTACGGGATTATATTTCATACAAAAGTACTTTAGATCTATAACCACTATGCCAATCATCAAGAAGTTACGTAACCGAGGAGAAGGCTCTTGATTGACTGGTTGGCTATAAACTGCCTTTAGAACTAGAGAAAGCATAAATGGACATTAAAAAGTGTAAAACAGGCACCATGCTTCTTTCCGCAATAAAATTATTTTGGGCAGTTTTACTAAAATTACGACACTAACTCCCCATCTGGAAAATGGAAGTCATGTTCATAGGACCTAAGCAGGTGCTTGTTTTTATGCCCAGATCCTAATTATCTTAAGATCATGAGGTTAACATGTCCACAAAGAACCACATGGTTCCATCCTCTTTTCCATGCTTTTGATCAGCATTCTCGTTTACATTATTTTGAGCAACAATTAAGTACAAGAAGATGTCACATATACTTAATCTATGCCTCATCTTTTGCCCTGTGTGTTCACCACGTTCTCAGATTGAAGGTTGAGTAAGCCAGAGAAAATATGATCAGTGATTCCCATGATCGGCACTCTAGAGAAATCACTACAGATAAAATCAGTGTACCCCACATCCATCCATGAGCGCTGCAGTTTCACAGCCTTTATTGTTGTAATTAATTGTTTGCAGACGAGCAGTTCTCTTTATCGAGGCGCCATTCCTTTTGGAATGGTACCTACTTCTTTCTCTTTGAAGAATAGTTCAATTTTAATCTTCACGTGGCTTGTCCCCTGACCAGAAAATCAAATGGCCTTCTGATATGCATAAATTCGTTTCATCTTGCTAGATCAGCACATCCTAGACTTTTGGGGACAGTTTTTTTTAAATATAGTTATTAATTTCATGCAGTGGGCTCCACTTTCTTTTGGGAAGGAATCATTTTCCGACCCAGAACCAAACAGACATCCTTTAGGCTCTCTAAGATAACTGTGGGAAATGTGTTAGGAAATGAGTGCTGCTAGTGAACTACCTAAAGTTCAACTCGTCCACAGTTTATTCATGATCGGCTCCACTTAGCTACATGAACAAGGTGTGAATGGTGTTCCGTTTGTGTTTAACGGTCTTGGCATACATAACATGAGAAAAAAAGTTAACTACCATAACCAATTACATGATTGATCTTCACTCAGAAGTTAAGACCTTAATTTTCGTGTCGGGTATTGCATTCAAAAACAGTTTGTTTTTACTTCAACTACAAGCTCCTGTCTTGATGCAAGGATGTCTCAGAAGTAAAGAACTTAATTTATCTTTCAAAACTTGAAGGTCTTCAAAGAATATATGTTGGTACTATGTCAGAGGCATTATCTAAATTAATAAGAAATGTTGAAATTAAGATATTTGTAACATAAAACGAAATTGGTTTTATTCTTAAGCCACAACTTATGTTGAGCCATCCTTGTATCAGAGACCGTGTTTTCTTTTTCTTTTTTGTGCTGTCAAGGAGAGTTCTTTCATGTTAACCATGGGTAAGAGCATGACCAGCTTGCGTCACTTGCTACACCACCAAAACCTTGAGAGTCAAGTATGAGCATTAAATTAAGCTCCTTTGTTCACGTTCCCTGCCACTCTCTCTCTGTGTCCCTCTCTCTCCTACACGAAAAGTTGGGTTTACGATGAGCATGAAAGTACAGAAATGCCTTGTTCTGATAAAAAAAACTCATGATATCTGACTAACTAATGTGAGATGACTTGTTTCATAGATTTTTCTCAAGGACATCAGGACAATGTCTAGGACTTCTATGTGAACATTCGACGCTCTCACTTCACTAGAAGTTGGCCTTAGAAGTTGGTTTCTTATATTTCATCACCCAACCCTACACCATTTACAGCCCTTTGAGAACACACGATTGCCTGATTCTCCAAATGCACTCGGGAATTTTCAGATTGTAATTAGAAGAGAGAACAAACATGTCTTTCTTAAATTTCGGGTCATTCAAGATCCAATCCAAAGATAGAGAAACATTAGAGGAAACTAGATGACTGGGATTTTTCATGGTCAAGTCTTAAACACAAAGGGTAGTTGTGGTGAAGCAAAAGAACCACCACCACCTTATAAAGAATTCACCAAAAGAGAATGCCAGTTTCATCTTGGTTTTCTTAATCACTATTTGTTTTTTAAGAATGACCATTCTATTTCTTTTTTGGGTATCTCCTAGCCAACCCTTTTAGAAGGAACTTTTGTTTTTGAAAAGACACCATAAAGGAAACATTGACATTCATCTACATGTCAAAAAAATTAAGTATCACCATATGAACACGAATATCTTGCTATATGATAAAAAATCTTAATACGCCAACATTTGAATCTTTACACAAGAACTCAAAAGTAGGGCAACAAATGGTGTAGGATGGGATGATTTTGCTTCAACAACTCATTCTATAAGCTACATTTTTTCGTAGCAAATGGTGTAAGATGGGCCTTATATTTTAACTTCTATGTTTTCCTTATGACATTTGAGATTTTTCTTGCATACCTTAGTATGCTTTTAGCCTTAGAAAGATTTACTTATTCATTTTATTTGTCATGTTTAATTTATTAGTTATGCTATTAGTTTGTTTATTAGTTGTAAGTGTTATGAGAATTTGTTGCACTTTTTATTTGGTTGCTTATCCTTTCACCTTTTGACTATATATATACCCTCCCATATGGTACATTCTTATATGTATCTACAAATTTGTATTGTAGAAGCTATAGATAATAGTATGAAGGATGTTAAAGAATCACAAGGAGGCCTAAAATGGAGCAATGAATAATTTCAATATCTATTGAAATGTTTGCTCCAGTGATCATGCATCCCTATCATGAAAGTAGCTAAATGTTGAATCCCAAGGTGATGAGAGAAGTAAAAAAAGATGTACAAGAAGTACGGGCTACAATTTATTAAGAAGAAGATAAGAAATAAATTGAAAACAGTAAAAGCAAATCTTGTGATTTGTAAAACTTTATTTTCCAAGAGTGGTTACAGTTTTGATTATGAGAATATGTGTTTACTTGAAGTTTTGAGTGAAATTTTTGAATAGTGAAATGTTGTAGGACAAGGAGCGAGCACTGGATACCACTCCAATATCTACTTAAAAGTTAATTCTAGTATACCTAGTGTGGCTTTAGTGTACTTTGATGTAGATGATAATATCCTTCTCGATAACCCTCCATTAAGGAGGTGTTCTCCTTCTAGAGCATACTCTAGGAATTTTACAAAGAAAATGTGAAAAGTGTTCATGATGTTTTCTCTAAAGGACTTGATAAATTTGTAATTGTAATTGATGATTTCACATATGCATGAGACAATCTTATAAAAGGCTCTAGAAAAATATATAGAGACTATCATAAATCTGAAGAGATAACAAATAAGGAGTACTTTATACCATTACAATTGATTGTCTTGAAAGATATTGCTAGATGCTTTCATAATGTTTCAGAGTAAGATAGGGTTACATGGTTGAGAATGAAAATGTTCTACTGGTTCATGAATTATATGCATTATTATCAGCACACCCCTTTTACTATACATACCCCAATTTTTGTAATTGCTCAAAATATACTATAGGATTTTCTCTCTCTTCTCCATAGTAAAATCCAATGATTTTTCCCTCTTCCTCTGGTGACATTTTTTCATCTAATTTTCATTCATTGATAAGTTCTATTTGCTTATTTGTAATCAACCATTATTCATTAGTTCCTTACAAAACTAGTTGAAACCAAATGAATGAAGAAACAAGAAGAACAAAAAAAGGAAATCAAAGAGACAATCGATCTACCATTTTCACTTTTTTTCTTGAATTTGGAAGGTTGGGTTTTATTGATATCATTGTATTTTCCTTGCCTTACTTGAAATCTTTTGACTTTTTAAACATTTTAAGATGATTTTTTATTTTGGGCAAAACCGAAGGGGTAGCCGAAACCACAAAGGAAAATGCGGTACAAGCACATCCCTCCTCATAGAGAGATGTGCCTGGAGTACGTCTTAAGGGAGATACACATGACCCGCGTCTCCTTTAACTGAATAGTTTTTATCCTAGTATTTGAGATCTATGTATTTATTGCAGAATGTGAAACAACTCGAACAAAAGCACTTATGATGGAAGCGATTTAGAGAAGACTTTGATAGATCAACATACTTATTATATAATGACTAAAGATTGTGATAGATGTTTTAGTACACAAATGATGTACTTGTTAACTGATTCATAGAAGAAGTGGAATATGAATTTGTTGATTGTGAGGGTAATATGTTAGACTATTCCTATGTGTTTACGACTGATGATATGTTTGGAAGTTGTATTGAACTTATTGACTATGTAATACTAGTTGATTGGAGGCATAACATTGTTATGGTTATTAGTTCTTCAAAGAGGAAAGACATAATAAGCAAGGTATGACTTGCATGGGAAAGAAGTAACAAGTATAGGCGAAATTGTGATATTGATGTTGGAAGTAAAAGGTGGGCAAACACTATGAAGGTTGGTTGCTCCTTCTTATTAAGTGAAGAGGATGAAGTGGATGGATATTGGAAGTTGTATGTAGTGAATGAGACACATAACTACCCTTTAGCATTATATCTCAAAGAACATGCTTTTGAAGAGAGATTGAGTAACTCTTAGTACAGTGTAACAAGAAACCTCACAGAAAACCATTGCAAGCTTAAGCATATTCTAACGCATTTGAACTGGGTGGACATGGAAATGTGAGTATGGTAAGACATATTTATAATGTAAAGATGAAAATTAAAAAGGAAGATCATAGTTATCAAAGTGTTTTACAACAACTTCTACATGATCTAGACATTAACCATTATCATACATGACATCATAAAGTTTCTAATATAGATATTGTAAGTGACATTGTATTCGCACATTCTCATTTTATGCACCTACTTTATGCATTTCTATTGGTATTAGAATTTGACAATACATACAAGACAAACATGTAAGTGTCTTACTGCTGTGTAGTAATGTCTATCATATATTATTATCATTAACATTTATATATTTTAAATACTTTTTATAGGTATAAGATACCTTCTCTTGAGGTTGTTGGGTTTAAATCAACCTCTAAGAACTTCTTCGTACCCTTTACTTTTATGAGTGCAAAAAAGGAATAGAACTATGTATGGGTATTGAGGTATGTAAGAGAGTTATGTATTCCAAACAAAATGCCACGTGTTATCTGCAACAACCTTGATTGGACTTTGGTGAATGTCAATCAAATAATTTTTATAGATGTGAAACATTTTTTTAAGTGAGTAATCTTACAAGGAATTTGAAGGATTGAGATTTGAAATTGTCATTGTTTAATGTAAATGACTACGAAAGTAACACTCAATCAGTTGAAAGGGGAATTCTCGTTGGTGGCTCAGTCTACTTTTTCTCGATGCCTTTAGATTGATTTGTATAAATGGATCAAATTTATGTCCATCGAACACTCAAATTTATACAGATCTGATTCACAATGTTTCGTGATTTCATCTCTACATCAACTTCCGAATGTGACTACAAATTTGCCTAAAGTAGAAACTCATTATGCATGTCTGGTAAAGTCTCACAAGAGTCCAATAAATTAACATCCCACTCCGGTTTATACCATGGCTTCCCGTTCTCATGGTTATAGATACGCTTTGTGTTTATCTAGTTATTTTTTATGGTTTAATTATTTTATGTCCATATATTGGATCAAGTAAGTCAAAGTCAGAACCCATTGACAACAATGATATCCATAACAGACTTGAAATATATGATAGTTTATTTTAATACATTTCAACACCAGACAAGGACATTGGGGATGCAACCCTTTAATTTTTCATTAGGAAATGAGGAGTCTTGCTATCCCTTTATTTAGGTAACATAATAATATTACTGACAACCTCAATAACTTCATCAAGGACCTGATCAACCATGGATATGGATGCTCTTCCAATGGAAGTACCTGCAGTGGTACTTATCATGCTCGATGTTGTGGTGTTTTCCATGGCAGTCGTGGTGTTCATAGAACCTAGCGCCATGCGGGCCATCATCAAAGATGTATCCTCCATGGTATTTGATGTTGTGGCAACCAGGCTTATGATATGTCACCGACTTTCCTTTGCATTCTGGTCCTTCAAACACAGTCACAGAAGTGGCATTTGTAACGATAGCCAATTCCATTATGATAACCATCACCAACAGGACAATGACGAAGGGAAGAGTTTTGGCCATTTCTCAAGGTCAATGAAAAATCAAGAGTAAAGGAAGATATTTTGTAGTTTTTGTTGTACATTTAATCTTCTTCATGTTCATGTATTTATAGGACAAGAAAGGAATGAAAACAAGCTCACAGATTAAACTGCTTTTACTTGACCCAAAACAAATAGAAGATTGTATTTTAGTTGTTTAGTAAAATATCATTTAGGCAATTACTAACCCAAGTTGTACCACATTGGTTAGTGTTATCTCCTATTTTATAGTATGGAGTCTCCAGGTTCATTTGTGCATCTGCATGACATATGTACGCAATATTTTAGATCTCAAACGTAATCTTCTAGATGCAATAGAAAAGCTAAATGATGGGATTCAACCGAAATCCTTAGCCTATGTCAACTCTCTCCCACAGAAAATCGCTCACAAAAACTGCTAGTTCAAGAATATTTGAGCCCCTGCTCTCTCCATATATATATATATATATATATTTGTATATATTACATGGCCCTAAGCTTGTTTAGTTGGATTTAAGCCATTGAGTTCTGCTAATTAGGTGCAACATGTTGACATCCCTATGGGATACCCAGCTACGTATGAAAGCACCGAAAGAATATGCCTCTCAACTTCGAGAAAAATGTGACTCTTATCTCAGTTGTCCTCAAGGCTTTACTAATTTATTTTGATAGTGAAATTTGCGATGATGATAGGAGATTTGTAAGGCCTCAATCAAGTGAATTGTCATTTCTCAACTTCTAAAAAAATGTCACTATTAGATAGTGAAGTAGTTAAAAGGTAAGTCAAGCTTGTATTCCAAATTCTAATAGTTCTGCTTACAAGATGATGGCTTTAGATAGTTAGGTTGTTGATTTATAGTCATATTCCAACCATGCTTAAGGGTGTGTCTGATTTACATGCCTGGCCTTTGGCAGCGAAACTATAGTTCTAGGCCCAGATGGGACTAGAAACCATGGTATGGACCAACAATAGTTTTGTGTTCAATTCACGTTTGGACGTAGCACTTGAAACCATGGTTCCACATTTGGTTGTGGGAACAAAACTTTTACGTTGGGACATTTGTATTCTGAAAAAGATTTCACCAGAGTCTCTCCTTGTTTGAGGGAAATTCTGACAACTATAAGCACTTGGGCACTCACAATGATAAGCATATCGACAATAACAACTTTTATTGGGTACTCCCAATAGCTTAGTTCAATCAGAATTATAGAAATATATGTTGTTGCAAACCAATCAACAATCTGTTTGTGCTTATGTTTTTGGAGAAATTTCACCAAGTCTCTCCTTGCCCGAAAATAGTTTTGACTTACAAAAGGAGCTACAACATTACTCTAGAAGCTATAATACAAAGATATCATTTAAAGATAATAAAGAAAAGGATCTTTAAAGCATCTTTTAAGTCCATACAATTTCTCAACAATATAACAACATAGTTAACAATTATGACTTCAAGAATAAGCATTTCAACAACTACAACTTCATGTCCATAACAAATATAAATCAACTGTAACTTCAAGTTCGTAACAACTACAACTTCAAAATCGTTGACCTGGGTTTTTTCTTGTTTTTTCGTATGGCTTTCTTTCTTCTTGATTCTTATTGTTGTTGTTCTTTTTCTTGCTATTGATTTCGGTTTTTGTTTCATTTTTCTTGTTTTTGATTTTTTCTTTCTTTTTTCTTTGACAAGATTCATAAGAATATGGATTGTTTAGCTATAAAGAAAGCAATGATGCTAAATGAAACATGTGTCCTTAGAGTAAAAATATTCAACAAGATAGACCTTTGTTGTAATTGAGTGGAAGAGAAGAGAGACACTAGAATTGGGTGGGAGAGAAGAGAGATTATTTATATGAGGGATAATTTTAATATTTAATAAAAAGAGTGTATAGATAATAAAAGGAGTGTGTAGATAGTAATACCTAAAAAGGGTGTGGGATCTTTCTATTCTTTTCAAAAAGGTCTTTTAAGTAAATGAAGCTTCATTTATGTAGGGTACCTTGTGAAATTTTTTTGCGATTCAGTTTAGCGAGACTCGTAAAAGGATGGTGAGTTTCTCGTCAACGAGGGCGGACAGATGTGATTCCACTGTCTAGACCATGAACAAGCCTGGCACTGAATAAATTTTGTTTAGTCTCCAACGAATGCTTATACAACATTAAAGGTTGTTTTGTTTGGTTCATTCAGCCTGTTAGAGGCCTAGTGATGAACCAGCACACTAAATTATGCATTAAGTACCTTACTGGTTTGCCACTCAATACTCATAAGCTTAAACCCTGTTTTACTGCTATCCACCACTCCAGCAACCACCTGCCGTCAATCAAAACCAGCAACAATATTGAAGAGTCATGGGAAGTAGTAGAAGGTGGTGGGCTGGCAGTCAAAGTAGGGGTAGAAGATTAAACAACGTTCGACCATGATTTAGTAATATATACTCCTGGTCAATCCACATAAAGGAGGACCTCCGCTTGGAGGATGATATATATATATATATATATATATATATATAAAGATACTTTAAGAGTATAGATTCTTAGATTATTACTATCCAATCACTTTTGATATACAACTAGAAAAATCACTAATAAAGCACTGTCATGTCACACCATTTTTAGTCATCTATTAAGAGTGAACGGACAGCTAGGATCTGACAATATATATTCTCCGAGTATCCAAATATATTTATTTATAGAGAGAGAAAGAGAAACTTAATCGTTTGCACTCAATTAAGCACAATATTCAATCTCTCGTTTCACATGATTCTACCAACTCAAGAAATTTCTACTCCTATAACTGCCTTCTATAAGTCAAACCCCTCTCCTCCACTACTAAAACCACCTATATTAAATGTAGGTATATATATATATATATATATATATATATTTGTGTGTGTATATAGGGTAGGGGGGTTTGTAGTTGAGTCCAGTTGAACTGAACGTGTTTGGATCTTGATTCTTGTTGTTGGTGTATTATTGCATTATCAATCGTTAACTATGTATAGATTATAACGGTACACAAGTGAGATATTTGTTATATTTAGATACTTGAGAAAAAAATAAAGTTACACTGTCTTGTGTATCTAGTTGTTTATCAATTTGATCTATTTATATATGCAAATAATTAGCCTTATATAGATTTTTGAAGATTAAAAAAAGTTATATGCAACTAAGCCATATTCTTATATGTGATTGTAGTAGATGATACAATAATTTTATTTTCATGTTTTAATGTGATAGGTAAAAGAAAGCATAATGACTCTAGAGGAGATAGTTATTATGGTGCACATGTTGGTGTTTTATATTATATGACCATGCACGTCATTAGTTTCGTTTAATAGCATATAATTCTATCACTAAAGTTGTAGATTTTGTTAAAATATATTGTAGAGACCAATTATGAAAACACCATAATAAAGTTACTCATGGTTAGTAGCATGCACAACGTGGTAGTAATAGACAATGGAGAGACTTATTAACAAACATGATTTAGGAAAACTATCCAAAGAGTAAGTTTTTTGAAATAGTTATTATGAATTTCAATATTAATATTTTTGTTTTTATTTATATTGTTGAAATAACTTTAATAATTGTTTGCAAGGACCATCCATATCATGATGTGGTTAGTTTTAATAGTTTGATGTAGAGGTAATTTATTGTATTTGTGTACTTAAAGTTTTAATTAAGGTAGGTCTATATGTGTGCTATTTTCATACTCTTTGATATTATTGTGACTTTTCTTTCTTTATTGCTAATTTTCATGTTGAACGGTTTGATAGAGGAAGCAAATCAATGAGAGATAAAGGCTTGGTATGATACACTGGTTGATAGTGTTTGAAAGGACTTTATTTTGAATTTGATGTTGTGGTTGTTACAAACTTCAAGTTGTAGCTGATTTTGATTTGTTATGGACATAAAGTTGTAGTTGTTGATATGATTATTCTTGAAGTTACAATTGTTAACTATGTTGTTATATTGCACAGAAATTGTAATGAAATTAAAAGATGCTTTAAAAATCTTTTTTATTGTCTTTAATTGATATCTTTGTATTATAGCTTTTAGAGTAATGTTGTAGCTCCCTTGGTGAGTCAAAACTATCTTCGGGCAAAGAGAGAGTCCGGCGAAATTTCTCCATCACAAACAGATTGTTGATTGGTTTACAGCAATATATATTCTATAATTTTGATTGAACTAAACTATTGTGAGTACCAAATAAAAGTACTCATTGTCGATATGCTTATCATTGTGAGGGCCCAAGTGCTTATAGTTGTCAAAATTGCCCTCAAGGTGAATTTTTTCCAAAATACAAATGTCTCAACATTAAAGTCTTTTCCCACACAAATCAAATGTGGAACTATTAGGATGTGAGAATTGGAGTACCAGGTCTATAAACAAATCTAATGCAGTCTCCATGCTTATTTTTCAAGCCAATTTAATAAAATTAAGCTCCACAACTGAGTCAGGTCAAGGATAGTAAATAATTTTTATATGATATTTAGATGTAGATGTAGATATGAAAATTTCACTCCAAGCTTATGTAGAGACTTGAAATAAACTTCTCACCCTACTTCATTTTTGCGCGAGCGTGCCAGCTAGTTTCTAAAACTAGCAAAGTTTGTAAACCTAACTTTGTGGGCGATTGTGGCTAAGCAAGATCTTTTCACCTTAGGCCTTCTTGAACCGATGCTCAAGGGTCAGCCTAGGCACTTTGAGAATTCATTTGTGTAGGTGTGATTTCAAATCCACTTTGAGAAAAAAATCCGAGAGACTTGATCAAATTCGTGTACTAGGTGTTTTAAGGACAAATTTTTCTAAGTTCTGAAAAATAGAAACTTGTTCTATTTTCAGACCTTGCTTTCTGAATTTCTTTTCATGACTTCCGAATCTCCAAAAATCATGAAAACTTTAAAGTGGACAAGTATAGATGTGGAGATTTTGAAAATATTTTTATTTTACTTTGTGATTATTCAGAATTAAATCTAGGAAGTGTTTCTATTCAGACACTCAAAATTGTTCTGTCAAAGAAATATAAAGATTCAAAGAAAAGTTTGTATCTCGATGCACAGAGCTCCGATTTTGGTGAACTTGGTCTTGTTGAAAATCTACAGATGTTAAATTTCTAATGAACCATGTTTCACTAAAATTGGACCGCTATAGATAGAGTTATAGGATAATTATCCAGGCTATGTTGCAGGAAACATAGTTTTGAAATAGTTGATTCTAGATTTTCCTGTTCTTACATACTTTTAATTATGTGGTTGCACGACCCTAAAATTCTTGAAAATTTAATTATATGTGGGCTTGTGCATGTAGATTAAGTGTTCCAAGTTTCAGTTCAATCGGAATAGAAATGTAGAAATGAAAAATAAAACATCAGATATATAAAGTGATGCTGAAAATAGTTTTTCTGTGTTTACAATATACGTGATGCAATTCATCCAAAATTAAATGGCATAATCATAGCAAACTTAAAGTAAATTGTTGAAGGGAAATAAATATAAATATATGTATTAGCTTAAGCATAGAGGGGGTTAGGAGTTATAGGAGGTTTATAGAATATAGAGAGGTAGATAATAAAGAAAGCAAATAAGTAGAGTGCATAAGTATTAAAACAAAATTGGCGGCATATCTACTTGCTATTACAACATGGAGGGAGACGAAGCTCTATTATTACAACCCCTTTCTTAAATTGAATATTAAGAATAGAATCAAGATTAACAATGGAAGAGATATACTTACTTACCAGCCTCCAAGAAAAACTGGATAGAAGAGGGATCGTCTCCTAACTCTTCTACTTTCTCTTCTTTCTCTCTTTTCTCTTTTCTCTCTTTTTCTCTCTCTCTATAATTGTAGCAACTCCTACCTATCCTAGACTCTCCCTCCTCCTTCACTCCAGCCTTGGGAAGCCACTCTCTATGTGCAAGATGCTAGAAACGTCCCCCCCTTGGCCTCTATTTATAGGCCAAGAGAGGGGTCTTGCTAGACCCTTCCATGGGGCGGGTTGGATATGGGTCTCCTGGCCATATCTTGCTTCATCTCTTAGTTAGACTAAGACCTTCACATGGGCATATTTTATGGTCCCATCATGGCATGGACCAGCTCCATGTAGCCTTTGAAGTGGGCTGGTCCTTGGCTTGAGCTAGGCGCACTCGAGCATGGCCGGTTGGACCTAGGTGCCTCCAAACGCAATCGGCTAGGCTTGACTTCAATATGGTGTTGCCTTGATTGGTTGAATTCCATTGTGGCTCATCCCATCCTCACTTGGAGAAGCCTAAGGCGTCATAGGGTGTAGTTCTTGTCTTCCTTTGGTGCAGCCGAGTTATGGCAAGGTGTGGTGCCAAGGTAGGCTAGGTTGGCGCAGGCCAAAATGGGTCCAATTGGTCAAGGTGGACTAGGTGAGTTAGGCTAATGTGTTCAGCCAAGGTAAGTATGATTCAAGGCAATTCAGTCTAGCCAATGTAGTTTGATCAAGACTAGTTTGATCAAGACTAAGTCATGGGTCACGGTTAGGTTATGTTCAATCCACAAAGGGAAAATAGGTGGGTTCAGTTGTTTGGTCTGAACTTAGGATTTTGAATCCACCTTGCATGCGCGAGTCATGTCTTCATGAAGCTTTGCCTTGATGAGCCCCCTTGATCCGATGAAGTGGGCTTGGCTATGGCTACTTGTATTCCTTGGGTCTTCAAGTCCTACTTTGTCTAGGTCCACCTAAGCTTGTTCCCTGCTTGGGCCTCCTTTAACCGTAACCTTGATCATCATTGATTCTTCGGAGTGGAGGATCCTTGTTTAACTTGGTTTTCATTTAATTCCTTAACTTTGATTTGAAAACATTTAATTTCGAAATCTCCGTTTTAATGATTTTGTGAAATTCCCAATTTAAAGTAGGGGTTTAAAACAAGCTAGTTTTCAAAATTTAGAGTGTGCTTAGTCATGTTTTTACAAATTTTATTTAGGGTGTTTACAAATGTCCCTTTGTCATTAATCTAAATTTATTTGGATAATGGCAAAGAAGAAAACACCCCTTTTGATTTTACTTCCCAAATTAACTTGAGAATATAGACTTTCCTTCATTTCATAGTATCCTTTTTCTTGGATTATGGAGGAGGAGATTTTATCCAAAGGGGACTTGACTTACTGTCCTAAACAAGATCATGCATGGTTGACCTTTCGGTGGGTATATGCATGCATGGTGTGTGATGCAAATAAAGTGTAGCGTGATGCTTAGAGACTTATCTATGCGATATATGAGCTTGGGGAGAAGCCTATGAATGTTGACTGCCCCAAGTGAGACAATCCCATGTTGTTTATTTTGACATTTCGGGTTTTTAAAATTCTTTTTCAAATGGAACTCCTTTTAGTTTCTATTAAAAGGATTTTCAATTTTTCATATTTTCTCTCATTTGGGTTTCAATACCCACTACTTTAACAGAGGTTTTGTAGAAAATTTTGAAAGACATTTCAAAATTCCATTTCCCACATAACAAAGTCTAATTCTCAAACAAAATGAAATCCGAATAAGTAGATCCTATTCCTACTTTAGGATTTTAATGAACAAACCTTTCTCCATTGGGATAAGTCATAGGGATTTGGGAAAGAGTTACCACGGTCCCTTCTGAAGCGTCCCGTGGTTTCAGGCCAAGAGATGGAAAATTGCTCTTTTGAGCTTTGGCTTTTCTTTTCTTTCAAAGGAAAATATCTCTTTTTCTTTTGGAGGAGTTTTTGTATTCCTTTTTTCTTTTTGAAAGACCTCTATATTAGAGGTTTTTGTTTTCTTTCTTTTCTTTTAATTTTGGAAGACCTCTATGTTGGAGGTTTTTGTTTTCTTCTTTCTTTTGATTTTTGTCAATTTTCCTTTTTGGAGAGAAGTAAAACCGGGAAAACACTTATCCCTTTGGATACTCGATTCAAACAAGAACATCCCATTTCCTAATAGCATCTACCATTTGAAAATATTTTACTATTTTGAACTGGGCTTCGTTTTGTAAGCCAAAGATTTTTGAAATGTTATCAAATGATTTTGAAAACTCTACTTTTTATAAAGTATTGATTCCCTCCTTTATTGCCATACAATCCATCTTGATCCTTCTTTCAAGAAGTTCAAAGGAAACTCATTTTTTAAAAAATTCGAAAGAATTTAACATAGACCCTATACATAATATTTTTTCAAGTATTGGGTATTTATAGGGTCTACTAAATTTCTGCCCTCAACATCAATCAACCAATATGCATTGTTTGTGGTCGTTCCCCTCACAACATAGGGATCATCCCACTTGGGCCGGCACTTTCCAAGTGGATGTGGGCCACGATGGTGGATGATTTTCAAGACAAGGTCTCCCACTTTGAAGTGGCAGCCTTCATATGCTTTTCATAATGTCGGGTTATCCTTTACCGATATGCGTGTGCATGATCCATGGCAAGGAGCCTCTTCTCATCTAGTAGGTCAAGCTCAATCATCCTAGCTTATTGTAAAGTCTCTATAGGTAAATCGAGTGTGAGTGATGTATGAAATGAATGCAATTTGGTATGAATAGGGAGTATGATATTTGTACCATAAACCAACTCGAATGGTACGGCATTCATAGGTGTGCAGATGGAAGTCCTATAAGCTCATAAGGCTTCATCTAGCTTCTCATGCCATGTCCTACTCTTCACTAAAGTTTTCTCAGTGATGCTTATGAGAGTTTTGTTGGTGGCTTCAGCTTGGCTATTGCCTTGAGGGTAATAGAGTGATGAGAAGTGTTGAGTCATGCTATAGGTATTACATAATTTTTCCATCTTCTCATTCTTGAAAGGGGTGCCATTATCCGACACTAGGTTCCTTGGAACTCCAAATCGAGCCAGGATATTTTTCTGAATAAACGCTACTACATGTTGCCCTTGGATATTAGCCAAGGAAGTAGCTTCAACAAAATATTCGGTGGCTCCTAAGATGAACCTATGTCCATTTGATGCAATTAGGGAGATTGGTCCTATGATGTCAAATGCCCATATGGTGAAAGGCCATGGGCTCACAATGGAATGCAAGGTGGACGATGGGATATGAATGGCATCCATGCACTTGACATTGATCACATTTCCTAACATGATCACGATAATCTTGCTTTAGGGTGGACCAAAAATAACCGACTCTAAGTATTTCCATGGCCATCATATTTGCATTCACATGTCCTCCACATTCCCCATCGTGGAATTCATGCATTATAGTCCTAGTCTCATCAAGGTCCATGCATTTCAACAAGATGCTGGTAAAAACTCTTTTTGTAAAGAACCCCTCCCAAAATCACATATCTGGTTGAAATCTTTCGAATAAAAGCTTTATCTTTAGAAAAAGCAAATTAGGGAAATCCTCCATTTTCCAAAAAGTTTTTAATGTCTTAAAACCAATGCTTTTCAATCGAGTTTTGGTCATTTTGGCAAATCTTAAAATCATGGGTGGATGGAGTGGATAAGTGCAAGATCTCTAATGATCGAGTTCCCATAGTGGGATCAATTCTTAGAAATGACCCTAGGGATGAGAGGGCATCTGCTATGGTGTTGTCCTCTCTACCTATGTGGGTGAGGGTGCATGACTTGAAAGAATCGACCAACTAGGTAGCCAATTCATGGTATGGAATGAGTTTTTTGTTTTTGACTTACCAAATTTTCAAAACTTGGTTTATAACAAGCATAGAATCTCCAAAGACTTTAATACATGATGCCCTTAAATTTTTCACAACTTTTAGGCCTTGTATGAGTGCTTCATATTCAGCCATATTATTTGAGCATGAAAAATCTAGTCGAATTGCAATTGGGATTTTTCTTCTCTCAGGAGATATGAGGATAATTCCCACACTTGCCCCTTGTTGGTTCTTTGCCCCATCAAAGTAGGATAATTCCCACACTTGCCCCTTGTTGGTTCTTTGTCCCATCAAAGTACATTTTCTATACTTGATCTTCATTAGAATGATTTGATAAAATATGGTTTTGAAATTCATTTGCAAGATGCCTTCATCGGGCATTTCATCAAGTATGGGATACGTATCTTCAAGAGGCAATTCGGCCACATGATTTGCTAGGGCTTGTCCCTTAATGGAGCTTTGATGATGAAATTTGAAATCATACTCCATTAAGAGGAGCTGCCATTTACCTAGCCTACCCGTTAGGATTGGTTTTTCAAATTAGTGTTTGATTAGATCAAGTTTAGACACTATTCAAATTTCATGATCTAGAAAATAATGCCTAAACTTTTGGCAAGCCCACACCAAAGCCAAGCACGTTTTCTCTATTGCTTGATAATTTCTTTCATATGCCAATAGAGTTTTCGAAATGTAGTAAATAGCATACACTTTAAGACTATCATCCTCATATTGAGCAAGTAAAGCACCCAATGCATTCGCATGAATGGAAATATAAAGCAATAAAGGTTTTCCTTGCTTTGAATGTTTTAAAATCGAAGGATTCACCAAATAAGTTTTCAATCTTTCAAAAGCTTTTTGGAAAACGGAATACCATTCAAATTTAACCCCTATTCTCAAAAGCCTATTGAAAGGTTCGCATCTTGTTGCTAGGTTGGAGATAAATCTCCTAATGGCTTGGAGTCGACCTTGGAGGCTTCAAATTTTGGTCAAGTTAGAGGGTGGAGGCATGTCTATGATGGCTCGACACTTAGAGAGGTCAACTTCTATGCTGCTTTGGCTTACCATGAACCCTAAGAGTTTTTCCGATTCCACTCCAAAAATATATTTTTGAGGGTTTAGCTTCACTTTATAAAACCTAAGTCTTTTGAAAACTTTTTGCAAAGATTCCATATGTATGCATCAGGTTTTTTATTTCACCAAAAGGTCATCCACATATACTTCCAATAGCTCATAGATTTTATCATAGAAAATAGTGGTCATGGGTCTTTGGTATGTGGCACCGGCATTTTTCAATCCAAAAAGCATAACAGTGTAACAATATGTGCCCCAAGGTATAGTAAAAGCAGTTTTTGCCTGATCTTTTGGTGCTAACTTGATTTGGTTGTAACCTAAATAGTCATCCATGAAAGAAAACATTTCATGATTTGCAGTGTTATCCACTATCAAATCAATATTTGAAAGAGGAAAATTGTCTTTTGGAGTGGTTTTGTTCAAATTTCTAAAATCAATACAAATTCGAATTTTTTCATTGGATTTTCGAACTATAACAATATTTAAAAGTCATTCGGAATAAGCAATGAGTTTTATAAATACAGCTTTTAAAAGATCTTCCAAACCCTCTTTCACATAGGAGTGAACATCGGGATGAATTTTTCTAAGCTTTTGCTTCACGGGTTTTGCATTTGGTTCTAAGAGAAGATGATGCTCTACGATCTTAGGATCTAGACCTGACATGTCTGCATAGGTCCATGCAAACAGGTATCTATTTTGACATATTTTGAGTTAGACTCACTCCCCATATTGATTTCTAGAAAATCCCCTCCTACGAAATTTGAAGGTTTTTCCAAGTCAAACATTTTATGAAATTCATGAAGCTCGAAGGCTTGATCTTCCTTATGGATGAGGGGATCTTCCTCCTTACTTTGATCACTCTTATGTGCTTTAATTTCTAGGGAAGTATCATGCAAGAGAGTGGAGTTGTGCACAATGGACTTGGACGATTTTAGTTTGGGAATATACATGGGTTTTGAAGAACTCGAAATTGGGATTTATACATGGCCAAGATTTTTCGAGTTTTCAAAATTTTCGATTTTTTTTTTTTCTAAGCAAATGCTAGAAGGATGAATGTAAAAGACTTTCTTTTTGAGATTTTCAGATTTTTCAATATTTTTTGCTTTTTCTAAACAAAGGCTAGGAGAATGAATACAAACGATTTTCTTTTTGGAATTTTTTTATGTTTTTCAAATGTTTTTGTATTTTAAAAGTTTTCCAATTTTTTTTTATTTTTCCAAATATATACTTTTTTTGGATTTTTTTCAAAAGAGGGGTCTTCCATCAAACTTACAAAGAAAACGTCATGAATTAGACTCTAAAAAAGAAGTCTAGGCCATAGGTTTGAATTTTAGTGGGTTATGGGGCACCCTTGACTCAATTGGTCTTAGGTGGTGGCTTAGGGGGTATGGATGGGGTGTATCCCAATCCATGTCGACCTGGGTTAGTCAAAGGTATGATGAGCTCTAACCTACCTTAGTTCTTGACTCCTAGCCCTTGATACGATGTATATCTCATGTTCAACATCATATTCCAAGGCTTCATGAGTTTGAATTTTTTTTTGTAAAGAGGATAGCCTTGGAATAATGTGTCGTCTATAGCATGATCATACACACGAGTTGGTTTTGCTAAGAATTGGGAGGTATGGGTTAGAGATGGCTTGGGCTTCCCTATGAGACACACGATCCTAGGGGAGCATAACCCTATCCGTTTGGGAGTTGGAAATGGCTTGGGATTCCCTAGGAGATGCATGATTCTATGGGGTTGAAGGCTTCCTAGGGGATGGATGACTTGGGGTGAGTGAGGTGTTTTGGTTGAAGGCTTCCTAGGGGATGGATGACTAGGGGTGAGTGAGGCGTTTTCATAGCCTTCTCACTTGATGGATGACTCGATAGACAAGAGAAGTTTTGGATTCCTTTAAGGTGGGGATGGTCTTCTCCAAGGACTACCACCACTTGCATGACATTTTCAAACACTTGTGAAGGGTTGAAGGGACGACTCGGAGGTTATGAATCCAAGGCCTTCCTAATAATAAGTTATAATGGGGGTTTATGTCTAAAACATTAAACAACCCCGTGTGTTGGATGTTTTTTACCTCCATTGGCAACTGGATGGCTCCTAATGGATGGGATGAATTGTCATCGTATCTAGTGATAACGATGGGGCTCGGTTCTAGCCTAGAAATGGGGACTCCTATTTGAAAGGTCACGTAAAGAGGAAGAATGTTTAGACCTCCTCTCCCATCGACCAAACACTTGTTTAGAGTGCAGTGATTCAATATCACCTCTATATGTAAGGCTTGGTTATGGGTTGTATTTGATCTCTCTAATTCATCCTTGGTGAATATGATAGGGGCCTTGGCAAAGATTGGGAAGACTAAGAAGAATAGGGTCTCGGGAGTTATGGGTGTGTTAACCTTAGCTTTTTCTAGGATTCCCTCTAAGACTTGTCTATGTTTAGGTGAGGTTTGTATCAACTCTAAGATGGACATGTTTATGGGAAGTTTTGAAAAATGGAGTTCCAAATCGTATGGGGTTAACACAACACCTTTACCCTTATCTATGCTGTGAGATGCATTAGGAATGCATGCTTTTAAAGGGCCGGGCAAAACGATCGCTTCATTGTTAGAATTTTTGGCTAAGTGTGGAGGTTGATTGATCCTTTCGGACCCTCACCTACAACTTTCCTAAGGCTTGTTTCTATTTTGGGTCTAATTGGATGCTTTGGAGTACCACATATTTCTATTAAGGCTCTAGCTAGGGGCGAGAATCTAAGCACTCCCCGAATCACTACTTGCTTCTCTTTTTTTATTACGGGGAAAAGTGGTATGTGGCAAGTAGTGTGAATCGTATACAATGCATGTTCCAATCCACAAGTTTTAGGAAGAAGGCGTACCTCTTTTTCTTTTTCGCTCATGCTTGCGTGGCTGGGAAATGACTCTTTTAGGATTGCTTAGGAGAGTTCTGGTTCCTCCGACATGTGGAGCCTACCCTGCTCTATCAAGTCTTCGATTTTATTTTGGAGAGCAAAACACTTAGTTTGTATCATGACCCTTGAGCCTATGATACTTGCAAAAATCTTTTAGAAATTTTCTCTTAGGGAATGCCCCTTCAAGAATAGCCGGGAGATGGATTAGACCTTGAGTCAAGAGAATGTCTAGGACTTCCATGAGTGGTTGTCCTTAAAAGTTGGCATGACATGTTTTTGTTCAGAGGTTTGTTAGGGTATGACCGAGCTCGGCTCTACCCAGACGTTTGCAACCTTTCGGGCTTTGGCCCCACTCTCAAGTTCGTGTAGCCCATATGCCCCTTGCTTTTCAAATCAGGGGTTTTCAAAACTCCTCCCCTTCCATAAATCTTCGTAAACTCTTTTTTTCAAATTCGCTTCGAAGAGCAAAGATTTCTTTATCAATTATTGAAAATTTGAGATTTCATGGAGTGAGAGGAGGGTTTTTAAATCGGTTTTAAAATTCTCGAGGATGAGCATTATGGCGCATCCTTCGGATATGGGCTCTCTAACTTGGCCCAAAAGTGACCTCCATCTAACAATGAATGCGTGTGCATCCTCACTAGGAGCTTGCTTAGTGTCTCTCAAAGTATTCAAAGTGTGTGTGACTTCAACATTATGTGAAAATCTTTACATGAAACAATTCGCCAAGTCTTCAAAGTTGGCGAATTAGCTCAAGTCATATGAAGCCAACCACTTTGACGCATTTCCTTTGAGAGAGAGGGGGAACCAGTAGATCCACTTTTCCACTTTGAAGAATCATTCTTCTTCTTGTATGCTCTTTGAGAAAAGAGTTGAAGGTGGGATCTAGGATCCCCACTTCCATCATATCGATGGAAATTCAGTATGTCATTGTCATTATTGGTTTGATAATCCGATGGTAAGAAACCTGATAGTGCGTAAGCTCTTTTCTCTTTTATTTGGTCTTTCAACAGTTGTTACAAGGCTTTTCTATCTTTGATAGTGAAGGATTTCAGCTCTGGCTCCTCCTCTAATCTAGAGGTCATTTTGGCTTTCCTTATGTGAGGGTTTCTTGTGAGCCCTTGCTTGTTTCCTGTGAGAAGAGAATGACTCGACCACTTTGGCCTCTTGGCTTAAAGCAGCAATCTTCTCTTCTATAAATTTAAGTTCCCTTCTTAAAGAAACAAGCGAGTCTTCCAGATTTTTCAATATGTTTTTAAAATTTTTTTGAAAATACGACTTGAAGATCATGAAGCTCGGCTTGACATCTCATAGGAACCTTAGGAACTTGACATGATTTGGAGAGAATGGTAGACCTGTGCAAAAGAAATAAGTTAAACACAAAGAATTTTTGAAAAAGTGGATTTTGGGAAAACCAACACCTAATCTTGAAATCCTCAAAGTCATGGGTCCCACCGGGTGTGCCAATTCTGTAGATTTCACTCCAAGCCTATGTAGAGACTTGAAATAAACTTCTCACTCCACTTCATTTTTGCGCGAGTGTGCTAGCTGGTTTCTAAAACTAGCAAAGTTTGTAAACCTGACTTTGTGGACAATTGTGACTAAACAAGATCTTTTCACCTTAAGCCTTCTTAAACCAATGCTCAAGGGTCAACCTAGGTGCTTTGAAAATTCATTTGTGCAGGTGTGATTTCAAATTCACTTTGAAAAAAAAATTCGAGAGACTTGATCAAATTCGTGCACTAGGTGTTTTGAGGACAAATTTTGCTAAGTTCTGAAAAACAGAAACTAGTTCTGTTTTCAAACTTTGCTTTTTAATTTTCTTTCAATGACTTTCGAAACTCCAAAAATCATAAAAAATTTATAGTGGATAGGTACATATGTGGAGATTTTAAAAATATTTTTATTTTATTTTTGGGTATTGTGATTATTTAGAATTAAATCTAGGAAGTATTTCTATTTAAACACTTGAAATTGTTCTATCACAGAAATACAAAGATTTAAAGAAAAGTTTGTATCTCGGTGCACAAAGCTCTGATTTTAGTGAACTTGGTCTTCCTAGAAAGCTATAGATGTTATCTTTCTAATGAATCATGTTTCACTAAAATTGATGGGATAATTCCCAAGACTCTATTGCAGGAAACACAATTTTGAAATAATTGATTATGGATTTTCTCGTTCTTACACACTTTTAATTACGTGGTTACACGATCCTAAAATTCTTGAAAATTTAATCCTATACTTGTACGTGTAGATGAAGTGTTTCAAGTTTTAGGTCAATAGGATCAGAAATATGAAAATGAAAAATAAAACATCAGATGTATGAAGAGATACTGAAAACAATTTTTCTATGTTTACAACATACGTGATGCAATTCATCCAAAATTAAATGGCATAATCACAGCAAACTTAAAGTAAATTGCTGAAGGAAAATGAATGTAAAGATATGTATTAGCTTAAGTATAGAGGGGGTTAGGAGTTATACGAGGTTTATAGAATATAGAGAGGTAGAGAATCAAGAAAGCAAACAAGTAGAGTGCATAAGTATGAAACGAAATTGGCAGCATATCTACTTTCTATTACAATATGGGAGAAGACGTAGCTCCATTATTACAACCCCTTTATTAAATTGAATATCAAGAAGAGAATCAAGATTAACAATGGAAGAGAAGTACTTACTTACCAGCTTCCAAGAAAAGCCGGACACAAGAGGGATCGTCCCCTTCCTCTTCTACTTTCTCTCTTTTCTCTCTTTTCTCTCTTTTCTCTTTTTCTCTTTCTCTAATTGCATCGACTCCTACTTATCCTACACTCTCCCTCTCCCTTCACTCCAGCCTTGGGAGGCCTCTCTCTATGTGCAAGATGCTGGAAACGTCCCCCCCTTAGCCTCTATTTATAGGCCAAAGGAGGGATCTTGCTAGACCCTTCCATAGGGTGGGTTGGATATGGGTCTCTTGGCCCATATCTTGCTTCATCTCTTGGCTGGACCAAAACCTTCATGTGGGCATATTTTATGGTCCCATCATGGCATGGACCAGCTCCATGTTGTCTTTGAAGTGGGCTGGTCCTTGGCTCGAGCTAGGCCCACCCGAGCATGGTCAGTTTGACCTAGGTGCCTCCAAACGCAATCGGCTAGGCTTGACTTTAACATGGTGTTGCCTTGATTGGTTGAATTCCATTGTGGCTTGTTCCATCCTCTCTTGGAGTAGCCTAAGGAATCCTAGGGTGCAGTTCTTGTCTTCTTTTGGTGCAACCGAGTTATGGCTAGGTGTGCCCCCAAGGTAGGCTAGGTTGGCGCGTGCCAAAATAGGTCCAATCGGTCAAGGTGGACTAGGTGAGTTAGGCTAATATGGTTCGGCCAAGGTAAGTGTGATTTAAGGCAATTCGGTCTAGCCAATGTAGTTTGATCAAGACTAAGTCATGGGTCACGGTTAGGTTATGTTCAATCCACAAAGGAAAAATAGGTGGGTTCGGCTGTTTGGTCTGAACTTAGGATTTTGAATCCAACTTGCATGCTCGAGCCATGTCTTCATGAAGCTTTGCCTTGTTGAGCCCCCTTGGTCGGATGATGTGGGCATGGCGATGGCTACTTGTATGCTTGGGCCTTCAAGTCCAGCTTTGTCTGGGTCCACCTGAGCTTGTTCCCTGCTTGGGCCAGCTTTAACTGTAACCTTGATCCTCGCTGATTCTTCGAAGGGGAGGATTCCTGTTTGACTTGGTTTTCATTTAATTCCTTAACTTTGATTTGAAAATATTTAATTTCAAAATCTCCGTTTTAAGGATTTTGTGAAATTCCTAATTTAAAGTAGGGGTTCAACAAGCTAGTTTTTGAAATTGAGAGTGTGCTTAGTAATGTTTTTGCAAAATTTATTTAGGGTGTTTACAGTAGAAAAAGTAGTCATAAATTGCACTTAATCAACCTAAATGTATCACGAGCCAAATGATAATTGCCAGGGATGGTTAGGGTGTCAATGGGCTATATTTGACTAGAATGAGGCCTTGTTAACCCATTAGCAAGATTAAAAATAATTAGTTATCGAGGCTAAACCCACCATATTCAATTAAAATACACAAAACCTGACCTGAATTTCAATTAAGAACCACAAGGTTGTAATCTAAGGACATCCAAAAGTACTGATATCTTGAGTTTGTATAAAAAAGAGTGGAAAAGTGGTTTAATCTGGTTTGGGTCAAAATCAGGGTGACCCCGACACGACCGATTTAGCTGGACTCAACTACAAACCTCCCTACCCTATCTACATACACAAAATATATATATATATATATATATATATATATATATATATATATATATATATATATATATAAATATATATATATATATATATATATATATATACATTTAATATAGGTGGTTTTAGTAGTGGAGGAGAGGGGTTTCACTTATAGAAGGCGGTTATAGGAGTAGAAATTGCTGGAATTGGTAGAATCATGTGAAACGAGAGATTAAGTATTGTGCTTAATTAAGTGCAAATGATTGAGTTTCTCTTTCTCTCTCTATAAATAAATATATTTGGATACTTGGAGAATATATACTGTCACATCCTAGATGTCCATTCACTCTTGATAGATGACTGAAAATGGTGTGACATGACAATGCTTGTTGGTGTTATTTCTAGTTGTATATCAAAAGTGATTGGATAGTAATAATCTAAGAATATATACTCTTAAAGTATCTTAATACATATAATATAGGTCATCCTCGAAGCGGAGGTCCTCTTGTATGTGGACTAACCAGGAGTATATATTACTAAATCATGGTCGAACGTTGTTTAATCTTCTACCCCTACTACGACTGCTAGCCCACCACCTTCCACTACTTCCCATGACTCTTCAATATTGATGCTGGTTTTGATTAACGGCAGGCGATTGTTGGAGTGGTGGACGGCAATAAAACGGGGTTTAAGCTTATGAGTATTGAGTAGAGACTATCCTCATATATCTTTCTAACAAAAGCTGTGAATGGCAAACCAGTAAGGTACTTAACGCATAATTTAGTGCACTGGTTCATCACTAGCCGAAGGAACCAAACAAAACAACCTTTAATGTTGCATAAGCATTCGTGACTAAACAAAATTTATTGAGTGCCAAGCTTGTTCATGGTCTAGACAGTGGAATCACATCTGCCCGCCCTCATTAACGAGAAACTCACCATCCTTTTATGAGTCTCGCTAAACTGAATCGCAAAAAAAATTCTTAAGGTACCCTACATAAATGAGCCTTCACTTAATTAAAAGGCCATTTTGAAAAGAATAGAAAGATCCCACACCCTTTTTAGGTATTACTATCTGCACACTCCTTTTATTATCCATACACTTTTCTAAAATAATACTATAATTATCACTCATATAAATAATCTCTCTTCCCTCCCACCGAATTCTAGCATTTCTCTCTTCTCTTCCACTCAATTCCAACAAGGGTCTATCTCGTTGAATATGTTCGCTCTAACGACACATGTTTCATTTAGCATTACTGCTTTCTTCGTACCTAAATGATTCATATTCTTATGAATCTCGTCAAAGAAAAAAAATATTCAAAAACAAGAAAAATGAAACAAAAACCAAAATCAATAGCAAGAAAAAGAACAACAATAACAATCAAGAATAAAAAAACAAGAAAAAAGCCCCCCCCCCTAGGTCAACGAGGGATATCCGCGTCAACTGCATATCTCTCGTTGAAAACTTAACCTCATTTTTTGTTTTAGTTCTGGTAAAAAATAAAATCAATAAATCAAATCAACAACAAAAAATATATCAAATAAGAAACAAAAACAAAGCAAACGAAGGAAAAACATGGGGAGATAACAACCTGAGTTACGCTAGAGGTTCTAGACGGTAACCTAGGACGGTGAAGGTTAGTTTGTGCTACTTTTGGGCGTGGTGAGCACGAGGTGTATAGTGTTTAGCTTGGATGTGGTGTGGATTATGGTGGTTGATGGAGGTTTGAGTGGCTATAGGCTATAGAAACGTGGTGGTTATGGGGTGGCTACGAGTTATTGAAGGGTGGATGGAGGTTGGTGTTTTGAAGATGCATTTGTGTTTGGTGGTGGATGAAGGTTGAAAAGAAGATGGTGATGAAGATGGTTTTAGTGGTTGTTGAAGATGGTGGTGATGAGAGATGAGAGTGAAAGGTTGATGGTGGGTTGCTATTTGGTGATGATGGTGTGAGGTTTTGGCGGTGTGGTTCTGGCTGCTTGGGGCTACGTGATGGAGAGAGAAAAATATGGGTGGGGTGTTAGGCGTGAAGGTGTGAGCATTAAGTTTGTATTTTTTTTGAATGTACGTTTTGTCTTTTAAATGCACATTGTGCCAAGGTTATGGGTTGTTAAAAGGAAATTAGGATTTGAAAGAGAAATTAGGATTTGAAGAGTGATAGTGGCTAGGGTTTCGGGTGAGAGATGGATGGGCTGTAGGGTTCTCTTTGGGTGTTTAGTAGCATATGGGTTATGGGTTGGATAATAGGTTGATGAGTTAGGTTTATGAGACATGTGTGTTTTATGCAAGAAAAGTTTGGTCATTATTTTATTATTTTTTATTTTCTTATTTTCATATATTTTTTGATTTTTTCTTTTTTATTCTTATTATGGTTGTTCTTTTTTTATTATTGATTTTATTTTTATTTATTTTATGTTTGATTAATTTTTTATTCTTCTTATTTTTTATTTGATGAGATTCATAAACCTGTGAAGAAGATAAAATGGCAAATGAAATATTCGTCGTCCGCGGAAAGATATCCGACGAAATAGGCGTTGAAGAAATTGAGTGGGAGAGAAAAAGAGAAATGTTCAAAGTTAAGGTGAGAGAAGAGAGACTTTATAAAGGGATGATTTTGATATTTTAAAAAAATGGGCGTGTAAACAGTAAAAGAAGTGTGCATATAAAAACTTTTGCCTGTTCTGGGCCAACGAGTAGATTCAAACTCCTCCCTTCTGCAGAAACTTGGGTGGGGCGTGCCAGTTTGCCTCTGATCTTCGGGTTCTCCTTCATTCATGGCCAGGTGTGATCATCATCGCTGCATCTCCTGCTGCTCTTCTTGAACTAAAATCTAGCTTTTCTCTTAAATGGCATTCAAATTTCTGGCTTATCCCAAGATTATGGGTTTTTGTGATAATAGTCTTATTCTGATGGTCTCTGAATACTTGCGCTTTCCCTCGGATATTATAACTAAATCTTTTCTAGTTTTAGTTTTTTCCCGTGTTATTCATGTTCGTACTGTAGTAGGGTTCAGTGAATTGATTGGAATGTTTGGTTATTACTTGAGACTCAGGGCATCGTGGTTGGTTGATAGCAAAAGGATCGCAACTAAGATCAAGAGTGCATCATCAAGTGATCCGCAGAAGGTGGTGTGGAAAAGCAACCCCAGCAGAGCTTGCCCCAATTGCAATCATATCATTGACAACAGTGATGTATGTGCTTCCTGCCTTGTTAGAGAATTTTGGGGAGATATCTATGTTTTCTTAAAGATGATTTCTTTGTGTGTTTCGAGCATCATACTCTTATGTAACTGTGACTAGGATTGATTTCGTATATTTTTGTAAGTAATGGTGAAGATCATACATCCTTCTTGGTAGTAATCTTTGATTGGCATGTTTATCTGTATTTTATTGGTGATATGCGGTGAACTAAATGCAGCAATTTATGTGAACTTAGGAAAGTTGAAATGTTATCTAAAAGTCTGATTGCATTTCGAAAGGTTTGAACTTTGAACATAGTAAACTTAATCAACTAAGAGAACCTAAGGAATTCATGCTGTAGTCTTTACATGCGGGTTTCTGTAATTCACACGAAAGTGTTCTTCCAATGATGCGCGTTGTTCCTACAGTTTGTTTCTGCGTCCTTGCAGATGGTAGAAGGAGTCTGGCCTTTCTGTCTGAGCTCTATGTCCTGCCATTTTCAAGAACCTTCTTCAACACCTTCTAGGGTGAGCCAAGTACACTGCTCCCTTCTGCCACACCTGCATCACCATATACCTCAATATTGAAATGTCCATGATTATGATTAGAATATGGCAGAAATTTGCTTCAAATACATCACAATACGGTAAACTGCCTCCTTATGGGCTACAGTAGGTGGAATGGGTAAACCACTTACAATTCCAACTGAATAGGATTGTATCAGACAAATAAGCTTACCCACAAGTATTTGGTATCTTCCACATCTTCAAGTATGTTATCTTCCATCACGTGTCCCAATTTCCGGTTAGATGCTCAAGTCAGGTGAGCTAAATTTTCTCCTTTATAAATAAAAGGGCCAGTCACAACAAAGATTTATTCTTCCATGATTGTCTATATGGAGCAGCTAATGAGGACAAGCATTAACCAAATATCTGATACTAGGTAGCACTGTTTCTTTACTCAGTATAGTCTAAAGGGTCATATCTTGTCCCGCTTGTGTAGCAGGGAATAAGTTGGTCCTGGAAATAAACATAAGAGTCTCAAGAAAACAACAAAAAACATGTGGCTGAAAACCGAGAAAAATTCCATGACGTTCTGTGATGTTTCAGCTGCATTTGATGAACATAAATGTCAAGTGGGAGTTCAGTCTTGTGAGCTCAAAATGCCAGAATGCTTCTTGTTGTCTGTTTTGAATGAGTATGCTTGGGTAACACTGAAGCATCTGATGACATCTAATACCATTACATAAAACCGCATCATTCACAAGTTATAGGTGAAGGAAGCCAGTTCCACATGCCCAACTTTTTCCATTGGGATCACGGACCGTTCTGGCTGGCAATCAACAACATTATATTTTGGATGGGATTCAAGCAATGGAAGCATGCACAAATGCAAAAGAAAAGTTTAGAACCCTGCATACATTGCATTCTAGTGTTTGGATTTCAATGATTAGACGACTGCTGATGGAACATTTGAAAAAACAGTATAAAAATGAGAACGTGGATTACATGAGGATTCCTGTCCAAGTATAGGAACCACCAATCTCTTTTACCTAACGATTTTGAAGCTATCTTATGGAACGTGTCCCCATAAAATCTACCTTGCCGATTGGTTTTCAGGTTGCCCAAGATTGGCCTGGTCTACCCAGAGGTGTCAAATTTGATCCGTCTGATCAAGAGCTTATTTGGCACTTATCAACAAAAGTTGGCATCAAAGATATGACACCACATCCTTTCATCAATGAGTTTATTCCAACACTCCAAGAAGAAGATGGAATTTGCTATACTCATCCTCAAAAGTTACCAGGTAATCTCTCTCTCTCTCTCTCTTTCTCTCTCTCTCTCTCTCTCTCTCTCTCTCTAGCTTATTTGGCACTTATCAACAAAAGTTGGCATCAAAGATATGACACCACATCCTTTCATCAATGAGTTTATTCCAACACTCCAAGAAGAAGATGGAATTTGCTATACTCATCCTCAAAAGTTACCAGGTAATCTCTCTCTCTCTCTCTCTCTCTCTCTCTCTCTCTCTCTCTCTCTCTCTCTCTCTCTCTCTCTCTCTCTCTCTCTCTCTCTCCACCCCCACGCCCTCTTGCTACGTTTGTGTGAATCCATGCATTTTTGCATGTATGTCAACCTTTCTTCCAACAATAAGCTCTGTAGTTTTGATTTTACTCTTTCATGTTTTAGGTGTCAAGAATGATGGAACGGTATCACATTTTTTCCATAGAACCATGAAGGCCTATAGTACAGGAACCAGGAAGCGACGAAAGGTACAAAATGAGCTTCATCCATCCTTAGTAGATGTCCGCTGGCATAAAACTGGCAAAACAAAGCCAGTACTTGTAGATGGTTTACAGGTGGGTTGTAAAAAAATAATGGTTCTTTATATGAGTACAGAAAAGGGTGAAAAGCCCGAGAAAACAAGTTGGGTGATGCACCAATATCACCTTGGAACAGATGAGGAAGAGAAGGAAGGGTTTTTTGTTGTTTCTAAAGTATTTTGCCAACAGCAGTCTAAGACGTTTGACAAGAATAACCATGATATAACTGATGAACCAAAAGAGTCCGTGTCCTTGGAAGCGGGTGCGGTCAATCCTGCAAATGTTATTCCAAATTCAGATTGCACGGAGAAGCCTGATCTAGACCTTGATCTCGTACTAGAACATATATCAGATAACAAAGATTTCTCTGCTCAGGTACCATTAAATCTTTGCAATTACTAAGGTTTCTATGAGAATTGGAGTTCTTATTTTGAAGGCAATCTTGTTTTAGGAAGTTGATCCTCATACAGCAAATGGTGAAAACGGCGCAAGCAGCCAATTTGAGTGGGAAGGACTTGTTGATCACAATGAGAATGGCCCTAATATGCTATATGAATTAGCTAAACCTGCTCCCTCAAGAGCTGATGCTGTTGTTCCAACAGATCTTGTTCTCAGCTCAGCTTATACTCAGGTTCCTGACTATGGCCTTCTACAAGAAGAGAGATCAGGGAGTAAAGAATATTTTCCTCAGGTACAAACCCTTCTTCGACCGAATACTAATCAGTTATTAGAAACAAATTAGCAGTAACACCAATAGATGATAAAATGAGAGGAAATCGTTTAAGATGATTTGGACACGTAGAAAGACAACCAAAGAAAGCTCCGGTAAGAATGTATGACAAACTAGATTATGAAAATGTTAAATAAGAAAAAGAAAGATCACAGAAGTATTGGATGGAAACAACAAAGAACGATCTAGCTTGGATGGAAACAACAAAGAACGATCTAGCTTATGTTAGTTAACTGTAAGCATGACACATGATCGAGCTCTATGAAAACAAAGAATCCATGCAGCTGACCCCATCTGGTATGGGAAAAGGTTTAGTTGTTGTTGTACAAACCCTTCTTCGATCATCTTTGTTCTTTTAAAATATATATATATAATTATAGCACTATGAATAGATTAAATTAAATCCAATAAGGTCATTGCAGGTGATTGATCCTGAGACAGCTAATGGTGGAAATGATGCAAGTAGCCAGCAACCTGACTGGGAGAAACTTGATGATCACAACGATAACTCAGTAGCAGATCCTAAATGGTGGGAAGGAGAATCACAATTTCTTCTCGATTCCCAGCAGCTTGCTGAGGGTTTATATATGTGTGATGAGATCCTACAGAGTCAGTCTTCTAGTGGCAGCAATGCAAAGAAGCACGTCCCGTGTTTAGCTGAATATTCTCGTCTAGGAGCTGATAATCTTAAGAGAGATTTGGAGGAGTGTCAAAGCTTAGGCTGCTCCAATCTGACGAGTGTCGACCTTGATATCTCTACAGACCTTCGTCTCAGCCAGCTTGTAAGTATAGATAACCTTTGTATTTTTCTAGAATTCATTTATATTATGTGGGCATGGAATTGAGGAATTTTATAATGGGATCATAGGATATCCCAATTGGATCACAAGATAGCTGCTTGGGATGGAATGAAAATCGAGTTAGGGACTGAAGACATGAGACAAAGCTCTTCATCTCATTGACACGAAGCGCACCTAAAAGACTAAGGTAGGATACAGGTCCATTTCAGTTAAAATTATGCTTGTCGAAGCTCTGGTTCTACGACTTGCTGGGACTACATATGTACATGAGTTTGGTAACGTATGCGGATTTTATCTATGATGTTTTCCTTTACATGTAACTAATGCCACATCTGTGTTGTATATTGCAGCATTTAGATGCTTTTCTTTTCCCTTCATAACGACATTACACTTTTCTTTCATGAAGATTATGTGGATGTCGGTTCTTCCCTTTGTTTTTTTGCTCTTTTGTTTTTGATTAACGGACAATCAATATTACATCTCTTAAAGAGGTATACGGCCTTCAAAACTTGTATGTACAACAATACAATAAATGGGCCTGCTCCTGTCCTCAAACCCCTGCAGGTTGGGTTTCTGCTCCTACGCTAGCGCTGTTGCATCTTGTCACAGGCCATCGCATCTTGCAGAATACATCTTAAGTTACCAATCTTACCGTCCATTTGTCTGCATTAAGGATTTCATTGTTCCTCCATGGCCAAATCCACCACACTCCAGCTGCAAAGTGGTTGCTTCTTGATCCTGTTATGAATTTCTTGATCCATTGTTGCACGTTCATATTCTCAAATCCTCTGCCTTGGAATCCCAATTGTCTCCAAAACTGCTTTGCCTAGGCTTTCCTCTTCCGGGTGGATGTCAGTTCCATTTACTAAAAGTGAACATTCTATAACCTTAATAAATAGTGAAAATGCTTGTGAAATGGAGTGATGAATCTGCCTATCCACAACAAATGCAAGAGCAGCAGATCTTTAATGCTGTTTTGATGTTCAGAAAGATTTCATTAGCAAATCTTTATATAACATGAAACTTTAGGTGAAACAACTCATGTGCATTTGGTTCAACTTTGTGGTTATTAGGTGAAGCTTAGGTCACTGCGGCCTTTGAAACTTCGACATTTGTTGTTCGTTTTTGTTTCTATTTATTTGGAAGCTAGGATTAGTTCGACCAGTCCAGATGCATGCCTGGGTCATCGAACTTGTGGTCTCTTTTCCTTGAAGTTTCATCCTATGTCACACGGGTGCAAGTGTGGGAAACGGCAAATTTCAAAATTTTTTGATGCGGCGACATGGCTAAGGTATATAATATTATATATATTATATGTATATATATAATATTCAAGCTAGAACTAACATAAGTATATGATGACAATAGTAAGTACACAACTTTATATTAAAGCAAAATAAGTAAACAACTACTAATTTCATCATAATACACAAATCAATCAAAAGAAAATCAGAATTTTAAATTTTGATAAATAAAATGAACCTATACCTAATAAATTATAGATCTTCACTATCGATATTATTATCAATTGAAGGGATTATGAGATCAGTGAGTTTCATATTAAGGGTATGCAAATCTTGGTTGTCATCTAAGTGATATTCTTTCGGATTTGCATCCTAATATTTTGATTCTCTTTCAATGCAATATATTCAAATAAATAACAAAAAAAGATCAAATATAATCATCATAATTAATAAAAAAGAAAACAATTTTGAAAGATTAGTAATTAGTTACCTATACTCAGCATTAGATCATGAAACTAATCTTAGATTTGAATACACATAAAGTCTTCAGCACTACTATTTGAGAGATTGTTTCTTTTGATATTGTGAATTTGAGAATATGTACTCCAATTCCTTTTACAATAAGATGAAGTAGCAGGTTGAGATAATAATTTTGATGTAAGCCTTTGAAGAAGAGACATCTTAAATCCATAACATGCCTACCAATCTCGTGGATCTTGATAATCCCTTGCTTCTAGTGAATCAAGTCTGGCACAAGAAGACTTTTCATATTCAGAATTTACTTGTTTAAGTAGGTATGAGTCATGATAAATCCTTTCCAAACACATTTGCCTATTCTTTGTAATTTTAGGATCTTGATTAGGAGTACGCTTAGTTCTCTCATGCAACCATTTCTTCCCATAATATCTTGGATTTAAAGAATGTGTTAATCAATGTAAGGGAGTGTTGCTTTTGTCCCATCTTGAAACTAATATAGAATGAATATGATCATAAAATGATGATATCTCATGAAGTTCTTTTTCCTCGTGTTTCAAAATTATTGACTCAACTTTTTCAATCATGGTATCTCACATTTCATAAACTTTATGAAGCATTTATTCATCTTTATCAACTTCTCTCACCATCTCCCAAATAGGCTCCGTGAATTCAAGAAAATATGATACCTTGTCCCACTATAAATCATTAAAAATAATAGTCTTCACTGCTTGGGCCCTTGCTTGATCTTCAACCTTGTTACCACAGTATAAATTCCAACTTGGATCCATAAGCATCTGAACCAATGATGTCTTAATTGTGTTCAATATTTTTACCATCACAATCAAATAAGCAAAATGTGTTTCTACAATCTTCAACAACTTTAAATGAGAATGTCTATTGAATATGGATGAAAGTAAATGGTAATTCATTACAAAATTCCTTATCTTTATACAATCTGTTGTCATATCTTCAATCTATGAACACAATTCATATACACGAAAATTATTTTTATATTCTGATGACTTACATATACGGGAAATAGTCAAATTTAAATTGTGAGATACACAAGGTATCAAAAAAATGTGTAGATAATCACCTTTCAAACTTAATCCTACACTTTTACAATTAGTTGCATTATCAGTGATTATTTGTATAATATTATCTGGTCCAACATTCTTAATAACTTCTACAAATAAATCTTTCAAGTAGCCTACAGTTTTAATTTCTTCAGATGCATCAACAAACTTGAAAAATATTAGCCCACTAATTAAATAAGCAATGAAATTAATGAGTAGACGACTTTGAATATCTCTCCATCCATCAGAAACAATAGAAATACCATTAGTTTCCCATGAAAACTTCTTATGTTTTAAAAGTCTTCCAATATTAACTTTTTCTTCTTTAAGAATCATGATTCACAATTTTTCAAAACTTGGAGGAACATAACCATGTAAATTAGAATTAGTCAATGAAGTGACAAGATCTTTCCAATATGGATTTCTTGTTACATTAAAAGGAAGTGAACTTGAAAAGAAAAATCTTCCAACCTTTCTATCCATTTTCTCCCTTCTAACTACATTAAATGATTTCTCAATTGCTCTTCTAAAACCTTTAAACTCACTTTGCATTAAATTTCTTTTCTTTTATGCATCTTCTTTGTATCCAACAAATAATAGAATATTTGTTCATTTTTCACTCCTTTCATTATTCTTTTCATATTCATCTTGCTTTTTCATTAATTATCTTTGTAAATCCTCATCCACATTCGGACATGCTCTTATACCATGTTTTGATAATTTCAAAAGATATGTCTTCACTCTAGTATATGATCCTGTAAAACTCATGTTTTAAAATTTACACATAAAATGTGTATTAGTTGATCCTGAACTTGAAGGAACACTTCCACCAAAACTCTTAGTCGCAATTGATACTCCTTTTACTTTCTTATTGTCGGCCATTTTTAGGATGAATTTACAATTTCAAAGTCTGATTAAAAAATAAAAACACTAACAGTCAGAAACACAAACAATATTAACATAACACTAAAAAATTTAAATGATCAATTAAAATTGCACTAAGAAGCCATATTGATAAACACTAAGAAGTCATAATCATTCATTGTAATCTATCATATTTTCAACTAAGACACTGTCCAACTAAACAAAAATAAAGGACGAAAATTAGAACCAAAATAGAGGGCAAAAATAGAAGAACATAACCAAGAAAGTAACTCACCTACGCATAGAGCCGCAATTGAACAAATGCATAGAGCTGCAGATGAACAAATGCACAGAATTTCAAAGGAACAAGCAAACAAAGCACAAAGGAACAAGCGCACCAAGCCGTAGAGGAATAATCACAAAGCCGCAGATGAACAAATGCACAAAATCATTGAGGAACAAGCACAAAATCGTAGAGGAACAAGCGAAAAGCGCACAGAGCGGCAAAGGAACAAGCACAAAGCCACAAAGGAACAAGCAGCAAGCGCTCAGAGCAACAGAAGAACAAATGCATAGAGCCGCAGAGGAACAAGAGACATGCACACAAAGCAATAGAGAAACAAACACACAAAGCCGTAGAGGAACAAGCAAAGAGTCATAGAGGAACAAACGCACAGAGCCGTAGAGAAATAAGCATAGAGCCGCAGATGAACAAATGCACAGAGCTGAACAGGCTCCTTTTATACCAGACGACCTAAAAAACCGGTCAAGTATAGACTCTAACACGTTGACCGCACCCAAAATAACGTGTGACACATTGATCGTGTCTGAAAAACACGATACCGTGTCAGTGCCGCACTGACACGATGTCAGTGTTGCACCAGTGTCGGGGCCGACACTCCACCTCCTAGAGGTGTCTGTGTGACTTAGGTTTCATCATTCAACACCCCTTTAATAATTTTTTTAATGATATGATTTGAAAAATTTTCAACTGAGACAGGCTCTCTCAAGAAAGTTACTGTTGTTTGTTTTAAGAAGCAATGAGCTGAGATACTTGTTGAGAATCATTCTTCAACACCCCATTCACCTAGTGGTCGATTTCTTCTTGAACCTTTTAGCTCACTCTTCCCATCCAAAGCAGTTGTTGCACTTTGTAAAAGCATGCCACTGTTTAGGCGTTTCATTACTAAAGGAGCCATGCTGCCTACCCAAAAGCAATTTTGCTTATTTGTTTTAAATACTCTTTAGTCACACTTTAAATACTTTGTAGGACTGGATGGTATTTGATTTTCAAGGGATATTACTTGTATTATCATTATGGTGGACAGTGGTTAACGATTGATATTCTTCCATAATACTATTTTGGACGAGTTTTTTCTTTTGGTAGAGTTGATCAGCCATTAATTCTCCATTTTCTTTACAAACATACAGTCACAGCTTGGATGAGAAAAACTGTGGGGCGAATTTTAACTTCTTTTTCCCGACTCTCCATAAAACATGCCGTCCATTAATGGCATTACACCTTACCTACAAATTATAACGGCTGTAGCAACAAACCCTCTCTCTCTCTCTCTCTCTCTCTCTCTCTCTATATATATATATATATATATATATATATATATATATATATATATATATATATATATCAAATGTGATCAAGTTGTTTAGTCACAAACTCATGTTCCACATGTGTTCAAATTGATTATCGATAAACCCAAGTTCTAATATGGTATTTTAAAAAGTCAAATACTGGATAAAATAACTTTTTAAGGCCGTATAAAGATTTTTTCAACCTATGTACTTTATTTTCTTAACTTTTAACAACATATAATTCTAGTTGTTTCATATAAATAGTTTCATTTAGGTTACCATTTAAAATCATAATTATTACATCTAGTTAATGTAAATTTAAATCATAAAACGTAGTAATAACTATAATTATCTTTATGGATGTAAATTTTGCAACAGGAGAATATGTGTTCATATAATCTATTTTTTTATTTCATGAGAAACTTTTTTAACTAACTTCATTTTAAATTTGTTAATTGAGTTATCAATTTTATATTTTTTTAAGTACACATTTACAAGAAATTGTTTTCCTTCCTTTAGGCAGTTATGCTAGTTTCAGTTGGTTTTTCTTAATGAATTCATTTTCTTCCTCCGTCGCACTTTCTTTGTCTATTGTATTTTCAGTAAGCTCATCTAAATCTACCGAAAAACACATTTCTCTTGCTAAGTAAATGTCCCGAAGGAGAGAACTCTAATTCATCTCTACAGACAAAGTAAACACCCATTTGGTCAGCATATACATGTAGGGGTAGCACGGCAGGAAGTTCATTCCAAAGAAGGGTGTAAGGTCACACTTTAATTCAGAGTGTGTAGTCATGCCAGGAAGCGCGCTTACTTCGATAAAGGTGGCGAGGGCACATTTCCATTGCAATAGGGCAAGATGAACTGTGCAGTATCTCGTCGTAGAATCAGGCTGAAATGTGTCTTTGGGCCTTCTTAAGAACAATATCCCAAGTTGTGCCTTTAATTCTAACAAGGAATTAAGAAGGAAACAAAATGAAAGGGAAGTAGAGTGAACAAGAAGGGAAACTTTCTATTCTGAGAGATAAAAGGGCAACTACAACTAGGAAACAAGTTGAGCAAAGTGCTCTTCTTATAGCAAGTCCAGATAGTTTTTGGACTAGAATGCGGACTCTCCAATCTAAACCGTAAATGGCACCGGCTGGTAGTGGTTGTAGCTATCTTCCCTAGATTGTCGTCGAACCGGATTGTTTAGATGCTTATCCTCTTCAGCTATCTTCAAGTGATTGATAATCAAGTGACTTGATCTCCATGCCTTTAACTCAAATGTTGAATCTAGGATGTTAGAACTGATTAGCTTTATATCTTCGGATCTTGGATCGATCCACGCATTGAGACTCACTTCTCAACCACTGTTGAATGCAAAAAGGGTCCCGTGTTAAAATTAGCACAAGTACATTCGAACTTTGTTGAGGTCGGCTCTCTATCACCGAACAAGAAGTACATTCGAACTTTTGGGTGCCAACAGATGAATCCGAAGCGTTGGATCTACTTTACACCGAAACCTCTTGCTGGACATCATTTGCGGCGGATTTTGGCTTTAAATATTTATTTAATGATGATAATGAATGCATTTTTTTGATGTTGCTTTCCTTTGGAACATCTATAGTTTGGTGTCGAAGATGATTTAGACCTTCCGTTTTTTGTAAATTCTATTTATTGAAATAATCCTTTATATAGTTCTTTATATTTGACGGAAAATTTTTACAAAAGTACGATATGGCTTCTCATATTTATTTTTACATACCTCAAATTATCAATGTTTAGGAGAGACATGAGCTTTTTATGATTAATTAAATAGGGGCATGAGGTTTCTATGATTAATCAGGTATGGACTTGAGGTTTTACATGTATGCAAAAACTAATGTCATTAACTACAGTCCGATCAGGTCTTTAATTGATTAATAATAAAAGCCTGATGTCCCTTCAAAAATTGAAGTTTTAAAGTGTAAAAATTTAAAAACTATTGGGTATCTTTGTAGAATATCCTCTATTTTAATATACTGTGTTTGACTTAAACAACAACAACAACAACAACTAAGCCTTTTCCCATACTAGACGGGGTCGGCTACATGGATTCTTTGTTTCCACAGATCCCTATCGTGTGCCATGTTAGCAGTTAACTCCCAATAAGCTAGATCATTCTTTATTGTTTCTTTCCAACACTTTTGTGGTCGTCCTCTACCTCTTTTAATACTTTTCAAATTTAGTTTTTCTAACCTTCTTACAGGTTCTTCTTTTGATCTTCTTTCTATATGTCCAAACCATCTTAAACGATGTTCTCTCATTTTATCCTCTATTGGTGCCACTCCTAATGTGTTTGACTTAAGAAGGAAAATATTTTACTTGTCACCTTATTGTTCATAGATAATCATCTCAACGGCTAACTTCGCGAAATAGATAGGTTATATACATTAACCTGGGTCCAGGTCCTAGGCTCGGGTTTCCGAAAGGTCAGTATGGGTCGACTTGAACCTGGGTTGGGTTGGTCCATATCAATCTGAACATGACCGAGCACGATGAACTTTTAATATTAAATATTAATTATTACACATAAATTTTATATTAATATTTAGTTATCCATCAATTGCTAATATTTTATTATTATTATAATGTGTAATATTAATTATTTATTAACTATATTTACATTTAATATTTTATTTTTTATTTTTATAATATTATAGTATTATATTATTCTTATTTCATTATAATTATCTATTTACAATATTGTATTATCTTGTGTTATTATAACATTTTTTACAATTTATAGTCTATTTCAATTATTAAAATATTATAGTTTATTACTAATTAACTATTTAAAATGTCATATTATATTTAACAATAAAACATATTAAACGTTGACGTGTATGATGACCTGCGATGCACATGCCACACAAGCATATAATGTTAAAAAAGTTAATCACGCGTTTCCCTTTAAGTGGTTTTATGGAACAAACTAAATTAGAAAAGTTTCAAAAGATAGCCAGATACCATTTAAGTAGAAAACGGTGAAACCACATGCAAAGTGAAGTTTTCCCTACATTCATTATCTAGAGAAGTTTGGATTTAAGCTGTTGCACAATTGAACAGCTGGGATTGATGATGACCTTGAGTGTGACATTCGAGATTTGTTCAGATACATACATACATACATATATAATCAAATTTTAAATTACTCATATCCATTGGAGGTCTGAGAACCTTGGTGTCAACAGACCAGACTTCTGCAGGGTTTCAATGCCTGCAAACCTCGAGATATTTCATCTAATCGAAACTGTACTCATTTTCAAGATGGCCTTTAGCAACAAAAAGTTGCAATTCCTTTCCATAATAACTAGAATGCTCTCATCTTAAACTAATTAATCTGCTTTCTTGTCAGCAACAAGTAATTCAAATACTTCCATGCACAACAAAAAACTGATTGGCAGAGGAGATGACATCAGCATATGGTTGCCAACATGATCAAAATCATACTTTATGGCTACTGAACCGAATAATCTTAGGGTCTGGCAACGATGGCAACGAAAGAAAGAGATTAGACTTTTGAATTACTTGATCCAATGCAAAGACATAAAAAATTAGATTAAACCGTGAAAAATAAGCTGGATAAACACAAAGCGTATCTATGCCTTGAGAATGGGCAGCTTTGTTATAAACCGGAATTTGATGTTAATTAATTGAATTCTTGTGAGACTTTACCAAACCTGCACAGTGGATTTGTAACCCTACCTTAGTCTGGACAAGGTAGATCTCGGCCATAACAAAAAAAAAAGAAGAAGAAGCACAGCTACGGCAAAGGCCGCGGGTGGCCAAAGGAAAAGGACACCCACAACACGGTTGCGACAAAGGTCGCGGGTGGCCAAAGACAAAGAATACCCGAAGGAGAACAACCGCGAGTAGTCAAAGGCTAGAAGGCGGAACATCGGTCGCCCTTGAGGGTCACAGGCTAGAAGGCGAAACACCGGCCGCCCTAGAGGGTCAGAAGCCAAGAGGCGGAACGTCGGTAGCCCCTCTCTCTCTCTCTATGGCTTTACACACTCACTCTCTCCTCCGAGCTTTTAAAACGCCCTGAAATTGCCCTCGGGAAAACCGCCTCGGGCAGCGAACTAAAAAGTTCATTCTGCCCCGGCCGATTTTCAAATTTTACAAGACTGCCATCGAACAAAATTATGAAAATATCCAAAAATTTTTGGGTAAGAAGAATGTTTTGCCCTTATTAAGCAAAAAGTCGGTTTTACCCTCCAACAATAATTATGAAATACCGAGCTATTATTTTATATTATTGCCCTTCTTGGTTCAGGTTATTACAGTACTGCCATAGTGTCAAAAAACATATTTGTCCGTATCTTTTTGAGAAAATTCTAAATTCGGACTGAGGGGTAAATTTATATATTTATCCCTGATTAGTTATGAATTTCACAGAAATACCAAAAGTAATTTTATTGGTCTATCCTTGGGTGTTTCAGAAAATTACAAAAGCAAAATAATAGTTAAAATTATAGTTTTACCCCTAGTATTTTTGAGAAATTATTAAAGGTAGATTTTTTTTTAGAAAATTACAAATTTATCCCAAGTTGTTTATATATTAGAAATGAGTTATTTTCAGCTCATTTTTATGATATTTTGCATCGTTTAATCAGATTCCTAGTATGTGTGTTTTATTGCTTATTTAATATTTTCTTTTTAGACAATGTAATTATTATAATTGCCAAACACATAAAAATGAACTCAAGAATTATTGTGTCGGAACTAACAAAAACTGAAAAGTTAAATAGCCCGAACTTCCAAACATGAAAGAGAAGAATCCCGATTGCTCTAACACTTGAAGGTGTTGAATATGTATTAAAGTAAACTGTGCGTCCACCACCACCAGATGCAACTGAGCAGCAGATAGAAATGTATAAAACATTTATAAAGGACGATACAATAGCAATAAATGTTATGTTGATATACATAGAGGATGACTTGATAAGAGTCTTCGAAGAATACGAGACCGTTGTCAGTAATAAAAAGCACAATTGACACGTGCATACCCATTTACTATCCGCACACTCCTTTTTTTTATCACGATTCATGTTAAAATTTTAAAATTATATCGATATTCCTCAACCATCTAAACTCAGTCTCTCTCTGCAGGTTTCCACCTCACCGTCGATCCTCTCACACTATTTCTTCGGTGACTAACATCTCAAAACTCGAACTAATGCATAAAATTGAATTATTCACCGTTCCATAGTGCTTCAAATGCAAAAAAGAAGAAGAAAAGGGGAAAAAGAAGAGGAAAAGAAAGAAAGGGTTCAAAGAGGGTTTACGTTATTTTTAGAGTTATGCCATTGATTTAATGTATTTTTTTTGTTTATTTGATGTTTAATTATTCACCGTCACACTTTTCGGCTCGAATTATGAAAAAAAGACATCTAGTTTTCAACTTGATATGTGGCACCAGTGAGTCTCCATGTCGAGGGAGACGTGCCAATGTCATGTCTCTCTATTAGTAAGGAAAGTGGCTAAGCTACGGGTCTCCTACTTTAGAGATACGGTTGAGCGGTGTCTCTTTTGTTTCATATAATCTTCTTCTTTTGTTCTTGATTTTTATTGTTTCTCATTTTATTGTTATCGATTTCATTTTTCTTATTCTTGATTCTTCTTTCTTTTTCTTTTCTTTATCTTTATTTATCTTTGATAAGGTTTGTAAGAGTACATGTTGTCGAGGTATAAAAGAAGGCAACGACAGCTAAAAACGAATGAAATATCGGTTACTAGAGTAAAGAGACCTAGTGAGAGAGAAAAAGAGAGACCCTTGCTCGAATTGAGTGAGAAAGGAGATAGAAAGTGATGAGGGGGAATTTCAGTATTTTTGAGAAAAAAGTATGTGGATAATAATAAAAAGGTATGATAATACTAAAAAAAAGCAAAAAGAAAGCAAGCACCGTGTTTACCGTATAAATAAAGGGGAGAGCATGCCCTTTGCCCTTCTTGGGTGTTTAAAATGTTTTTCTTTTTGAGACGGTAGTGTTTTAAAGGTTGTATTCCAATACAACTTGTCATTTACTTCAAGAGTAGTGTTTCTTGTTATAGAAATATTACATGTATATACATTTCTCTTGTTCTATCTTTAAAATATATTCCTGTAATAAAGAAAAGTATGTCTATATGATGAGTGCACCTTGTCAAGAAATACTGCCAATGAATTTGTCGAATTAAAATTGCAATTACTGTGGTTTTGCAGATGTTACTCGTTATCGACAACAGTTTTGTCAACATTTTATGACTGACTTAGTTGAGCCAGCCAATGCGCATATAATAATTAATGCATATTAAAAATAAGCAGAACGATAGAAATAGAGGCGATCTATGCCATTATTGAAACAACTCAACCCGAATCCATCCACCCACAGAGAGAGAGAGATTATCACATGAATCCCCCCATGCATATACTATGGTTGGATTGAGCGCCATCTTCTTCCAACATTAAGGATTTTCATAGTTTCGATTCTTATGCTCTGTTTAATTTGTTTAATTGATATGTTCGCGAATCCTTCTCTTGAGGTCTTCAAAATGTCATGATGCTTACCAATTTCACTTGGATTGTGCTGTATAAAGTGATTTGGATTGGCCGTCACAAAAAACTTGTTTTATTGTTGTGTCTCTTCAAATTCAATTTGTCAAAATTTTTGAAGTACTTTAACAAAAGAATTAGCGTTGACTTTCTCGATGTTCTTTAAGAATGTCAAGACTTTTCTACATGCAATGTCTATCCTCTGTACCATAATTTGAAACCAAAACCTTTTAGAAAACTTCCATGTTGGTTCAAACTCTATTTCATGTTATTGTTCAACCCTAGAGAACGTTAATGAAGTTCTCCCTTTCGAAAGACAGATTTTTTAAACTGTATTATGCATGACAATAGTTAAGAGTGTCAGACTTGTTCATTGCACGTGAATTAAACCTCATCTTCCAAGCTGCAGGTACATGAATCCAAAAGCAGTAGAAAGAAGAATAACCCACAACATAAGCTCAACCATAGGGCGCTATAATGCCCTAGTTGCAGGTGTGGAGTTCGACTCTCAGCAGGTACACATCTGTGCTCGGAGTGTGCTTCATCCTCCTATAAACAAAAAAATAAAAGAACAAAACCAGGAATATAGACATAGATGGAGATGAACCAATTTGAGAGTTGGTTTGACTAATATGGTCAATCCCTCAGCAGGATAAAGTATAATAGCTGCCATTACCCATATACTGTAGGTATGATAGGGGAAGGTTAACTTTGTGTACTTCTTTAAGGTAGTAAGACAAGGACATAACCTAATTAACTTGGGTTTCGCAGAGATGATTGCCTCTAAAAATACACGAAAAGTCCCGCCTAAACCCTAGTTTGCAGATCAAAATCCAAAAGCAAGTTACACAACGCTGCTGCTGAATCTCATTAATTTGAACTTACTTTCTAACTAGTCTTTACTGAAGGTCAAGTGGGATTTTAGCAATAAACATGAAGCAATTGCTTTCCATAGCTAGCAGAAACCTCAAAAACAGGTCATCTCACCTTAGTTAATCAAATCTCATAAGTGTTTCTCTCGGAACCAAGCAGTTCAGTTACTTTCATGCACATCGTACACTGGACTTACTTTTCCAAGAGTAGAACATGAGCACCATGTGGATACCAACAACGTTATTCCATATCATATACTTCATGACTACCAAACCCATCGATTCATGTCCAAGCAGGAGACTCATTGAATTTCCAAGAGAAAACTTTTCTACCATGTGGATACAACAATGAAATGACGATTCACTTGATTGAGGCATTACAGATCTCCCATTAACATCACAAATTTCACTATGAACATAAATTATTAAAGTCTCCATGACAAGAGAGATAAGAGTGACGTTCTTCTAGAAGTTCAGAGGCATCTTCTTTGGAAGCTTTCATATGTAGCCGGGTTTCCCGTAGGGCTGTCAACACGTTGGATCCAATTAAACAAGCTTAGGCCATGTAATATATACAATATATATATAGTTCCCAATATCATTTTTGTCAATGTCTTATAACTGACTTACTTGATCCAATGCATGCACATAAAATAATTAATGGATAGAGATATAGGCAATCTATGCCATTAGGTTCGGCTACCATAGTTGATGTATAGATACGATTAGGAACGTAAAGGGCCAGAAGTCATCCACATCCATTCACACACCAAAGTTGACTCAGTACTCGTGCCCGGTTCAGTTCCGGTTGGTACTGCCGAATCCATTAGGAACCGGCCATATCTACTCAATTCTGACTAATACGGTCAATCCCTTAGTGAGAGGATTAAATAAATTATTCATACACTATGGGTTTGAGAGTGTAAGACAAGAGCATCATCGAATTAGCCTTTGGTTATATAAGACTGAAATGTTTGGGTTGGCCTAGATGATTGCCTCTAAAACGACCAGTACATGTTTGCCTGAACCCTGGTTTGCCAATGGAAAACCAAAAACAACTTATAGAGTGCTGTTTGTTTTTACTGGATCTCATGAATTTGAACTTACCTTCTAACTAGGGGTGAACACAATTAGATTACAACCCAATAACGTTACCGAATGGACCGTAGATCTTATTTCGGTTGAGTTGTTCAGTTTGTTCGGTTTGATTTGAGTTTTGAAAATTTAGAAGAACAATCCTTCAACATGGTTTACTTCTGTTTTTGAATCAACCAAATATATATATATATATATATATATATATATATATATATATATATATATATATATATATATGAAAAGTGGATTTTGTCCACCGATGAAAGTTCACTCATACTCATCTTTTGTTTTTCAGTGGTACGAGTGTAATTTAAATTTTTTAAGGATTTTCAAATATATATATATATATATATATATATATGATTAAGACGTTTCATTAGCAATAACAAGAAGCAAGTCCTTTCCATACCAAGCATAAACCTCAGAAACACGTTATCTCCCACTAGTTAACCAGATCTTATGAGTTTTCTGTTTAGAAACGAAGCAGTTCGACAACATTATTCCATATCTTACTTCATGACTAACAAGTTGATCGATTAATGTCAAACCAGGATACTCATTAAATTTTCAAGAGACATTTAAGATTCAACTAATAAAGGAAGATTCTCGTGACTGAGGCATTACAGAGTTCTAATCTTCATCACAAGTTGTCCAACGATATAAATTATTAAGGTCCCGAGGACACCAGAGAAAAGAGTCATTTTTGTGGAAGTTGAGAGGCATCTTCTTTGGCAGCCCTCGGATGTAACGGGTTTTCCCCTAGGGATGTTTAGGGATGTCTACACGGTAGACCTAATCAACAAAACTTAACAGCTTAAATCGAAGTAAATAAGCTTAGGCCCATCTAGTGTGTGTACGCATATATTATATGTATGTGGAGAAAGAAAGAGAGAGCACAAATATTCTTGAATTAACTGGTAGTTCTTCCGAGAAATTTTCTATGGGAAAGAGTTGACATGATTAAGTTAAGGCCACTGCAGGCACTTCCATTGGAAGAGCATCCATATCCATGGTTGATCATGTCCTTGATGAAGCTATCGTGGTTGTCTGTAATATTATTATATTACTTAAATAAAGAGAGAACAAAACTCCTCATTTCCTAAGAAAAAACAAAAGGTTGCATCCCCTCTGTCCTTGTCTGGTGTTGAAATGTTGTATTTTGATACAACTGCGTCATGTATTTCAAGTGTAGTAGGTTTCTTGTAAGGGAAATGCTGCATGGATTTTCCTCTTGTTTCGGTGTTTGAAATTGAGCGTACCTCAAATAAAGAATTTGAACTTACCTTGTTTGAGCTTTTGGGCAGCTTGTTCCTTTTAATTTGAGGATTGAAATTAATCATTTTATATGGTCCAATTCGGTTAGCTGAATCAACTTAGGTATATATATATATATATATTCATACATACAAAATAGGCTAGAAAGATTCATTGCTAAAGCTTATTTGTTAGAAGAGGTGACAAACTTTTGTGCGAGATATCTAAATGATGATATTGTGTTAAAAATCAAAAGGTCAATATAATTTGAAAATTATGCAATTGGTAAATCTACAATTTCATCTTTATGTAGCAAAGGTATGAAATTGTTATGAGATTTATTCTATTCAACATGCCAAGTATTGATCCCTTTATAACGCAAGTTTGTTCTATTTATTATACTCTTAATAATACGTACCATAAATTTGATTGAGTAAAACTAATTGTCCTTTTCTTTTGTAGCATACATAGAAGCCCATTGAATGAGAAATATCAAGACAAGACTGATAATTTTATATAGAAAAACAACATAAGGAAATTATTGATTGATTTGATGATTATGTAAATATATCCTATGTTAATATACTATGGTGTTGATATGATATATTATATGCATGTAGTGACATAAGTATGTGTACATGCTCAAAAGTGGAATCATTTGAAACATCAATATCATACTATTTCATTTATTATTTCACATTATATTATTATGTAAGTATATCCTATGTTAATACAGTATGGTGTTTATTATTTGAAACATCAATATTTCATGTATGGTGTCTAAGTATACACATTATTTCACATATTACTCTTGTACGGAATCATTTGAAACATTCATAATCTTCTATTGGATTGTTTACTATTTACATATATTATAACATACTATTTCATGTATTATTAGTCTCACGTACAACATCAATATCACATCATTCATCAGAGTCAAGGCGGTTCATTTTCTAAAATAAGTTTTAGAAAAGCTGCAGGCCACACACGTGAAAAGCATGAAGGATGCGAGAGGGGAATGAGATATGAAGCATCTAATATGAGAAGAAGTGAGAGTTTGGAGCATATTATATGTATGTGGAGAAAGAAAGAGAGAGCACAAATATTCTTGAATTAACTTGTAGTTCTTCCAAGAAATTTTCTATGTGAAAGAGTTGACATAATTAAGTTAAGGCCGTAGAGCATCAAAGATGTAATGCCTTGTCCCTGCCACCGAGTTCATCTAGATTGTCAGGATTTTGGTTGACCCCCATCGGTTGACCTTTCTTTCTAATGCATCTAGAAGACTACGTTTGAGATCTAAAATATTTGGTACATATGTCATGCTGATGCACAGATACACAAATGAACCTCGAGACTAAAATATGACATAACACTAAACAATGTGGTATGCGACTTGGGTTTGTTTATAGTAATTGCCTAAATGATGTTCTGATGACCCACTAAAATACCATGTTCTGTTGGGGAACGTCTAACACTAAATTATTTGTTTTGGACCGACTAAAAAGCTGTTGAATATGTGAGCTTGTTTTCATTTTGTTCTTGCCATATAAATAAATGAAGATGAAGAAGATTAAATGCATAACAAAAATCACAAAATATCTTCCTTTACTCATGATTCTTGAAAAAGGGCCAAAACTCTTCCCTTTGTCATTGCCCTGGTGGTGATGGTTACCGTAATGGAATCGGTTAACATTGCAAATGCCACTTCTCTCACTATGTTTGAAGGATCAGGATTTAAAGGAAAGCCAGTGACATATCACCCGCCTGGTTGCCACAACATTAAGTACCATGGAGGATACATCTTTGATGATCGCCCGCATGGCGCTAGGTTCTATGAACACCATGGCTGCCATGGAAAACATCACCACGTCGAGCATGATAAATACCACTGCAGGCACTTCCATTGGAAGTTCATCCATATTCCTGGTTGATCATGTCCTTGATGAAGCTATCGTGGTTGTCAGTAATATTATTATATTACTTAAATAAAGAGAGGGCAAAACTCCTCATTTCCTAATAAAAAACAAAAGGTAGCATCCCCTCTGTCCTTGTCTGGTGTTGAAATGTTGTATCAAAATAAACTGCGTCATGTATTTCAAGTGTAGTAGGTTTCTTGTAAGGGAAATGCTGCATGGATTTTCTCTTGTTTCGGTGTTTGAAATTGAGCGTACTTCAAATAAAGAACAGTCTCTCGATATGATAAGTGCTCAAAGTTAATATTACAATTAATTTGCCGATTAATATTAAAGGTGATGTAGTTTTGTGAATTGTTGTTATGGATATCATGGTCGTCAATGGGTTCTGACTTTGACCTACTTGTTCCAATGCATGGACATAAAATAATCGAACCATAAAAAATAAACTAGACAAACACAAAGCGTATCTACAACAATGGGAATGGGCAGCCACAGTATGAAACTGTTAATCAAATTTATATAAAACTGGGTGTTCGGCCTCCCTTTGTAAACGATGTTGTACTAACCCACAAAATACAACATCGAGATGAACCAATGTAAGAAGCGGCTACGGTGGATCCCATATTTAGCAGGATACAGAATCATACCATTACAGATCTGCCTAAACCCTGGTTTGCCAATCAAAAACCTAAAGCAAGTTATAGAACACTGTTGCTTTGGACTAGATCACATGAATTTGAACTAACCTTGTTTGAGCTTTTGGGCAGCTTGTTCCTTTTAATTTGAGGTTTGAAATTAATCATTTTATATGGTCCAATTCGGTTTGCTGGATCAACTTTTGTAGATATATATAAATGTACATTTATATATTCATACATACAAAATAGGCTAGAAAGATTCATTGCTAAAGCTTATTTGTTGGAAGAAGTGACAAACTTTTGTGCAAGATATCTCAATGATGATATTGTGACAAAAATCAAAAGGTCAATATAATTTGAAAATTATGCAATTGGTAAATCTACAATTTCATCTTTATGTAGCAAAGGTATGAAATTGTTATGAGATTTATTCCATTCAACATGCCAAGTATTGATCCCTTCATAACACAAGTTTGTTCTATTTATTATACTCTTAATAATACGTACCATAAATTTGATTGAGAAAAATTAATTGTCTTTTCTTTTGTAGCATACATAGAAGCGTATTGAATGAGAAATATCAAGACTCATAATTTTATATAGAAAAACAACATGAGGAAATTGTTCATTGATTTGATGATTATATAAGTATATCCTATGTTAATACACTATGGTGTTGATATAATATATTATATGCATGTAGTGACACAAGTATGTGTACATGCTCAAGTATCGAAAAATGTGTCAATAGTAGTATTTATGATTACATTTTAAGGGATTTAGTGTCTTATATATTTAAATTCTTTTTGTAGAAAAGTTTACCTTCAATCACTCAAAAACAAATCACAACTCATTTGATAAAAAAATTATAAAAATATGGTCAAAAAAGCTCTAAACAATGATCAAATTAAAGTGAAGAGGAAGTATTATAAGCCTTACTTCAATGCAAATCAATATGTCCTTGGATAGTGTTTTACAAATGAGGTTCCAACCTTCACTTAGCAGAGATGTTGTGAGTTGCGATCAAGTAGAAGAAGGTATAGAGGATAGAAAAGAATAAAGAGAACTGTGCAAAAATGGCGACGAAACATAACAAAGAACCCCACTATTATTAGACATCGGTTTATTATGATATGTATGACTTTGTTTACTATTTTAGTATATATCAATTTGTATACTTTTACATTACGAGACATTTTATTGTAGAGGGGGGCCTGTGTGGAAGATGACCTATATGCATCCATAAATTACTATAAGGATAAAGAAACTAAACAATTTTTTATGAGACAATTGGTAGAATGTCTAAATATACACATCATTTCACATATTATTAGTGTGAGGAATCATTTGATACATTCATATTCTTCTATTGTATTGTTTACTATTTACATATATTATAACATACTATTTCACGTATTATTAGCCTCAGGTACAACATCAATATCATATCATTTGTTAGAGTCAATGCGGTTCATTTTCTACAATAAGTTTTAGAAAAGCTACGGACCACATATGTGGAAAGCACAATGAAGGATGCAAGAGGGGAATGAGATCTAAAACACCTAATATGACAAGAAGTGAGGTTTTGGAGCATATTGAGATCAATATACCCAAACTTCATCCATACAAAATCAAGTAATATCAATAGATGGTGTTGTTGGGGATATTTCTTACTCAGTATACAGTTTACAAAATAGAATTGATGCTCAACCAAATCTCATAAAATACCATGAATTATATATATGTATATTGTATATGTTGCTCTTGATTATAACATGAAATATAACATACTAAATCATGTTTTAGTTCATCGAGAGTCACATCATGTGTGATTTTGTAGGATCGTTTAATTGTGGGTAACAATAGTCATCAAAGATAATCATCTATTCTTGTAGAGATTCTTCATTATTCCACACATTTGGAACCCTATGGTGTCAAGTACAGGAGACATAAGACTTGCATTTCTCTAGAAGCCAAGAGGCATCATCTTTGGTAGTTTTGTCGCAACAAAGGGGGTCATGCCCTTTGGCCTTGTCTGATGTTTGAATGTTGTATTAAGATAAAGTGTATCATGCATTTCAAGAATACAAATGTTTCTCGCAATGGAATATTGCATGGCTTTTCCTCTTGTTTGGTACTTGAAATGATGTTCATGAAATAAATAACAGTAGTGAGTCGATATAATAACTGCATCAAGTCAATATCACTATTAACTTGTGAATTAATATTACAGGTGATGCGATTTTGTCAATTGTTGTTATGGACAACCATAGTATAAACCAGAACGTGAAGTTACTTTATCGAATTCTTGTAAGACTACCAAATCTGCTTAACGAATTTGTAGCTTAGACAGAATTATAGTTATATTTGGAAGCTTATATAGAGATGAATTGGCAAAAATGCAAATCTGAAAAGAGAAAGTATTAATTGTTATTCAGATTTCTTTTAGATTTGTATTCGGTGGACATATATTTTGAGACATTTATACAGATTTATCTAAAGGCAACTACATCATAAAGAGGACTGAGCCACGTAAAGCTCTTTAATTTGTTGGTAGAAGTCAACCCTTACGTTTTATGTTGCAGAATCATTCATAAAATCATGTACGTATGACATCAATGAGGGTTTACAATCCTAGGCAAGGATGGTACCGTCTCCATTTTGTCATTACTTTGATATCTACTTAGAAGATCAACAACAAAGCTAATATCAGGTTTTGTACACAACATAACATACATCAAGCTACCCACAGCTTGTGCATAACGAACGTTAGGCTTATCATCTCCTTCATCAAGACAATCAACCTTACTTAGTTTAACCCCTTTTACAACAGGTGTAACAATAGGCTTGCATTCACAATTTTTGAACTTTTTGAGGATATAATCAATATCTCTCTCTTGACATAGGTGTAAGAGTTTGGATTCTCTATCTTGAGAGATCTTTATACCCAGGATATAGGATGCTTCCCCCACATCCTTCATTTCGAACCTTGAGTTTAACCATAACTTGGTTTTGACAATCGTCTCATTGTGATAAGTTTATTAGCCACAAACCCAAATTCTATAGTGGCATTTTGAAAGGTTAAATACCATTGGCAAGGTGACTGTTTTAGGTCATATAGGGATTTTCTCAACCTATATACTTTATTTTCTTGTCCTTCAACTATAAATCCTTCGGGTTGTTGCATGTATATGATTTCATCTAAATTTTCGTTTAGAAATGTTGTCTTTACATCTAACTGATGTAAGTCCAAATCATAATATATAGATATCGCTAGGATTATTCTTATGAATTCAAATTTCGCAACTGGAGAATATGTCTCAACATAATCTATCCCTTCTTTTCGCAAAAAACCCTTTGCAACCAACCTCGCTTTAAACTTGTCGATTGAACCATCGACCTTGTATTTCTTTTTTAGAACCCATTTACACCCTATAGCTTTCCTTTCTTTTGGCAAATCAACCAATTCTGAGACTTGGTTTTTCTCAATGGATTTAATTTCCTCATCTATGGCTTTCCCCAGTCTCTTGCTTCTGATGAGTTCATAGCTTACTGATAAGTCAAGTTATCAGTAACCTCATCTAAATCCACCGAATTATACACTTCTTCTACAAGATTAGTGTGATAATCCTTTAAGTAGGACGAAGTATCCTTAGGCCTTTTATGTCCACTTAAGGTTTTGGTTGTTTCTGGAAGATATTCTATGGGTTCTAATGATGATTGAACTAAGTCTATTAGATCATCAGTATATCTATCATTGTTTTCTAGGATGTCATTCTTAGTATCTTCTAAGAATTCAACATCTCTACTTTCAATTAGTCTGTGGTCCTTATGATAAAATCAATATCCCTTTGAGCCCTTATGATATCCAATGAATATATATTTCAAGGATCTATTGTATAATTTTTCTCTAGACTCATCAAGAATCTTTACATATGCAATAAATTCCTACCTCCTAAGATGACCTAGGTTGGGTTTTCTTCCAAACCACATCTCATATGTAGTGAATACAACTTTACATGGTACTCTGTTGAGTATGTATACTACTGCACTTACTGGTTCTCCCCAAAACATCCTTGGTAGAGAGACATTAATCAACATTGACCTTGTCATATTTAACAAGATTATGTTATATCTTTTAGCTATACCATTTTGTTGAGGTGTCTTGGGCATTGTATTTTGCTTTGCAATACCAAAGTATTTAAAGCATTCAAGAAATTCTGCATAGGTATATTCATCACCTCTATATGATCTTAAGACTTTGATTGAATGCCAAAGTTGGTTTTCTACTTCCTGATGATATTCTTTAAAAGCTTCTAGTATCTCAAATTTATGTGTCAAAAGGTATAAATATATTTACTTTGAGTAATCATCAATAAAGGTTATAAAATAAACCTTTCCACGATGTGACCTTACTCTAAATGCTCCCCATAAATTCATGTGAATGACCTCCAATAGGGCTATTACCCTTATTGATTCTTTAGGAAAAACTTTTCTTATCATGAAGCGATAAGAGTTGTTTGAATAAAAAAATACATGATTATTGGGAAAAGAAGGATTTTAACCAAATAGCTTGTTTGGTTTGGCAGGGATCTACGGATACTGTGGAACTAATGACCAAGATACTGAAAGAGTTCAGTATCGAGATCGTGATATCAGCAGTTGGTGGCGACGCCATTTTAGATCAGTTACCGTTGATTGATGCCATCTTACAGCAGCAACAGTGAAGGTAAGTCATGCTGCTTTCTACTGTACTTTCTGATCGTATGATTCATGATTGATGCCTAATATCTTCATGTTGGTAATGATGATTTACTGAATTCCGGGTCAAATTCATTTGTGCATAATAGTAATACACCAAACAGGGACGTTAATGAAAAAGCCTGACGAAGATGATGTCTTCAAGCTCTTACCTTTAAAACTCCTCACGGCTCAATTCTCTCTGCCCGGAGGACATGATTCTCCACGTATCTGTTATTCAATCTAGTTCTGAATTGAACCCACAAATAGGTTATGTCTTGACGTGATGTTTGCAGAGATTCCTACCATCTGAATTCGGGCACGACATCAACAAGGCGACTCCCGTGGAACCGGCACTCACCTTGTACAACCAGAAACGAAAGGTCCGGCAAGCAATCAAAGCTGCCGGAATTCCTTACACTTACATCTGCTGCAACTCTATCGCCGGGTGGCCTTACTTCGATCAAACACATCCTTCCGAGGTTCCGCCACCCCTGGACCGCTTCGAGATCTATGGTGATGGCAACGTCAAAGGTACAACTCTATAGACACTACTTCTTCATTTCTTTATGTAATTGATTGGTTGTTTATTCTACGCAACATTTAAAGTGTTTTTCAATTTCTAGCTTATTTTGTTGCCGGAGAAGACATCGGAAAGTTCACAATGATGGCAGCTGGTGATGACCACACTGTTAACAAGTCATTGCATTTCAGACCCAAGAGCAACTTCGTGACGCTGAATGAATTTACGTCTTTATGGGAGAAGAAGATTGGGAAAGAGTTGCCTAGAGTTTTTGTTTCCGAAGATGACCTCCTTGGTCTGGCCAAAGGTACTTATCTCTTCCTGCTTTTTTTGTCATGGAATCTTGCCTTCCAAAAATGGAAAACAAAAAACAAAAGGTACGCCACATGCGGTGAGTATGGAAATTGAAAAACATCCTGCCGGTGGAAATAAAGTGTTTTCTGGACGTGAAAGTGAGATTCATAATTGTTGAAAACTTCGAAGGTGAGGAAACTGTACATTCATTTATAGCAAATCAGTTTCCCACTTGCTTCCTTCATTATGTTTCTCACACAGCTATGGCTATCCGCATATTTCTCATATAGCTTCGACTTTGTGCTATAAGGGTTGTGAACAAGTTGATGCGAACTCGAGCATAGGCGAGTTCGACTTGGATTGGGATCAAGCTGGGGCTCCACTTAGTTTTAATCTTTAAGTTCGCCCTCAATTTGAGTTATCTTCAAGGAGCTCAAGATCGAATAGATCAATCTAAGCTCACCTAAAGACGTCGACTAAATCCCAAGCTCGGCTTCAGTTATGTGAAAGAGGCTCAAGCTTGGCTCATTGAACTCTTTGTTGAAGCTTGAGCAAGTTACTACCATTTTCCTGATTAATTTTAGTCAAGTGACAAGCCACTAGATGTAAAATTATTTTAGTATTGTCTGGTCTCAAGTTAAGTACGCCCGCAAGAGCCACACCAAAAAAGTTGGAAAAGGTAGACTCTCTAAAGTAACTTGGTTTCTCATTTTATATTCTCGGACCTTCTATAAGTTCTCGGTGGCCAAATGAACTTTAACTAAATAAACTTATTTTAAAGCCTCATATCTTTCTTCAACTTCACTATAGGAGGAATCGAAACTAGATTTTCTCTGTATGATACTTAAGCCTCGGTCGCAAGCGTCGTGTCGTGTACTGGTGAGCTCGAGCTTTATTGTTGAGCTAGACAATACTGAATCTTACTCTAGTTACCTCGGAGTCGATCCCCGATAACTTGCGAACTGCTTCTAATTTGCACTGTAATATTTTTCACATTTTATGTTTATATATATATATATATATATATATATATATATATATATATATATATATATATATATATATATATATATATATATATATATATAAATAAATAAAGCAAAGGCTTTAATTGTTTATATAGCCACAGTTAGAGAGAGTGATGAGAGATTCCATCTGTCACTACAGCGGAAGAGAGTCACTCAAAGAGAGGTCACAGTCTCCGCACTCTCTTTTTCCATCTCTAAGAGTAGATTATTGCTTCCTTTTCTATAAACATATGAATTTTATGCCATTCTGCAGTGATTTCAACCTTAGTGTATGCTCCTATGACACAGATTCAAACATTTCCTCTGTTATAAGAACTTTTTTAATACAGAAAAATCTTCTTAATTGTTCTGTCAGAGCACCGGATTCCGGCCAGTATAGTTGCGGCGCTGACACATGACATCTTCATCAATGGCTGCCAATATGGCTTTGACATCAATGGAGCCGACGATGTAGAAGAAAGCTGCCTCTATCCGGAAACCCCATTCATCTCCTTGAACCATTGTCTGGATGCCTATCACATCACAGACCAGTGTAGCAACATTTAGTTCAGGTGTTTGTACCAATTAATGGTCATGTTGATGACTTATGCGCAACAAGATAATTTGCGTGTATGTTTTTTTTTTTTCTGGGAAACAATGAGGAGGCGTAGGTCAGATGCACGGCCCAGGTATTGATCTGACGACATTAACTTGTGAGTCGAACACCTAACCAGGTGAGCTATTGCACGTTGTGCAACTTGCATGGTTCTGTTCTACCGTATCCATTTCCCATTGTCATTTTCTTCCTTTACTATGCAGATGAGACAAATGGAAATAAATGCAGCTTCTGTAGCGATGTGTCTCTATTGTTCTGTTTGTTATTTTGTTTAAAGAGTGATGACCATGACGTGAATTAGAGCAAAGTTACGCGAGCGGAACACTGTCTGCACGTTATATCACTTTTCATTAGAAAAATGAGATCAAATAACCGGGTTTAATTTTACCCACCCAAACTGAACATGCAGTCTGTGTGTGTGTGTTTGTGTTTGCTCATAAAATAACTCATCAAACCTATTAATGAAACAGTTTGTGTTTGCTCGTGTAATCAAAAAATGAAACGTGAAGAGCTTATCTCCTCCGAGTGTGGTGTGTGTGTGTGTTTGAGAGAGAGAGAAAGAGAGATGTCAATAATAGGTCTTAGAATTTTCGTTTGGGTGCCTAATAAGGGAGAACCATTTGTTCTGATCTGATAACAAAACACACACATTTATTCATGTATGTATATATAAGTACATAGATGTACTTTGTGCTACAAATATACATATAAATTCATGCATCTATGTAAGTAAAGAGAGAGATGGATCCTCAGTGATGGATGGTTGATGTTTTGAATCAAAAGCAAAATGTTGCTTGTGGAATCAGCTATATTTGTAAAAAATTGCATATGTATCGTACACCTATCTTAGATAGGTATTATACTTTTTACTTTTTCAATTTAAATCTTAATCATTTATATTCTAACATATCTAAATAAATATTATAGCCAACCCCGTCTGGTATGGGAAAAGGCTTAGTTGTTGTTTGTATATCTAAATAAATATTAACCATCCAATCTGAGTCAAGGATGGTTGATATTTTGAATGAAAACCAAACTGTTGCTTTTGAAATCAAGTACGCCTGCAAAAATTGCATATGTATCATATACCGATGTTAGATACACGTCATATTTCTATTCTTTTAGTTCAAATATCAACCATCCATTTCTTATATCAAATAGTTGGGATTTATTTACATATGTAGCATCTAATGTTATTAGCATATACCAATCTTCCTTTATAAGCATACATATACGCACAACGTAGCGTATGCTAGCACACTTACAATAATATCTAAACAAATCTCAGGAGATGAATGGTGGAAATAGTCTCTCTCTCTCTCTTTTTGTGTGTGTCTTCGTATATTTACATCCAGGACATTTCAACCGTATGGGGAGCAAAACTGATCACAGAAAGGGTAACGCATTATTCTCCTAGATATAATCGAATTAGCTCGAAAAGTTCTCTTGATTTATTGAAATTTGAATCTTATTATGTCAGTGGTATGCCAACTTGAATATGATTGTACATCTTAACTGAACCCAAACCCTGGACACTCTTGAGGAAGAAAGACAAGATAACATGGTGAGAAGGGAGAGGAAGATATATAAATGGAGGGAAGTGGGTCACTAATAAGTTAATATCACTTTAGCAGTTTCTCTTTCTATGGCGCTAGGAGAAAAATGGCATATGGGCACGGACGGTCTTTCGTTCCACCCACCATTCCTGATCATTCTTTTCCTTTTTAGATAGTCAAGATGTGTCAGCCAGGCCGCAGCCAGATTTACAAAAAAAAATAGTCACTTGTATGTAAATACATGGAGGCCACACCCGGGCAGCTGAGCTTCCCAGCAGAAAGAACGAGTAATGGATCCTAATCGCAGTAGGAAAAACGAGAGATGGTTTCTCCTTCTGTATCCAAAAATACATGTAGGCCACCATGCTCAGGCTCTGTTGACATAGAAATAGGAAGAAGCAAACCTTTAAACTTCTTTCCCCCCTTTTAGAAATCACGAAAACAGGGAAGGTGAAATTGTCTTGTTCTTTTCAGAAGGAGATGAGAAAAAACTATCTCCTTCAATTTAATTCACTAAGGTTTGAAAGAGTTGGTTTAGAGATGATCTGCCTCTTGCAGATTGATTGGTGTGGGCCAAATTGGTCTCCACCCTTCGAATGAGTTGGAACAGAGAGATCGAGAAGCCGGCACCTAAGCCAGGTAAAAAGCAGTGCCCTCACCTTCTCTCTCTCTCTCACACACATTGTATATACAGTTTTCTCATATGTGGATCGATAAGGGCAATCATATGATCCCTATCTTGGAGTAAATATTACTCACTCATGTTCTAATCCTGTTCAATCTTCTACGCCAACTGATGGTAGAGTGGTGGGAGGGAGTTGTATTGAGTAGAGACCGGACCCTCATATATCTTTCTTTATTCTAACAGAAGCTGTCAACGGCATACTAGTCGTGTACTTGGGCATAAATTAGTGTGCTGGTTCAGCAGTCGGCCGCTAACGGGCTAAAGGAACCAAACAACCTTTTGTTCGGTGCTAGGCTTGTTCACGAAAGACTCACCATCCTTTTACAACTCTCGCTAAAGTGCCCAACATAAATGGTCGTTCATTTACTTAAAAGACCTTTCTGAAAAGAACACAAAGATCACTTGATTTATTTATATTATGCACCCTTCGAGTATAACTATATTGGGGCAGTATGGATCAAGTTGAAATTTAAGAATGACTTAGAGAGCTTTCACAAGCCGAACCGGTTAATATGTCTACCAGCCTTACACACGAGAGAGAGAGAGAGAGAATATGAAATACCCAAGATTTTCCGTGTGTTTCTGATCGAGCATCGCCTTATCCGTCATCCTGAGTGAATGAGAAAAGTTAAAACTTTTGCCAATCAAAATTGTTCTTGGTCAGCGAGTATATTCAAACTCCTTTCTGCAGAAGCTTGGGTGGGGTGCGCCAGTTTGCCTCTGATCTTCGGGTTGTCTTTCCTTCATGGCCAGGTGTGATCATCATCCCGTTCTCTTGCTTCATCTCTTGCTTCTCTTCTTGAACTAAAATCTAGCTTTTCTCTTAATCTGATGGTCTCTGAATACTTGCGCTTAACCTCGGATATTATTACTAAATCTTTTTTACTTTTAGTTCTTTCCCGTTACATTCATGTTTGTACCGTAGTAGGGTGCAGTGAAGAGTGCCACGCTTGTTCATTGCATGTGTATTAAACTTCATCTTCCAAGCTGCTCGAACAATCCAAAAGAAGGTGTGGAGTTCGACTTATACTGAAGAATCACCCAGAACACTAGCTGTAGGTGTGGAATTCGACTATAGGTTTGATATGGGGAAGGTCAACTTTGTGTACTTCTTTAAGAGTGTAAGACAAGGACATCAACGAATTTGAAATCTCAATCCTTTATGTAAATCCCCACCTTTCGAATGAATACATTGGGAAACGATAATGAGGAGTACAAATATTCTTGAACTAAACACGACTTGACACATGTCTGTGCGACTTGGATTTGTTTATATCGACCAAGAAAACGTCGTTCTACTGACCTACTAAATAAAAACTTCTTTTCAAGATTGTCTAACGCTATAGCACTTGTGTGTGTGAGGTTTCAACCTCCTTTTGTAACAAGAAAAGAAAGGCCAAAAAAGCGAGGTATAGATGGAGATGGACCAATTTGAGAATCGGTTCTGACTAATACATCAATCCCGCAGCTTGCATGATACAGAATCAAGCAAGCAACTATCCCTACGCTACAGCTTCGATACCAGAAAGGTCAACTTTGAGAAATTCCTCAACCGTGTAAGGCAAGAACATTGTTGAATTAGGTTTTGGTTATATAAAACTCAAATGTGGACAATTTTGTGTTAGCAGAGATGATTGCCTGTGACTAGTACAGTTGCCTAAACCCATCGATTCATGTCCAAGCAGGAGACTCATTGATTTTCCAAGAGAAAACTTGAAGATCCAACAAAGCAATGACAATTCACTTGATTGAGGCATTACAGATTTCCTATCAACATCACAAATTTAAGTATGAACATAAATTATTAAAGTCTCGAGGACAAGAGTGAAGTTTTTCTAGAAGTTGAGAAGCATCTTCTTTGGCAGCTTTCATATATATATAGCCGGGTTTCCCGTAAGGATGTCAACACGTTAGACCTAATCAGCAGAACTCAGCTGCTTGGGTTCAATTAAACAATCTTAGGCCATGTAACACACACACACATATAAATATATATGATCCATATCATGCCGATCAAAGCTACTATGGTCTGACAACAACCTCGAAATTAAATTTTCAAGGCAAAATGGAAATATACAAGCAATTCCTTTTTCACAGATAACATGGAAACATACAATAATACGGTGTGTGTAAATATATATATATATATACATACATACATATGTATATATATGTATCTATGTATAACTGAGACATTTCATCTAATAGAGTCTATACTGATGATCAAGATGGCTTTTAGAAATAAGCAAGAAACGATTCCTTTCCATACCGCGCAAAAAAGTCAGAAACAGGTCATCTCTCACAAGTTGATAAGATTGAGTTTTTCTTATCATAACCAAGCAGTACAATACCTACATGCACATTGTAAAACCGAGTTACTTTTCGCAAGGAAGAGGGTGAGCGCCATATGGTTCACAACAACATTATTCCAAATCATACTTGAGGACTTCCAATCAGATTGATTCATGTCAAAGCAGGATACTCATTAAATTTTCAAGAGAAAAGTTCTAGATCCAACTAACAAATGAAGATTCAGATATCATCAACTTCATCAAAAACTTAAAGGCCTTGAAGACAAATTTGTAATTACATTTGGAAGTTGATGTAGAGATGAAATCACAAAATTCTGAATCTGAAGAAAGCAAACACTGTTAATGAGATTTGTATAAATTTGGGTGTTCGATGGACATATAAATTCGAGCCATTTATACAAATCAACTTAAAGGCATCGAGAAAAGTAGACTCAGCCACCAACGAGAATTCCCCTTTCAACTTATTGAGTGTTCCTTTCATAGTCATTTACATTAAACAATGAGAATTTCGAATCTCAATCCTTCAAATTCCCTGTAAGATTACTCACTTACAGCAATTCCTGTTTCGCCATAGTGTAGGTAACACCAGCCTACATAAAAAGATGAGAACCAAAAGGTCTGGTTCCATTTGTTCAGTTCAGTGAACACCCCTAATATTACTTTTGTGTGTGAGTTAGGTTTCGGCCTCCCTTTGTAACAAGAAAAAAGAAGAAAACAAGTCAGCGAGGTATAGATGGAAATGAACCAATCTGAGATGTGGTTACGGTCAATCCATATTTAGTAGGATACAGAAGCATACCAGTATAGTACTGCCTAAACCCTAGTTTTTATTTCGGTTAAAGCAAGTTAGACAGCACTGTTGCTTTGGACTTCATCATATGAATTTGAACTTGCCTTCTAACAAGGGGTGAGCACAATTTGAATGTACCCAAGTTTTTATTTCGGTTAAGGTTTTGAGCTAGTTCGTTTTATTTCGACGTTTGAAAATTTAAAGGAAAAATCATGTGATACGGTTCAAGTCGGTTTGCTGAACTTATGTATATATACACATACTTGTAGACATACATATGTATATATATGTATATATATATATATATATATATATATATATATATATATATATATATATATATATATATATATGTATATATATAAAATTGAGGCATTTCATCTAATGGAATTTGTCCTGATGGTCAAGATGTCCTTCAGCAAAATCTATGAAACAAGTCATCTCACATTAATTAATCAGATCTCATGAGTTTTTTTTATCAGAACCAAGCATTTCAGTACCTTCATGCACATCGTAAACCCAACTTTTCATGTAAAAGAGAGAGAGAGAGAGAGAGTGGCAGGGAACGTGAACAAAGGAGCTTAAATTAATGCTCATACTGACTCTCAGGGTGAGTACTCTTTGAGGTCAATCACTTCATTCTTGCTATTCGCAATGTGGCACGCTGCTTTAAAGTTAATCTACCAATAAGAAACATCTCTATCTAGGCGAAGGTGTTCTTAGAGCACTCATACTACTTTGCTCTTTTCCTTTTGATTGCCGTGTTAGTGTTATTCTCATCCTTCTTGTAGTTACGGTAGTTCCTTTTATAGTGTCCCAATTTTCTATAGTTGAAACACTTTATCTGAGAAGCAAATTCCTACGATTTCTTGAATTAATATTTTTATGTTAAATTTAATAAATATTTTATTTTATGTTTTCTTTTTCTAATAGTTTTGGAAACTGGAGCCAAGGTCATCTTCAGCTAGAAGAAATTTTTTCTTTTTTCATTTCTTTGGGTGCCCTTGTTCAATTTCCAATTTTAGAGGAAGCTCAATTAGGGTAACATTAAAATTAACCTTCACTACAGTGATAACCATATTCCATGAAAAGGAAAGGTTGTTAAGTATGGTCGAGATTTGTATTGGGATTCGGATGATAGTTTTAGCCACAACTAAATCTTTTGTCATTATAGTCGAGATTTTCGTTTTATATATGTTGTGTTATTGCACTAATAGTTGAACATGTAGTTTATCCGTGATATCATATTTAGCGGGGACTACATGAAATATTTCTTTTGTAGTCTAAGAGTCTTCAAAGATCCTAATAAGATCATCTTTTATATAGTTTAGCATAGTTGTATTAGCCATAATGTAGTCCCTATAGAAAGTTCTATAACTTTTTCACTCTTGGCTTCTTTTAAGAAATGATCTATGCCCTTTATTATGAAGGCCAAGGGGATATGCCTTTTTGAGGTTTAGAAGTTCAAACCATTCAACTTTTGAATTCTAGCGAGCTTAGACAGAGACTCTAGATATCATTTTTAGCTTTTAATATTTGGCAAATTTCTCAAAAATAAGAGGGTCTGGGAATCCAAGTATAGGAAGCAAGCAAGAAGCAAGCAAGAAGCAAACAATTATTCTAACAAGCAACTATTAAACTGAAATTCAAATGCAATAGCAAAAAAAACAGACTTTCAATATATGAAAGTTAATAGAAGCACCAACCAACCTCCTATAAACAACATTTGCACCTTCCTGCAAAATAAAGTTCTCATAGGTGCTAATCTAAAAATATCTCAAATTCTAATTGAATTTAGCCTGCTATTGAATTGTAACTTTATGAGTATGCTCTATTTTAAAATTTCAAAAGTAACATGAATCAATTTGGAATTAACATGATATTAATTCTATAAATATCAAACATTTAAGTATCTTTTTGTAAAATCACATAATTTATGAACAAAACTGCAAATAGTGTAATGGCAGTACTATGATTTTCAAAGGCTAACTCTTGCATAATGGTCAAATCCCCCTTTTTTAAATCGTGGTTGATAAAACTGTTGCGTTCATGTTTTTTTGAAAATCGTAGGCATCTGTAGCGGTTTCTAGAAGGAGCTAGAAACCCCTTCCTTACACTTGCAAACTAGATTCTGGTTTGCTTTACTTTGTGTTGGAGAGAGAAGCTCTCCTAGTAAAAGGACTATGAGCGAGGTACCCAAGAGTGAAAGTCGGCTGAGTGGGTGAAGTTAAGGTGGCCTAGCAGAAGACCATCCATCAAAAAGTCCTGAAAATGATGGTTCAACAAGCGGTTCATCTGCATGCAGTCCCGCCATTAATAACTAGTTGGTTCAAAAAGGGAATGCGGCCGAAGCAATAACGGTGACTTGCTTGTATTCACTACCCCTTTGCTCAGATTAAGGGAGAGCAAAACGTGATCATAGAGATAAAACTATTGCGTTAATGGTGAGAGCCGATGAAAAACAGATAAGTACTATCTTCAAAGGATGTATTTGAATTTAGACGGACTATAATCTCTGATAGACACAAACTCTATTTGATTTCTTTTAATCGCTTTCCTTTGGTTTCAGGTGCACTTTTCTGGGAACTGACTACAATTAATTTAAAAAACAATTTTCGCAAGTTTCAACTATCCAATCTTTAATAAAAGTAAGTTTTTTGTGCATTTTTGGTTTCGTTTTTCTCCAATATATAATTTATATTGTTGTTTTCAAACAATGAATAAAGATATGTAACTTCTTTGTGTCTTCTGCTACTTTGGTATTGGGATAGTAATTTAGAAGTAAAACAAAAAAAATGTACTATTATTTATAATAGACAAAGATGTTTACTTTGTAGCCTCTAAGTATACAGGTCAGTTTTGAGACTAGTATAGCTCTTTTTATAAAAAGATGCCTGATATGTATCATGTATATATGAAACTGAGAAGAAAAAGGTCTGTACCTTTGAACTAGTCAACTAGTCCTTAGATAGCCAATCAATAATAGTGGTAAGTACTTAGAAGTACTAGATAAGATTCAGTCTTGCTTTGATACCAATATAAGTGATTTTCTTCTTTGTTGCTACAAGAGTGATTGCCATTGGGCTTTAGATCGCTTGGCATGACCTCATCAAGAAGGTTTAACCGCAAAAGAAACTCATAGGAACAAAATTGGAGCACACACTGAGTCAAATTTTCTATGATTGTGAATGATTGTGTATGTCCTCTTTCAGTTTCATCTTGCTTTTATTCACCTAAGAGAATTGGCTTCTTTGTTATATTACCTCCTATGATCGTTTTATAAATGGTAATTGATAAATTTTATGTAAAAGAAATTGTTTGAAATTACTTAGTGGTTCAGGAAGGGGGCCCTCCTCCTTCATTTCATGACCACAATTGAACAAGCCTCATTGCCATCAACAGTTATGAGTTATCACAACTTAGGCACAACCACAGGAGCCAAGTCCCTTTGTGCACTGAGTTGTCCCATATATTGTCACGTTAGATGAAACCTTGATCTTTGCCTTGCCAAACGCACCTTTGCCCTCCACCATGGCTATGGTAGTCACTTTCCACATCAATTCTCCTACCTTCTCCTGAACTGAAACATACTCACAGTTGCCACTGTCCTCGTGTTGTAATTACTATTGAAATAGTACTCTATTTGATCCAATTTTCTGATGAAATTCTCGACGTAGTAGGGAAGGTAGCAACCCTCATGCTAGAGCCTCGCCTTCCCATCCTTCAAGGCTATGGTTGCCGAGGTCTACTTGCCTATATATGGCACATGCACCACACAATTTGGTACTACCGTTGGCGTGGAATTAAAGTAGACCATAGATAGCAGTTGCACCACTACCATAGTTAGTCGTAGGTGTGAGTATCCCACCTTGCTTACCAATATTGCAACCACTTCTTCAATGTTGGTTCTGATGGTTTCAATAGTTCCGGCATCTATTGCAGCGGATGGAGGGATGGGAGCGGCCTTCAGTTATGGGATTAATTGGGTTGCAATAGAAAGCTTTCAGCGAGGAAACACCTGATCCCTATTGCTCACAATAGAGAAGAATAAGAGCAATAAGAATGTAAAGAAAGGAAGTGCATTCTATCATTTCTTTCTTTTTAATTTTGCTACTAGTGATTGGATCGAGCTCTGCAACTATGAGATTTGTTGAATCTAGCAGATAATTGGGTGAACCTTTCAAATTCCATGGTAAGGACAAGGTAGAGATAACTCTTTGCTACGTAGACGACGGATTATGAAGGTTTCTGGCAGCATTGATCATCCAGTTGATTTAGCCATGTGAAGCTTTGTGTGTCTAGTTTACGACCACATACCTAAGTGGGCTCCAACGAGGTGGTACAAATAAGATTAAAGTATTTTTTTGGTGGTTCCATTCACTTTGAGATGAGAGAAAATGAAATCAGCCAACCTTGGTCTCATTATGATAAACGGACTAGAGGTGGCAATTTTGTGAATCTTTGTGTGCCTAGTTTACGACCATATACTTAAATGGGCTCCAACGTGGTGGTACAAATAAGATTAAAGTATTTTTTTTGTGGTTCCATTCAATTTCAGATGAGAGAAAATGAAATCAGCCAACCTTGGTGTCATTATGATAAACAGACTAGAGGTGGCAATTTCATACATGACACAAAAACGGCCATAATTAAACAACCTAAAATGTCAATGTTGTGTGTTCACTCATATGGTGACGATGAAGGCCCTTATCCCATATCACATTTAATGCACTCATATGTATTAAATGAAATTGATTCTTATGTCAATGATGATGGACACCTCAATTTGTGCCATTCATGCAATCGCAGAGATGGTACAAATTTTAATAGAGTTTAACATAGGAGACTGTCTAGTAACTCTCAGTTTTTTTATACATATATATATATATATATATAGAGAGAGAGAGAGAGAGAGAGAGAAAGAGAGAGGGAAAATTACTGTCCCATGAGTACGTTCGTAGGAAATCTTAAGATAGACAAGGAAAAGGATTATGATGTGTCCATTGATAGCATGATAAGGTTAAATTATAATTTCCATATGAAGGAAACTTTTGTACACAATGGATGTCAGAACTGGTCAGGTTGTTGCTAATGGGGTTTAAGGTTCTTGGTGAGAAATATGTAAAGTGGAAATTTCCACGTTTGGCCTCCAATACACTCACCCAAAATCCGCAAGGAAAGGGTCCTCTTTATGGATTTCAGGGATGTGGTTTCTTATTACAAACAAATGTATTTAGAATAAAAGTTTTGATTTTCAAAAGTAAGGGAGGAAGGGTCTAAGCCTTTTTTCTCCCATAAATGGAAACCGAAAACACATAATGCTAAGTTATAGAAAAGAAAATAATAATGGAAAACTCAAAGTTCGATCTGTAGACATTGGGTTTTCTCCAGATATCCAACTATAGAAGGCGAGCACTATACTACTCGTTCTCTATTGCCAAAGATGCAACTAAGGGCTAAACTAAAAGACTCATCCATTAATAGAACCACAAGTGGCCAAAGAATAGTTAATGGGAGGCAAGCCTCTCTAGTAAGCTTTTCACTAGGAGCCATTGAAGCTCACTTTCTCGATGCCCTCTAACCTCTCTCAAACTCTTCTTACTCTCTCTCTCCATCGATTCATTCTATATGGAATGAAACAATAGAGCATATTGCTCCCTTTCTCTCTCTCCCTTTGGGTATGGTCTCGCACAAGTGAGAAACCAAATGTGGTTTCCTTGAAAATTGTTGTAGCAAATCGTGGATTTTTCAGAATCCCAGGGGTGGAAAACCACCCTTATCGCAGTTTCATTTGAAACCACCATGAGCATGTGTGGGCTTAAATTATCTTTTTAACCTTATTGTTTCACAAAAATTATGAACGTACCATGGGTATGTTATTACTATTATGCCTTTCTACTATAACTCAAATTTAGAGAACTATCTTTCATTGATTTTACATTCTACCCTTTCTGTTTTTTTTAAAAATAAACTTTTGTATATAGGGTGAAGTTACAAGTTTATCCTTGATACTTTTTATGTAGGGTTAAAAAAATTATAATTTTATCCTCTACCATTTCTACATGCCTGTTACTTGTATGATATTGCAATTAGGTGCCTAGAATTATTTATTGAATAGTATATGTTGTTTTCTGTTATTACTATTTAGTGTTTGCCTAGCTAGTATTAATTGCTTATTAGATAACAACAACAACAACTAAGCCTTTTCCATACTAGATGGGGTCGGCTATATGTATTCTTTGTTTTCACAAAGCTCTGTCATGTGCCATGTTAGCATTTAACTCACAATAAGCTAGATCATTCTTTATTGTTTCTTTCTAACACTATTGTAGTCATCCTCTACCTCTTTTAATAATTTCAAAATCTAGTTTTCCTTACCTTCTTATAGGTTCTTCTTTCGATCTTCTTTCTATATGTCTAAATTGTCTTAAACAATATTCTCTCATTTTATCCTCTATTGGTGTCACTCCTAATTTGTTTCTAATAACCTCATTATGTATACAGTCTTTTCGTTTATAACCACGCATCCATATCAACATCTTCATTTCTGTCACAGATACCTTTTGTATATATTGATGGTGTTCTACTAATTCGGAAGTCTTTACTTTCTAATATTTCTCTTCATAATTTCAATTTTCTATTAACTTTTTCTTTAGACTTCACTAACACAATGTCATCGGTAAATAACATACAACAAGGCACTTCATCTTGAATATGTTTTGTTAACTCATCAATCACCATTATAAATAAGTATAAACTTAAAGTTTATCCTTGATGTAACCCAAGATTAACTTCAAAGAAGTCTGCCATTCCTTCATCTATCCTCACACATATTTTCGCACATCATACATGTCTCTTCTAAGGTTTATGTATATCAATGGGATACATCTTTTCTCCAAGACTCTCCAAAGAACATCCCTTGGTATCCTATCATAAGTTTTTTTCTAGATCAATAAATATCATGTGAAGATCTTTTTTTTTTTGCTCTAAAATATTCCACAAGACGTCTCAAAAGGTGAATTGCTTCAACATTAAATTTACCTAGCATGAATCCAAATTGGTTCTCTATTATACTTGATACTTATCTTAACCTACGTTCGATAATTTTTTTTCATAATTTCATAGTGTGGCTGATTAACTTAATACCTTGATAATTCACAGAATTCTGAGTGTCTCTCTTGTTCTTTTATATGGTTATAAGTGTACTCGCTCTCCATTCCTCGGACATCTTTTGGTTTCTCCATATTTCATTAAATAGTCTTGTGAGCTAAGTTATTCTTATCTCTCCTAAGATTTTTCAAAGTTCTATAGGAATATTGTTTGGTCCTACCGATTTACCACCCTTCATATGTTTAAGAGCCTCTTTGACTTCATTTTTTTAAATACGTCGTTAGAAATTGTGTTTATATACTTTTTTAATTTGGCTAACTCTCCTAAGTTATTACTAACATCTTTATTTTTATTAAAAAACTTATAAAAAAAGTTTTTCGATCTATTTTTTATATCATCATTTGCCACTAGAATTTTCTCATCTTTGTCTTTGATGCATCTAACAAAATTAAGATCCTTAATTTTCTTATCTCTAACCTTGTTATCCTAAAAATATCTCTTTCAGTTGAATTTTTTATATAAATCCTTGCAATTTTAGTTTTTGCTTCACTGACGGATTTTTTCACTTCTTTATTTGTTTTTTTATAAGTCTCTAAATTTTCACTAGTTTTCTGAGCATAATATAATTTGTAACGTGCCTTATTTGCCTTGATTTTAGTTTATACCACTTCTCTCTACCACCAATCTTCTTTTTGTGTCAGTACACCTCCCTTAAATTCACCTAACACATCTTTTGCCACTTTCCTAATATGTATAGTCATATTGTTCCACATATCATAAGGTATACCAACATAATTTCAAGCATCTCCTTGAAGGACTTTGTGTTTAAATATACCTTCTTTCTCACTTTTGAGGTTCCACGATTTAGTCTAAATAGCTTGATGCACTCTTTTCTTCTTCGTCCACTTTTTTACATCTAAATCCATAATTAAAAGTGGATGTTGGGTGGTTAAACTTTATCCTGAAATTACCTTGTAATCTTTACAATATGATTTATCTTTTTCCTACAAACAAAATAATCAATTTGTGTTTGTGATAAGCCACTCTTACAAGTAATTAAATGTTCATCTCATTTTTTAAAGATTGTATTGACTATAAACATATCAAATGCCATAACAAAATTTAAAATCTCCCTACTTTCCTCATTTATATACCCAAAATCAAAGTTTCCATGAATACCTTGATATCCTAATGCCTTTTTACCGACATGTCCATTTAAGTCTCCTCCTAAACAAATCATCTCCCTTTATGGAATTCTTTGAATTACCTTATCTAACTCTTCCCCAAAAACCATCTTTATACTATCTTTCAGTCCTACTAGTCCTACTTGAGGTGCGTAAGTACAAACTATATTCAAAATCTCTGCTCCTAGCACTAATTTCAACGTAATGATTTGGTCACCATATTGTTGTATGTCTACTACACTATCCTTTAAATCTTTATTTCGAGCCTTTGTTTCAAGCCTTTTTGTTTCTTGCATACCATAATTTAAAACTTCTATCTTCGATCTCCTTTGCTTTTTCTCCAACCCACTTTGTCTTTTGTAAATATAGGGTATGAATCTTTCTCCGAATCATAGTATCTACCACCTCTATTAGCTTATCAAACAATGTTCCAATAGTCCAAGAACCAATACGAATCTTATTATCTAGAAGTAGCTTCCTTACACCCATATCGATCAATACTGAAAATGCAGATACCCTCTTTATAATTTATTCACTACATTTGGGTGGCAATATAGTTGTACTAACTTCTTTACCCACACTTATCCATGATGTGAAAACCCTCTCTGTAATTGATTCACTACATATGGGCGAAAATGTAGAGGTCGTTCCTTACTTTTCACAGTGCTAAGAGGGAGGTTTCAATGCAATGCTCATAATTTATATAATTCATGGTACAAAAAACTGACAAAGTTTTACACTAGCTGTCGAAAGCCTAACAGAACCCTCCTCCTTATCCGGGCTAGGGACCGGCCATGTAAGGGTGATCCCTTATATGGGTGGAGTTTTTAATTACTTCTTAGAATTATATTTAACTCTTATTCTATGTTACATATCATTATGATTACGTATATGGAGAACAACTTGATTAGGGTATTTGAGGAATGCAAAACCATGAAAGAATTGTTTTAGTAACTGTCAAATATGGTACTACAATCAAATTACATGTCTAATTACTCCTCCAGAAATATAACTCTCATAGAATGAAGGAAGAAGATAAAGTAGATGAACATGTAAACCAAATGCTAGTTATAGTCAGGGACATGGCTATTAGATAAATCAATAATTTTGGACCTTTTGCAAATATTGACTATTTTCCTCCCTGAATATGTTAAGTGTGACACTTAGATTAGGACTTCACTTTATCCTTTTTGAACTCTCTCTCAAATTTGCTATTAAGCAAGAAATATGAACAACAAGAAGGAAAAAATGTTCATAGATCAAGATGATTTATGGTTGAGCTCTAAGAGCATGCTTCAATTGTAGAAAGATATAATACTTTAAAAGAGACTCTTGCAATCGAAAGGACAATGGTGACAACTCTCATAAAGATTGACAGAAACAAAAGCATAAGGTGATCTGCACATTTCTAAATGATGTATATGAATCTCTTGTTTGTGACTAGTGGATGGATTCTAGTGCAACCTGTCCATCTCAAAACAAACAACAAGTAAGCCTTTTCCCATGCTAGATGGGGTCGACTACATGGATTCTTTGTTTCCATAGAGCCCTATCATAATTTGTAGAATCCATGGTAAATAAGTCCGACAAAGTTTTGCGTTGGCTATCGGAAGCCTAACACAATCCTCCTCCTTTATCCGGGCTTGGGACTGGCCATGCAAGGGTGATCCCTTACATGGGCGGAGTTACTAGCACAAAAACAATCACAATAAATTGTTTTATATCTGATAATAGAAGAACAAAATAACATCTCAGAAGTACAATAAGAACATGAGAAAACAGAAAGGACAATGCTAAAAGCTTCTAGACCTAACATGCACCTAGTGGAGTCTCGACCAGTCATCATGTCATTGTTGTTATTCTACAACATGGCAGTTAAGTTCTTCATGTTTATTTACATTTTGTCTTCTCTGGTATTGTTAATCAAAACAAGAAAAGTTCTCAAATTTTCTCACAATGTCAAGTATGCACTACAGAAACACCTAGTGAACTTTATACTGTGTGATCAGCATAATTTAGCAGTCAGCACTAAAGTAGTTCTACTGCACTATGGCACGTACTAATTCAGTCTGTACCAGTATCAGATTTTCACAATTTGCCATCTGAAACAGCATGTTGAAATTCAGACCTCATCTCTTTGAACTTTTTACCATTTTCTATCTCAAATAATATGCTCATTCAATATTAAACTGATACCATACAAATCTATTTCAACTTTTTAACATTTGCTATTTCAAAAACATCATCATTCAAGATTTACCACTTACTATATCAAACAACACGCTCATCTCTTTGAACTTTCTACCGCAATATATTTCCTGTATGGAGACACTAAACTGAAAAACTCATGGCATCGCCTTTAACAATAGGCTATTCATCTAGAAACATCGTGGTGTTTAAGAGGATACTGAGAGAACAAATAGCACGTACCTAATTCTATCTGTGTACTCATATCAGACTTTTACAATTTGTCATCTGAACGAGAATGTTAAAATTCAGACCTCAATTCTTTCAACTTTTTACCATGTGCTATCTCAAACAAGATTCTCATTCAAGATTCGCCACTATCATCACATCTTAAACAAATTCTGTGAAAACAACATGTCTACCACTCTACCTAACACAGAGAAATAGAGGGAGGCCTTGACCACCCTAACCGCAACACAAAGAAATCATTCCGAACGAAAATAAAAGCTTTCCACTTTCTACCTCTCTTGGCCGATCGTATCTAAACAAAAATCAAGCCATGATAATTTCGAAATTATCAATAATTTCCTTCAATTTCCCTTCTTGGAATTATATATGCAGTTTCGAAAAAGCATGTTTTTTAACGAGATGCAAGACAAATCCCAGAGCAAGTGTATCAGTTAAATCCAGCATGGTAATGGAGCTAAGTGTCCATAAATGATAAAAGCTCACGGAAATGTTGAAAATATTTCATCAAGTGAATGACGTAACCATCACAACCACAGAACTTTTGAATAACACATGAACTACCATTTTGTCCCAGCATCCGATCAGACGCTTCTACGGACCCCATCAGAAACAGAAACATATCCAACAAAATCAACATGAATGATGTCACTAAAAGGGAGGAAATCAGCTCACCCTCTTGGGTATTGCTGAAATTGACGTAAGCGTATCCAAGGGACCGACGCGTGCTGAGATCGCAGCAGACGCGCACCGAGACGACCTGACCCAACTGGCTGAATAGATCGTAGAGCTGCGAGTCCGTAACGTTCGCCTCGAGGTCGCCGACGTACAGAGACGTCGACATGAACGGGTTAGCACCATTTCCAGCAGGCGCCGGCAAGCCGGTGGCAGCCGTCTGCGCGGTGGATGGTTGCATCTGCACCTGTGACATGACGATCGCCCTTCCTTTCTCTCTTTTTCTTCTTTTCTTTATCTTTTGGCGTTTCAGAAACCTACACCAGAATGGCGAATCAAAACAGCTTCTGAAATATGAATTGACTCAACAACACTCTCACTGCTTTTCTTTTTTTGTTAGATTTTCTTTGATTCCGGGGATAACGAATGATTGCAAACGAAATTAGGGTTTCTTTCTTAGGGTTTTTTGCAGAGATCGATTGAGATAATGAATCAGAGATCTAAACGACGAGGAAGGAGACGATTCAGAGAGGAGTAGGAATTGATTGAAGAATTGTTTTTTTGCAGAAGAAATGGAATTTTTTGGGGGGGGGAGGGCAGCCCCGACTGCACCGCACCGTTCGCAGGAGACGGTCAGAGTCTTTTATCCCTTCCCGGCGTTGGCCACCTGCTCACGGAAACCCTAACTTTTACGCGCCTGGTCAAACCTCACCGGGTCCAGACCGCCTCGGTCAGGTCGGCTCCAGGTGGAGCGCGGAGCCTTACCATTTTACGAACTCCTATCATAGTTCATTTTCATCGATAGCCGTTCGTTTTTCTTTTTTACAACCGGAAGGCCAAAGCCAGATGCATGTTCGGGGAGTCGAACTCATGGCTTTCGATTTGTCAGTTGGCCCACCAGTCAAGTGAGCTCAGTGCGAGACGAGTTAATTGTTTCGTTAGTATATAACAGTATTGATAAACACATCCTTTTTACCATTCATACCTTTTTTTTTTACTTTTAATTTTCCTTCTACTAAAATTCGAAAATTACTCTCATATCTTTGAGGTCTCTTATTTTTCTCTTACTGTCTACAGTTTCATATCAATTTTTCGGTCCCCCACAACTTTAAGCTCAATCCAATACACTACTATGCTTTGAATCCAATAGAAAAAGAAAGCCAAAAAAAAAAAGAGAGAAAGAAAAAAAAATGAAGAAAGAAGTAATTCGAAGAGCGGGTATTTCGATATTCTTTATCGTTTAGAATCAAGAAACATACCAAAAACAAGAAAATAAAAAAACAAGGTCAAATTCCAAACAAGAGAGACATGTGAACTTAACCTTATTTCTTTTCTTTTTTTATGTTTCTCGATTCTTTTTTTTTGTCTTGATTCTTATTGTTGTTGTTATTCTTTTTCTTGTCTTTTTTTTTCTTTTTTCTTTGACGAGATTCATAAGAATATTCATTATTCAACTGCAAAGAAGGCAATAATACTAAATAAAACATCTGCCACCGAAGCAAAGAGATCAATTAAGTGTGTGAGAGGAAAAGCATTTACATGAACAGTAATTTTAGTGTTGTTAAAAATGAAATGTATAAACAAAGGGTGTCTAGATAGTAATCCCTGAGTTAAATTTGGCTTGACTCAATAACATAAGGATTTACTGGGCTCAGCTTGTGCAGGTTTGCGAGATGAGCTACAAACAGTTAGTTTGGCTTCGACTATTGTCATAAGAGCGTCTTGCCCCAATTAGCTAGATGATTGGGTATCTTGGTCTAGTTTTTGCCTCAACATCGAAGCTAGCCGATATTATGGCTTCTCAATTTTTAGATCTAAAACCTAACAAACCCATTCAGTCAATAGAACTAAACCAAACCAAACCAAGCCATCAGTTGGTTTGGTCCCAACCACGGGTCCTTACATTTTAGATGATGCTAATAAGTGTTAATCGTATTGTGTAACAAATAATCTGTATGGAGCAACACCATATTCAAATTATCTTATGATGGAAAAACAAAGTTACGGGATGTGCTAATTTGTGTGTATGTGTGTGAACAAGGGTTTGGTTTGATTCTCGTGATTTGGTTTCAACCTTGGAACTGTGAACCGAACTCGATAATTATTTCTTGTTAGCACATCCCTACTAGATGGTGAGAGTATACAGTAGGTTTCATCTACTACATGATATTAGAACACTCTTAAAACTGGTTTGGTTCTAGCGGTTTGATTCAGTTTTATCGATTTTGTGAACACTCCGTGCATATATTTTTTTATTCAATGAAAAAATATATAACTGAAAAAGGCTTCTAGTGAGTTGAGTTTGTACTTGAACAAATATATTTAACTAAAAGGTAAGATTGAATGGACTAAATTAGTGTGTATTAGAGTAAGCACATGCTAGTCAAGAAAACATAGAAATATATTATTGAAAATGCCCTTTCTTAACTCTACAATCTACAATTAAATTGTCATGACTTCTTTCTTAAAAGAAAAGTCAAAACATCTAAATCAAAAGATTTCTCTCAAGAAATCTTTGAAGATTAACACGTCTCAACTTTGTCATAATGGGATGGACACCTTTTCATGCCTTCCACGTTTGTGAAACGCCTAAAAATACATTAATGGAACCGGTCAATGCTTAATGGAGCCATTACACCAGTATGGTCAACTAATGCCAGCTTCATAGATGGGTGTGACTTGTGAGTGCACCATGCCGTGAGTGGGACCGAAGAATGGTCATGGTCTCTTCATGATAGTTAGGCCTTAGTTATGCAGATCGCTCGGGTCGATAAACCTCCTGGTTTGACTGGATTATATTATTTGTTATTGACCCAATTAAACATGATCATTCTAAAATAATTGGAGCCTTCTATGAAATCAAAATCCTAGCACTTGTAACACTAACATGATAATGAGGTAGACTAAGTTAGATAGTGTTGATGCCAAAAATTATAAAGGGATTCCAGGAATAATGTTCTAGTAACATATATGGCTAAAACTACCACCTAAAAGATAAGTATAGAGAAGGATCTGAAACCTGCCCAATGGAAGATAGAAACTCATTTACAAGAGTAGAGAAGGATCTAAAGTCTATCCACTATCAACTCTAAATAGGAGTGGTTGCCTAACCTAAAAAGGCATCACAATCAACCTCTTTAGTTTTCATAGTTTTAGCCTCTACTTTTATTAATGCAATTCTCCTTTTCATTCTCAACTGCATTTTCTATATTTGCATTCAGTTGCATAATCATACCCACAACCATCACTCTATCAAAATTTGATGAGAGTTATAAATTTCACTAAAAATCTGTTTCTTAATGGATTTTCTTGATTTTAGAATGTCTAGAAAATTCACCACGTTTACTTTATGTCAAATAAGAATCACTTGAATCAAAGCTTGAGTAGATGAGATATGACGGAAACAATAGGACACTATCACAAGCATCCAAGACTTTTATTGATTGAGCTTACCTTCTTGAGGGACAGAGCTTGCCCAATCATAATTCTTTGAAAAGGTCTATACATCCTCTTTTCAACGAAATCAAGCTTGTTGGTATATAGTGAAGACAACCTAACGCTATTAAAAGGCCTTTAAAAAGGTACACATGACATCAAATAAGACTGAAAAATCACTAAAATTCCAATTCTTATCAGAATCACCCTAGGTTTGGTCTATTGGATAGCCCTATGTATCTAGGTTCCAAAACGTGCATTAATCAAAATCAAAGGTATATTGAGAGAGATACAACCAAAATCATGTGATCCTATCATGCATACCACAACACGCTTAATCACCATCTCAAAGGGACTCGAACATGACGTGTTTTGAAGGTTTCGACTTAAATCAAGCCCGAACCTAAGCAAAAGCTTGAGACAGCTCAGGGAGAGTCCCAAAAAGCTCTCATACCCCAACAATAACCAATCTATACTAAAGTTGCAGGGACCCCCAACTTGCCTGATCCTTTTGAGGGTAGTGGTAAGCACCCTCTGGTATACCCTGCACTCCATCATATAACAGGAACTCCGTGCCATATGAAGTTGTCTGATTTTAGCAACAATAGAATGGCACACTTGGTAGACCTCATGGACTTTTGTTGGATCAATACATACTAAATGGCTGCCCCTACTTAGATACTTGGGGGTAATTGTGCCTCAAACAAGTTGGTGGATTGGTTGTTCATCTTATGAAGAATGACTACCTTTATCAGCTACTTATTTCTCTAGTTATCCTTATGCAATAGCGCAACAACTCTTTATTAGAGGGCTTGTAATTTATCTAATAAAGAGCGCCCGCCTTCACCAACCACCTACTCGACTGGTTACCTTGGAGAAACCACTAATTTTGAAGTTATGAATGAAATCTTTGATCGTATTAAGAAAGACTGTCAAGAAAGATTGAAAGTGTTTATTGCTCGTTTGGCCAAGAAGTTTGTTTGGTGCTATCAAACAAATCGGCTAAGGAGCTAACAAGTAGACAAAGTTTAGTCGATGAAGCCATCAATTTGACTAATGTTAGCCTCAACCGAGTTGCCAAACAATTCATGCATATTTAGTTGATGCTAAATTGGTGGATTTAGCTACCAAATTAACTCCAACTATTAACATCTAGTCGGTGACATGCATTGAATTTCAAGATTTGATGACACCATAAAGAATTTTCAATTGGCTCGAGATTACTTCTTGAAAGACAAAGAAATCAATGATGTTTTAGTGATAGCCAACAAGAAATCAATTCCTGGTGGGTTTTATTATGAATCAGATCATCAAAATGACCGATTTTATATTGAAAGCTAATGGTGATGAGCAATCTCCCATCGACTTTTTACAAAGTGGTGGTGACCTATGGTTGATGGATGAATCCACCATTAATGGATGAACCCACCATTAATGGATGAACCCACCATTAATACCAATATAGGTGATTATGATAGCTTTAAACCAACTAGTAGGCAAGCCATAATGCCTCATACTGTCCATTGGGATCGTTGCCCAATTCCATCTACTCAAGGAGCAATCACCTTACAAAATGATGATTTTCTATACTATCCTACATCAAGATCAACCATTGCATATGATGGATCAACCTACTATACTGAGTCATTGGTGACTACCACCTATGCACATTTGGCAAGTTACTTGAGTCCATTTTCTTAGAGGACAACTAGTTCACACAATTATATGGTTGGTTGTCTGCATACACTTGCTCAGGGGAAACTACCTTATATAACGGTTCCTCATATTACTATTTCTCTCAATGATTGCCCAACAAGCAAATGGCATGGTCAATAGTCTATCTTATCCAATGAGTCACAATCAATACTTATATGTTACCACAACTGGCCGAGGTGTATGTCATTGACTTTAGTAGTGATGTAATAAACAATATGCTCACGCACACAAGTCATCAAGTTTGTAATTACTATAGAAGGTACTTGTATTATTGGTTGTATATCGAAGGATCGCAAGAAAAAGATATGTGGACTCCTTATAACTATGAACCTATCACAAATGATGACAACAATGACTTAGAAGACAATGAGGATGATTAGGTGTAGGTAGTCAACATTGAAATAGGCTCAAGCTTCGAGTACTCAACCTCCTAATCGGGAACTGGCATTAGGTGATCGAGCCAACCTGGTACTCAGCTTCACGACTAAGGAATTTCTATAGTGCAAAGCTGATATTTTTTAGGAAGAAAAAAAATTTAGTGAGTCTTACCTTCCCGACTTCGAGGACGACCCTACGAACTACTTCTTAAGTTACCAATATATAGTACTCAAAATCAACTAATATCATACTTCGCCAATAAAAACAACATACGAGGGACAATAGATATGAGTACCTCAATTTCTACACTAAACTTATTTAATTTTTGATAGTCTATCAAAGTATTCAACCTTTACCCTTGATATGAATGTCAGCTAAAGATTATAGAGGGCATGTGTTGATGCCAAAAATTATAGAGGGATCTGAGCAATAATTGCCTAGTAACAGATATGACTAAAACTTGCTCTTAGAAGATATACACATGTTCATTGTCTAAGAATTATGGGTAATTACTCCATGAGTTACAGAAAGTGATAGAGAGGAATAGAGAAGGATCTAGAACCTACTCAATGTAAGTTACACAAACTCATTTACAACAGCAAAGAAGGATCTAGAGTCTACCCTCCATCAACTATAAATATGAGTGGTTGTCTAACTTAAAAGAGATATCAATCAATTAAGCATCATAATCAACCTTTTTATAAATAGGAGTGGTTGTCTAACTCAAAGAGGTATCAATCAATCAAGCATTTAATCAACCTTTTTATTTCCCTCCTTTCCTAGTTTTCATAGTTGTAACCTCTTCTTTTATGAGTACAATTTCCCTTTTCATTTTTATTTTCTTTGTGAGTTTGGCCTTTCTATATTCAATTGCATAATTAAACTCACAACCATTAACAACAACAACAACAACTAAGCCTTTTCCCATACTAGACGGGGTCGGTTACATGAATTCTTTGTTTCCATAGAGCCCTATCATGTGCCTCTTTGTTTCTTTCCCATACTAGACGGGGTCGGTTACAACTAAACCATGTTAGCAGTTAACTCACAATAAGCTAGATCATTCTTTATTGTTTCTTTCCAATACTTTTGTGGTCATCCTCTACCTCTTTTAATACTTTCAAAATCTAATTTTTCATACCTTCTTATAGGTTCTTCTTTTGATCTTCTTTCTATATGTCCAAACTACCTTAAACGATATTCTCTCATTTTATCCTCTATTGGTGCCACACATAATTTATTTTTAATAACCTCATTATGTATATGGTATTTTCTTGTATGACCACTGATACATCTCAACATCTTCATTTTTGTCACAGACATCTTTTGTACATGTTGATGATTAACAACCCAACACTCAGAACCATAAAACATAACAGGTCTAATTGTTGCTCTATACTATTTACCTTTTAACTTTAATGATACCGTCTTATCACAAAGAATACTTGATGCTCCTCTCTATTTTAACCAACCAACATTAATTCTATGCGTAACATCTCCATAAATTCTTCTATCACTCTAAAAAATTGGCCCTAAGTATTTAAAACTTTTCTTTTGGGGTGCAATGTGTGCCAATTTTAATTTCTATGTCCTCTGGAGTAACCAAATGATCAAACTTACATTCCATATATTCTATCTTTGTTCTACTAAGTCGGAAACCTTTACTTTCTAATGTTTCTATCCATAGTTCCAATTTTGTAATTAGACTCACAACCATCACTCTATCAAAATCTATCTAGAGTTGTAAAATTCTTTTCTTAGTAGATTTCTCCAATTCATAAATTTAAAGGTCGTCATGTCTGCTTTCTAGCAGAATAAAAATCACTCAAATATGAGCTTAGATGACTAATATATGATGGAAATAATCGGACTATGTCACATTCACGAGATTTCTATCAATTGAGTTTACCTTCCCAAGGAACGACTATAACTAATCCATTTCTAACTTGAATTGCATAATCACAATCCTTTGAAAACATCTTATCATGCTTACTACAACCCACCTCATCCCCACCTTGAGGTGACCCAAACGTGAAGTGTTCCTGAGGTTTCAAATCAAATTTGGCCAAAACCTTGATAAAAGCTTGAGACAATTGGTAGAGAGTCCCAGAAAGATCTCATACCATCGATAATGACCAATCTTTACTGGGATATACTTAGTTGGAGTCATAAGGACCCCAACATGCTTGATTCTCTTGAGGCCAGTGGTCAATGCCCTCTTGCATGCCTCACACTCTATCAGATAATGAGATCTACAAATCATGTGAGATTATCTGATTTCAATGACAACAAATGGTAATATGAGTGCTTTTCCTGAACCTCGACTTCTCATAGCCTACTACTTAGATTGATGTTAATTACTAAGATTGTGAATAGATTTGCCTATGGCCTCTAGGCACATTTGAACCACATGGATTTCTCAAGGTTGAGAACAATAGTGTTATTGTTGGGGAGTAATCCCAATGCACACTTAGGTACTGAAATCATGACCTTTAGTTGTGAGTTAGTCCCTAGAGTTAGGGCTCTTTGTGCCTTAGTGTATGGGATGTCTCTCTCTCTCTCCCTCCTTCTCTCTCAGTTGCAAGGCAAACTATTACTAAAGTGTTTGTCAAGTTCTTATTTTGAATTATGATATAAGCAACTCAAAGTGATTGCTTGTTATTTTAACTGGCTTAAATATATTGGAGGCTCCATCATAGAGAGTTAAGTTGGTTTTGTCGCCTAAAGTGATGACCTAATTCAAATGACAATTTCGTAAGCTTGTTGGAATGGAATGTGATATGGAGTGTGCACAAAACTCTAATACTTGCTCTCAACGAATGGATAAGGCTTCAGACTATGGGATGAATCCTCAGGAATCTGATTGTGCATATCTTGGTTGCTTTTAGGGTCTCGCACGAGGGGAGGAACACTCGATGTGCTCAAGAATGCATCAAGGATACTATATTAAAGCTATACCTAGGGAAAAAGTAAGGAAACAACGAAAACAAGCAAAAAGTAAGAACTCAAATTGTCTTGATCTCTCTTAAGTCATTGTTACAATCATTATTTATAGACTTTCGTTGAAGTGCAAAGAACAAATTTGTCTTTCTTGGGCATGTTTCCCAATTACTCTCATTTCTTTATCATTGCTCTCTTTTCATTGTTATATCAGGTGGAACATGGTAATTCACTCGACATCCTCTATGTACTTCAAGATCCATAAATATAATGGGCCTGAATTGTTTATTTTGTTTGCTAGACTTCCTTGAGGTTCTTATCAGGTGTCCTCTCTTTGAGGTTACTAAACATCTATCATGCAACCTTCTATATTTTTCAGTGTCAACACATGTGCAACTATGACTTTATATCCATAGTTATTAATGACATGGGTCATATTCGTATCGATTGCATGCCAAAAAGGTCTTGACAAGTTCATTTTCTCAACGTGATTCCTAGGATCTTGTTTTAGGAAGACATTTGGGATTTATAGAGGTTGAACTTCCTTCTTTTTCTTTCCTTCATCCTTTTGTTTTCCTATGCACTCATCTAAAAACTCTTGGTCAAATTGCTTCAATGGCTTCTAATTCAAACTCTGTCATTCTTCCTATCGAAATATCAACAGTTGATCTCATTGATTTTCATATCGATAACTTGTCATTGGTTCACGATGACTTTATAATGTCCTCTTAGTCTAACTTCATCCACCCTTAGCCTACTACCAATCAACTGTATATCGACTGGATAGACTGGGTCTAGGAATAGAAGTGATACCTCTAGATAGAATGGGGTATCAATGATTGGACTTTATTGTCTTCTCTTGCCATTTTGTTTGATGGTCATCTCTTCTACTCTTTTCTTATTTTTTGATTTTCCTAAAACAACTATTTTCAATTCTCTTTTGGGATTATATCCCCAAGAATCCTAGATGTTTAGAGGATCACCAGACTACTTATAGATGGTTAGACCCTATGTCCTTGATTGATTAGAATTTTAATATCCCCAGACTCACACTGCAAGTCTCTTGAGATGATTTCAACTACTAATATTTGGGTATAATAGATGACGAACACCATTCTTTATTATTATCACGGTGTTGTCACTTTTTTGCCTACCTTTCGCAAAACCAGAATCAATGATGAATATGTGTGGTATATTTTTATCATCATGTTCAACACAAAATTATCACTTACCCCTTTTCTTAACCATAGTATATCATTTAGTCAATTATGCTCTTCAAGCTATTTGGTATGGTGGCTCTACTCATATGATAGGAGGCCTACTATGGGTCGTTTAGCTCTTGATTCATTTATACTTCTCATAGTTTGGATTTATGTGCCTTCCTCTCCATCATATTATACAAGATACATTAGGGCCCACGTTAAGCCTTGTTCCTCCTATCTCAAGACCTCTTATAGATATTATCTTTCAGTTATGGTCTATCATTCGTAGCAAAGTAACCTTCCTACCTTCATATTTTGGTCCCCACAATTCTTCTTCTACCACTATGTTAATGGTCTATCAACCTTAGCAAAGTAATCTTCCTACTTTCATATTTTGGTCCCCGCAATTCTTCTTCTACCATTATATTGATGGCAAACCTCTTTGATATTAGAGTGTTGAAGGTCTTCTCTCCTCGGTTCTTATTTTGTGGTGCCTCTCGATTATCAAAGTTCAATCTGATCATTATTGAACCTCATCTCCTCATTGTCTTGACTGTCAATTGGGGTTTTAGCAAGGTCTACCTGCCATCGTAGATTTGCCAGTTGACCAAGTTGTTGAATAAGAATCCGATCATTTTCCAAGTTTATATCTTTGTTTGTTTCGAGGAGATTTTAGATTTTGCCACTCGGTAGGCCGCCCTTCATGAAGATATGGCAAAGGCTTCGTTTGATGATTATCGATTGAGGCTTATAGACTATGATGTGAATGTAGTTATCAGTAAAAATCCAAGGTCTAAATGTAAGCACTCTTGCACATACTCTTCATCCTCCTCGGTTGATCTTTTTGATCGACCATCTTCTCCTCCTCCATGGAAAAAGGTTTTAGAATCTACTCCTTCAATGAGGACTGCTAGGAGTAAGACAAGATTAAAAGCCTCAAGCATGCCTTCTGAATCTCATCACCCTATCAACATGGAGGACTTAACTGATGATACCTCTAATCCTACTCCCAGGTTGCTGGTGAGGAAACCTTCCCATCTTATTAAACTCATATCAGCCAAACTTCATGGCATCTACGATGTTACAAATTTTGATACTCTTAGGTTAGATGGATCTTTAATTATATTTTCTGATATTCTATCATCTATGATAAATTAGCTTAATGTGGAGCTTTCTTTTGATAGATTTACCAAACGTGATGATTCATAATCTATATTTGGTGCACACCCTTTGGGGAGCCAACATGCCCTTCAAGTTAGAGAATATGGAGAAGGAAGGTTCTGATATTTGTGTCAAGATCTATGACAGTCTTAATGCCTGTCAGAGTTTTTGGTTGTATGTGCAATTCAACCTTCGTCTATTGTCGATCATCAAAAGTGTATTTGCTTCTTTTCTCAATAAGTTGCAGTCATAAGAGAAATTTACTATAGAGTTTCTGCTTAATTAGTAGAGGTGCGTTCGCATGCTAATAAGTTTGAAGGTAAGAAGTTGGCTCTCTAGGCTGAAATTAACTCGAGACCCTTTATCGTTGCATCAAGAAACTACTCACCGAAGCTTGTTAGGTCCAATCAGACCTCAACTCCCTGACATCTCAAGCATCTGCTACTCGTGAAACCGAAGACACGGGATTTCAAGTGCTCTCTCAAGAATCACAAGAGTTACATGTGTTGTTGGTCAACCATGAAGCCCTCGAGAAGGAGGCTGACTCTGACACCTCTGGACCTAGTGGTTTGAGGAACATTAGGAGAATTTCAAAGGAGTTCTCTAGGGATGTTGAGGTTCAAATCAACTAATTTGGGAGTAGTGAGAGCCTGTTTGATGTCATTATTAGATTCATTAATAACTAATTTGAAATATCCGATCATATCCATTTGCATGTACCTATTAACATTGTGTTTCTTTATATTTTTGTCCTTTGCTTTTTATTCCTCTTAGGTTTCCAAAAGACTGGTTCAAATGGTATTTAGTTCTGACATCACATGGCAAATATCACTACTACTTAGTGAATCTTGTTGTGGCCTCGGGTACTGCATCAAACAATCATGCAAATTGATAGTGAATGAATGTTTTGTTTATCGTCTATAAAATGGGTTTTGGCTTTGTCTTTTAGCTCATTACGTTTTCATGAGAAACTGTCAATCTCCTATTCCCATAGCTTGAATTTTTTTCTTCTTCTAATTCCCTTCAACTTGTATAGATTCAAAAAACCCAACTCCATGCAAAATCCCGACATCAGGTCACTAAGTATTCTGAATCAGTGATTCAAAATACTTTCTTCTTGGCCCTATTGTATCTACAATTAAGGGCCTCTGGATCGTCAATGAGGTGATTATTTCGAAGACCTTGACTCTTTATGCCAATTGATATTAGTATGGCTATTTATTGCAAGACCTGTACACTTGGTTGAATCCTTTTGAAGAATACATCCACTGACTCAATTGAGTTAGTACCCAATATAAGAGTAGATGTAGAGTTTTCCACATTATCAAGCTATCAAGATTACCTACCCCATAGACCTTAACCTTCTCTTTAGCTTTTTAAGTTTTTGGTCTACCAAGATCAACTATTTTGTTCTTAAATCATGTACTATTGGGCTTACTCTTTGTGATGTTCATGTCAACATCAATCTACTGCCTTGAATTCCATTCCCTCAGTTTCCCTATTTTTTATTCTCTTTCCTGTCAAAGAATCCGTCACTCAGGGGAAATGATAACTGACAAGCATGCCAACTTTCTTCTATTATGATTGTACAAGTTGAGTATCTACCCCATTGGTGTAGCAATCACTAAAGAGCAACAATATATGGCTACCCTTTCAATTTTTCGTGAGTACCCTCTTTGAGGGAATATACACTTTTATCTCTCAAATTACCAATGAGAAATCTCCTAATATTGCCTCCAACCCATGGTGGTTCTTTAAGTGTTAGGTCTATTTATTTTTCCAGACTACATACTCTCACTAATTTAGGTTCCCTTGGTGACCTCAAACAAAAAGATTTTTTTTTTGTGAAGTTTTATTGACCTTTTCTCATAAATCAAGACATTATCAATTTGTTTCAATAATATATTCCACCTAAAACTTGACAATAATGTTGACTTGAATCCATTGAGTCATGGTGATTTTGTGACTCAACACATATCAAAAGAACTAGCCAACCCCAATCATGTATATCCCATAGAATGGTGATGATTTCTATCTATGCCTTGGGATTTATTGAATTGGGTTGGTCTGTTATCTTTCTCTTCCAACCAAACGATAACTAAAAGATATTTCCTTCTTTGTCTGTCTCTTCAATATGGCATGTCTAAGGGACTTTTGGCCACATTTACTCAACTAAGGTGCTATCATGTGGTATGACAGTCTTGACTTCTGCTATATCTATAATGATCAAAGCCAACCTGCAATTAGTGAGCAATTCCCTTTGAATGACTTCTCACCCAAACTAGGAGTCACTATCAAGTACGATGAATGGTGGTCCTAAACCATATATTCTATCTTTAACAAAAAGCCAGAGTACTTCGTAAAAAGCTTCACCACTTTGACTCCTAAATCATTTGCCAAGTATCTGTTGACCAACCAGAGTATACCACCACAAAAGCATTTATGATTTAGCATTTTCCCACCTTCTTGATGCATAAGATTTTCTTCACTATTCGTCGAACTTGGGTTGATATCTAACTTTTACCATTATTTTTGCTTTGTAGGTACCATCCTATAACCAGATGATGAGGATCCTGAGGATGAATTTTGTTATCCTAATGATATATTAAGAGGGTAAGCTTTCTTCTTCTTTTTTTACATTTAATCTTTTCCTTTTCTTTAGTTTATGTCTCATCTTTAGCATTAATTTTGGGTAGGTTGTTGTTGCGAAGAAGAATTTTGAAAGGACCTCTAGCTCGAGTGAAAACCCTTCTTTTGGGACCTTTGTTTTGATAGTGACAACCCCTATAGAGGCAAAATCCTCTTGGGGGCAACCCAGGCTTCCAATGGAAACCTTACTATTCTATAGAGAGAGTGTTGGTCCATGTTTCTGCACCATAGTTCTGATTACATTATATAAGTTATATAGTATAATAGTATAACTATAAGTGTTTATACATATAGTACATTAAAAAGGACATAGTTACATTATATAAGTTCTATAACTTATAAGTGTTACATACATAATACATGATATATTACATTATAAAATATATGTAATAATGTAAGCATATTATTTATATAATGTAATTGTGTAAGTATATGAGTATATATAATATATGTAATGTATTATCTAAATGTTACAAATATTACATTACAAACTAAAGTTTTAACATTCTAAATTACAATCATACATGATACAATTACAATATATGTATAAAAAATCATATATGATATACATACACTAAAAATAAAAGAAATAATGATCTTGACCGTAATCCATTTACCTTTGAATTACGCTTCCTACTTATCTTCTTAAAGGTTGTAAGTTAGAGTGATGTTCATCTAATATATTTCAACAACTTTAAATAAATATCCCCTCCATGACAATAGTTGATATTGGAACAACAAACACATCCTTAGCGATTAAAGATAAAATTAGATAAGTATGTTGATGCTCTCACCACCATTTTAAAGTATTCAATTTCTCTCCACCATCATCATCTTCAAATTCACGAAGATCATAATGTAATATTATATACCTCAAAATCAATACTTTTAATCCTTCTAATTTTAATCTAGAGTCTAATACAACAACAATCAAACTAATAGTGGAAAGATCTATATAATAATGAAGTCGTTTTTTGTCATCTCATGCACACTAGAACTAAGTAAAGAGTTTCATGAAATTTTGATAACATATGAACTACTTATACAAGCTTGATAAAGTTTGTAGTATTATTAAAAATATAAAGGAGATCTAAAAGATGCATAAAAACATCCCAATTAAAATTAAACAAATTTGATTGTAGAAAATAAAAGTGCATAAACTCGGTTAATAAGTATCTATAGGGCATAGTGATAAACAACATTTGATAGGATGAATTACAACAATATCTAATGTTCTTTAAAAAAAAATTTGGTCTTCTACTTTTTCTTTTACAAAAATCTATTCATTTATTTCTAATATCAATACGACTCCATAAAAAATTAAGGGCATCTCTAATAGGTTGTATTTCAGGTAATATAATCTTTAAACCATCTTATAATACAAGTTAAGTACATGACAAGTACAATGAACATGAAAAAAATTATCACCTAAAATAAGTTGACATATTCTTTGTAATTCAAAAATAGCACAAGTATTTGCAACAATATTATTAAGTGAAATTGAAAAAATCCTATAAGACAACCAATATTTTTTAGAAATTGATTTTAATAAATAACAAATATTTTATGTATTGTGGGACTTATTAAAACAATAAAGTGCAAAAAGAATGTTTTGAATTGACCAACTCTCATCTATCTAATGAATAGTAATACTAATGTATGCATGTAATTGCAAATTATCACTTTATATATTAGCATACAATGGCACATTATTCTCTATTTCAAATGGAATTGTAGTTAAAAAGCCTCATGAAAGTAGATCCACTAGTAGAAAAACTTTCTTGTATAGAAAATTGAGTTTGATGAACATCTAAACCATTACTTTTGGATGTTTTTCATAACATGGTTTGTTAATATTTGAATTGACCAACTCTCATCTATCTAATGAATAGTAATACTAATGTATGCATGTAATTGCAAATTATCACTTTATATATTAGCATACAATGGCACATTATTCTCTATTTCAAATGGAATTGTAGTTAAAAAGCCTCATGAAAGTAGATCCACTAGTAGAGAAACTTTCTTGTATAGAAAATTGAGTTTGATGAACATCTAAACCATTACTTTTGGATATTTTTCATAACATGGTTTGTTAATATGTCCTAACCATCTCCAAGCTTAAAGTTAGACTTTTTCACAATAGTTGCACTTTATCTAATTCACTATTGAATCTTAAGAAAATTAAATTTGTGTAACTTGGCTTTTGGAGAACATCCTCTATGTATATATTGTATTTGTTGAACTTACGACTATTAAATAGTTTCCTACATAAATGATAAAATCACTATATATATCTACCATGCTTTTTTGACTCAATGGCATTGGTATAGGTCTCTGAGGAATATGACAACTCCGACTTCGGTTAAGAACAACTTTTCCTTTGTGTTTAGAGCTGAAATGATCATTACCATGGAAAGCCGTTGACTTAGTAAAATAAAGTAAATAAATTAAAAGTTTAATCAAATGTGATATTATGAAAAGAGAGAAACTAGAGATAAAAAATAAAAAAGCACTCAAATGTTGTGAGTTGTGTGGTTTTTGGTTCATAAGAACTACTATTTATGGAAGGGAAACCACTATTCATGAATAATTTGTTTTCCTAAAAAGTATTTTTGTTTTAATTTTTCAAATTAAAGTTGTTAGCTTTATTGACCATTAGTCAATAAGCGAGTTCCATGCGGTGCCCACTTTATCTTTTAAAAAAAAATTAAACTGAAGGCAGTTAATCATGCACTACCCTTATTGACCGTTGTGCAATAAGCGGGCGATGTGTGGTACCTACTTTTTTATACTTTTTACCATTGGTTTTGAGTCAGAACCGCCAGTTCGTAAGCGGGTCTAAACCAACATGATACATCTAAGGTATTCTATGGAAAGATTCATCTCTAGTTGCAACAATAGTTGAAGAACAGCTGGTATTTTTCCCCTCCCACATAAATTATATATATCCAGTCTTCCTCGCATGGAATCATGAATTCCCCAAATAGAGGATCGAGTTAAAAGCAGCCTTCAAGTTCAAGGTCTGGAGTTTAAAACCGAGAGCATGCATATCTCTGCTAGGGAACTGCATCACCAGAGTTTTCCTTAGGAAAAGCTAGTGTTTTCATAATTGGGATTCACGAGTCTGGGCTCCCACAGGTTTCTATCAAGAAACACAAACTTTTTATTGACAAGCAAGTTCACTCACCTTACCAGAGTCACACACCCTGGGTGTCAAACTCGAGACTTGCATATAGCGAAGGTTCTTTCAAGTTGGCTCTAAAACTGTATCTCATTGTGACTGAAGCAATCGAACTTGACCATACAGCGGAAGTGAAGAAACCCAAACGGGACGTGGGACATTTGATACTTTGATGCTACGCATTCGGGTGAAATGTATAAACCACCATTGGTTTGGTGGTAGGCACAAAAGGTTGGCGTCGATTTAAACACTTAATATCGACAAACCACCGACCCCAAAAGTTCAAAATCTGTCTTGAGGTTCATTTCATGGTCCAACTACTTGTCTTACAAGGCAACAGCAAGGATTCAAACATTAAAGCCCGGGACCCCGACGGGCGATCGAGGACTCGGAGTGTTGAACTCTCGCGGGTGTTACGCCCTAGCGACTCGGACAAGCCAAGGCTCTTCTTGTTAAAATCCATGGTGCAAGGTTTATCTCTTTGTTCTGGTTATGAAATAGACGAACGAATCACCAATGATAACAATCATTCAGATTCGCATGATATGGCCCGTAGGGATACTAAACCCAACTAGTCGGAGTGAGAAATTCTGTGAATCAATAGTAAATGCCAAAATGCTGTCATCTATTCATACTCCGGCTAGTTGGGTTCTGTATCCCTGATAGGAAGGATTCCCTCATAGATTAGACCAGATCTGAATCTGCGACATAGTCCATAACAACCACATGATATGGACCGTGCCCTCCTCCACCATCGCCTGCCCATTAGACACCACCAGTTCCCTCGAAACCAAGGACATAACCAAAGCAGGATCTACTCTGTTCCAGTTTCGGTTTTACCGGTATTAGTCCAGTTTTATGATAGTTTAGGGTCAAGATTTGGAGATTTGGTTCTTATTTTAGTTTTGTTCCAATTCTTGATCCTGGTTTAGTTTGGATTTCACTTTGGCCTTAGTTCTTTTCTACACAATGAAAACCAAATTAACCAAATCTATATATATATATATTTAGTTTGGTTTAGTTTAGGGTCAAGTTAACTTGTTACACACACGCATATGCATATATATATATATGAAATCAGTGCACCATACATGAACTGTACACAAGTACACATAAGAAAATATAAAAAAAAATCATATATATATATATATATACTTTTGTTTTTAAAATTTAAATATAAATCATCTAATATTTTAATTGGATGGTCTATATTTGTGCACGGACTCATACATGGTGCAGCATACGTATATGAGAAAAATAAATTAAAGTAAAAACCTTGATGTTCATGCTTTTGCTGGAAACCACCGGTTATTGGCTCCTGTTGTAGGCAGATTTTGGATTCTGGTTCTGGTTTAACTGGTTGAAGACCCAATTCAGTTTCCATTCAAACGGCGGGGCCGGGAGGGGCCGTGAGGAACCTGCATCAGTGCGCATCCATGAACGGCCAGTATTCAACGGAACTGTTTTAGCCGTCAAAATGAGTTGCAGGTGGCAAATAGTATGACGAGAAAGACTAAGAATGTCTAAGCTTGCCTGGCCATTCATCTGGTGGTCTCGACGGCATCAAGTAGCGGTCATATGTGGGTCCTGGATCTCCACTGGATCCGAGAAGCTTCGGCCGACGAACGAGGAACTGCTCCCGCTCTCGGCAGTGGGTCCCACGGACAACAACCACCGCGGTTCAGCTTCTTCTATGAGGGGGACCCACTAGACCGGAAACAGTGCCGTGTTGGAAACACCGTTCGTCGATCAGACTTTTATGTATTTCCTAAGTTACCCCTACAAATGACGGAATTTCCAACTTCTCCATAACCAAAATCAACCACCAAAACCTAGTTTTCTTTCTGTGCGTGCAAGTTGAGTGGAGCTATCGCGCTCAGCTCGATGTGTTCGAGCTCAAGCTAAGCTGCTCTTGAGCTGAGCTCGAGCTCACTAGTAATTGCCTGGGCAGCTTATGACCCAATTTGAGCTAATTCATGATATGATTCGAGCTCATTGGGCTCGATGTTGGATAAGCTTAATTGAGTAAATCTTGGTTGCATTTGGCTCAAATTAGCCTAGTAAGTCCAGCTCTAGTTGTTCAAGTGTAAGTTGAGCGCGAGCATGAAAACAGAAGCTCGTTTTTGTGCAAGATGAAGAAGAGTCAAGTCGAGCTTACTTGTACTCGGGCCTGACTCGGCTCGATTGCAACCCCTACTTCTGCCGCACAATGAGCAATTTGTGCCCCACTAGAAGATCGACCACAAGTTGGAAGTCATGAGTTCGATGCCATTCTCATGCATCTCGCTCTGGCCTCCTTGTTGTAAAAAGAAAAAAAGCAAAGCCTACTCTTCTTCTAGTCGATGATACGAAATCTTAGTCATCATTGTGATCTATCCTGTGTCTTATTGATTTTAGAAGAGCATAACTATGTTTTAGCTTTTCTGTCTTAAGATTTTGTTAGGAACGGATCTTTCATTAATGATCTGATTTTCTTTTGGAACATAATAGGAAATGCTTTCTTAAGCAAACTTTTTTTCTGGTACAACGGGGGAGCTAGATGTAGGTCCCAAGTGTTGAACTTATGTCCTTCAACTTGTGAATTGACTCCCGAGCCAGCAGCGAGTTTGTTATCTGATTTTATTGTATTTTTAAATATATAAATCATTTTAGGCATCTTTCTCTCTCTTTTATCTTTTTTGTTATATATTTATTTAATTTTTGCTTATTTCATGGGCCATGCTCTTTATCATCCAAGACTGACATCTTTAATATATGTTAATGAGTGATTATTTCAGTAGGATCAACATTACCACGACCAGTGGTTTAGATTATTAATGTTATTATCACTGTTTTGTATTGTTTATCTTTCGAGTGAGGCTGGTAGACAAGCTGAAGCTCTGCCCTCTTTCCTATAAAATCGAGTCACGCTAACTGCTTATCCAACAGCCTCTGTTAGAGCATACTCATGAACAATTTGTTATCCACTTACAAGTTGACTTTATATCTCAGTTGAGAGTCACCTAAAGAGTTGAAAACAAACTCATCCTTTTCAAAGAGATAACGGAGATTCCGCATTCATCTTAAACTCTTTTTGATAATTTGGACCGTCTATCTTTTTTTATCGGATGTCTTAAATTCAATAAGTAAAAAGTATACAATATACTTTATATTTTTTGCAGATCTCGAGTAACTGCTGCTAGCTTTAGAGAAGGGAGAGTCTTTGTGTGCGAGTGAGTGAGCGCTTGGGTTCGGGTGCAGTCCGCCCAACCGAGTCTTGTACTTTTTGCTCTTGATGAATACAGCGTAGAGATCCTGTTGTTCTTATTAAACCTTCCATGGCTCGACCTCAAGTGTGAGTGTGAAGACTAGGAAAAGGCAAGAATCCTTCTCTATCAACCGCTTCTTATCAGGCGCATTCCTACGGCACAGACGAGGGGCTGAAACATGCGGCAATTATATTTTTCATCACGAGAAAGGTAAACCTCCTTTAGCTTTGAGGTTAGAACTGATCGAGTGACAATTTGGTATCACGAGAAAGCAAAACTATATTTACTTATCCTTTTTGAATTTAGACAATTCAATTAGAAAGATAGCCGATCCAAATTATCAAAAAAGAGTGTAGCAAGACTGAGAGTCTATCTCCCTTCTTAAATACCCTAATATTGAAACAAAATTAATCCTTCGTTTACCTTAAATAACCTTAATTGTGGGTAATAAATGCTAACATATAATAGGAAGCTGAAGCCTAACACACTCACGCACCCCCTAGGAAATAAACTCCCACCCATGGGACTAAATAAAACTAATGCTATGTGTGCCTTAAATATATAATTTAAGTGAAAGCTTTTAAAAGGAAAAGTTTCAAAAAGCTATTATGTGGTTTGTACAATTTGAGACCTCAACTTCTCAGCATTTTAAAAAAGAAATGAGGTTTTAATTATTAATATCGTTAATTAAATAAGAACCCAAGTTTTTTACAACATACACGAGATTAGCTACAAGATCTTTTTTTCATTTCACGTTTGAAACTTTAGGTTTTTAATTAATTAATGATTAAACCTCATGTTTCTTTTAAAATATGAGGAAATTAATACCTCAAAGTCTAAAATTTTAGAAATCACAAGATACTTTTTGTGAAATTTTCTCTTTTAGAAAAAGGCCATTCAAAGAGCTTGTTCAATCAAGACCGACCCAAATACGCCGATGTTCATGTGCAACTCAGATGATTTAATGGACTTAACATAACGAAGTAGGACAAGCCGAACAGAGCCGAAATAGGAGCGGCTTGGCTCATTTGCTTGGAGGACTAACTGTTCGTATATGGTTGTAATACCTTGAGGGTATGACTGACTTTTACAAAATAGCTCCTTCTTTCTCAATATTTGAAAAGAAAAATCACGGGCGTAATAATAAATACATGCTTACCCCCACCGTCGACTCGTCAGGGGGTTTCGATCATTCGTTCTCGGCGCTCTCTTGTGTTCAGTGAACCGCACTCTCTCTCTCTCTCACACACACACACACGCACACAAACACACACACAGATGTGTTCTGTGATCGTGTCGGACGGGATGCTTAGGGCTCCTTTTTGCCCTTCTTCTTCGTCGTTTCCTTTGATTTCTTCCTCCCTGCCCCGGAGGTCTTTGAGAGCGGCGATCTCGGCGCCTCGCGAGTCATACGAGCGTCTCTCGGTGACGATCGCCTCGAGAATTCCTTCCGTGGTGGTTCGATATAGCTCCTTGATGTCTAATTCCTTAGCGGTGAGTCTTTCGATCTGAGCTTAACCTTACTATCTCTGTTCCTGCGAAACAATTTTTGCTTTATTTGGAGTTCTTTGGTTATCTTTCATTGTATTATTCTATTTCAAGTATTTTGTGGGGCGATTCTGGAGCACAAAGTCCTGATTCGCCGTAATTCGTGTAGTTCACTTGTTATGAAGCTAGGGTTACGGCTGTATCGAGTCCGTGTGTGTTGGTATAACCTCTCCAATTCATCCTGCTATTCTCTTTCGTGAATTGCTAGTTAAACTTACGATTTGGTTTTCGACTGTGTGGATCTTAGTTTCTTTGATTTTGTTACTGGAGGCTTCCTTTTAAGTTATACAATTAAATTGTTGGTTTTGTAACTTATGATCGATTCGTGGTGCTTAAGCTTGGCATGATTCTCTGTCATACTTTATGATTATTCTGCCACTTTTAGCGTTATGACTTGTACATTGAGAAGAAACGCTGCCTCTTTTAGTGTTCTACAAGCTTCCTGTCTGTCATCTTCATAGTTTTGCCCCGCATCTGTTTGTCTCTGGATTTGGGTGGAACTTGTATGATTCGTTATCTGAAGCCAAAGGTTCCAGCTAATGTCCGTCTGCTTTTATTTTTCGCCCTAGTCCAGCAAACCTTGTGTTTCAACCTGCAAAAATTGCATCCTGCTACCGTTGGCATTATAATGGCTTAAAACCTGACTATAACACGGGTTGGATTGGATGTAAAATGTATGTCCGCGTGTACCTGTCATAAATGTGTCCGCAGATGTGTTTGCATGTGTCTGGACATGCAACGAGCCATCCAAACTGCGAGTCCAGACACAACTGTTCCCTCATGACCCGGAATAACACGTTTTGAAGGTTGGATCTCTCTCATAAAGCTGAAGAAACATAGAGAAATAACCTTTTTCACTACTGCTTTTACTTGAGACAGTGGGAACTTTGTGATAGAAAATCATAACCTAATGTGGAAGTTCATGAATCACACTGTTGTACATCACATGTGTCTATGGTATATTCATCAGCCATGCCTAGCCAGTTCATGGGGAACCACTGCACTCTTGAAATTGGATATTTTTGGCTGTTTTCAATAGATTGATTATTTAGTTTGCCAAACTCCTGCATCCTGACCGTTTTTATTTTCTGCGACCAATTTACAGCCAAGAAATGGGGTTTATACTGTTGGAGAGTTTATGACGAAGAGAGAGAATCTTCATGTGGTTAAACCTACCACCACTGTTGATGAAGGTAAGGTCTCAGTTGTTGTAGTTGTTGTTGCAAGCAATTAATGTATTCTGATTTAATTATCTTGGTATCAACAGCTCTGGAGATTCTTGTGGAGAAGCGGATTACTGGCTTTCCGGTGGTTGATGATGATTGGAGTTTGGTAAAGTTTTTCTAAGCTCTTAATCAAATGACATAACACAGAAAATTTCTGTTTCATTTACAAGGAATGTGCTGGTAGCAAACATTGGACATCAGTTGCCAAGATTTAAAAGCCAGTTGTAGCCGCTTTAAATACATACCACCAATTCATGTTCTTGACAAGTGTGTCATTTTCATAAATAGAGGGAAAATATCTCATGGAAATTGATTTTGTCATTGCACGAAACATTTTGAGAAACTGTCCTATGTGTTTTTTCCTGCAATGATTAAACTTGTAGGCAACTTTGTTAATCTCCTCAAAACTAATTACATTGTGAAATTTTAACTTGTTGTAGGTTGGTGTAGTATCAGATTATGACTTGCTGGCTCTGGATTCAGTATCAGGTATCTATCAGACATTCCTGGCATTTCATGTGGGATTCTCTACGTATGAGATTGGAGCGTTTCTAGCTTTAGGAATGAATTTTAATTTTGATGTTGTTTCTAATATACATAGCCATTACCATAATTTATACATATGCAAAATCAGCAACAGAATTTCTTGGCATTCTACGGCATACTTTATAACCATGCCAAAATTTGATCTTCTAAAGCTATTCATAGGTTTCTTTTTTGCCTTATTATCAATCATATAAGAGGCTTGGGTGGTTCTTTGTGGTTATAAATATGTTATAAATTCTTTTACTTTTAGTCTGTATTTTCCCCTTTTTCTTCACTAGCCCATTGTGGTCTAGGTTCAACATATTTGACCCTCATGGTAATTGCTGTTTCATGTATCTCCTCGTTTTGATGTATGTAGCCTCAGATTAGGGACAGCTTCGTTTGGCTGTTTAGGCAGTGAGAATTGGTATTCAATGGTTTCTTATTCAAAAGTCTTACGGTACAGGATGCTGTGGTAAATCTGAGACCAATTTATTTCCTGAAGTCAATAGCACTTGGAAGGTATGTTCAGATTCTGGGTACTCGCTCATTAGCTATTTGTTCTTCTTATATTTTGAACTTATCAGTAACACTGTAGCTTCTCCCTTTCAGATTGAGTGTGAGTTTGAACTTTGGTTGATGTGTGTATGCACATTAATACCTTCCAAATGCATTTGTTCACATTCTGGTTACTCTTCCCTGGCTATTTGTTCTTTATTTAAGACTGGAAATTGTTTCACTGCTGTAGTTTTTCACTTTCAGATTTTAGTGTCAGTTTGCACTTTGTATCTATGTTGACATCTTCTGAATACATTTCATCTATGCTTGGAATCTCTTTTTGGGATGATAGCTTAACTGGTTTTTGAAGATCTCGTGTGGAAGAGGGTATAGAAAGGATGAACACAAAATATGGGAGGTACAAAGTCTTGGAAAGTGGTACAAATTTATTTATATTATAATTAGCTTAGATCAAGTGAAAAATCTAGTAAAGAAAATCTGGAATTGATGGAGTACACGAAAGAACTACTGAAGTAAAAGAAACGCATCAAACAGAGGTTTTAAGGTTCTCAGAGAGAGAAAAAGAAAAAGAAATTCCTGAAGAGGCTTGTAGAGATTCCTTCTGATAGTCATGAAATTCATGCGGTTTCATGTTCTTCGCTGGGTTAATCCGGCACGAAGACTGAAGTACGTCACTTGTCTCAGAAGCACATTAGCGAACACATAGTGCAACCTGATGAGCCATATTATAATTCATGGAACTATTTATTTCTGGACTATAAATTCATATATATCACCAGCCTTCCTTTCAACTTTAAGGAAGAAGATATTTAAGGGTGTTAGCTTGGCAACTCTGACAAAGCTTGTACGTACCTTCAGAATGAAGCAAGGCCTCTTTTATGGACAATAAAGTGGGTCCTTCTCCCCTTTATTCATCTAGACCGCACTAGAAACCACCATTTAGTGCAGTACCTGTCACCATTTGTTGCAAACCCTCTCTCCGTATGTGTCAACAGAAGAGTTCATTATCTTAACTTTGTGCAGACATTCCACGAAATACAAAAGCTGTTATGCAAAACTAATGGAAAGATTGTTAGTGAGCTGATGACTCCTGCACCACTCGTTGTTCGGGAATCAACGAACTTGGAAGATGCAGCTAGGTATTTTACTTAAAGTTCTCTTTGTTGATTTTGAAGTTTGTTCTGCTGCATTATTTGTGCAGCGGGCAGCCACACCACTTGATTGTTATGTGAGAGTAGTTGAACATTGTATTTTATGTTTTTATATTCCCAGTGGATGGAGATAAGTCTCTAATTATTCCTGAATATTCAGGTTATTACTTGAAACAAAGTATCGCCGCTTACCTGTAGTCGACAGTGCTGGAAAGCTGGTAAAAACTGCTCCCAACTTCATGCTTCTTCAAATCTTTCTTTTGATAAGGGGAAATTTTTGACATTTGTGAATCCTCTCCTAATCTTCACCTTAATGTATAGCTTCTCTAATTCAATTTATTGTCATTCAGATTGGGATGATTACTAGGGGAAATGTGGTTCGAGCTGCACTGCAGATAAAACGCACAAATGAGAAGGGACACTAGACAAAAAGATGGACTAGATTAACCATTGCTGAAAGTGATTGGCGATTCCACAGATCACCAGTGAGTATTCATTTTATAAAAATCAGAGAACCAGGCAATTAGCAGGAAACAAGTCCCTGGATTTCAATGAAGCGGATTCAGTTGATCTTGCTAATCCCATTCATTTGTATAATATCATTCTCTAGGATTCTTTAGTTCGAGCTAGAATCATTCTTTAGCGGAATTTACTGAGCCATGAACTCAGTAATTTCTCGCAGCCAGTTTGTGAAAGTTTGCAAGGATGGTTAATATGTAGTAGGTGGTGCAGCATTTCTTCAATCTTGTATATGTTTGCAATATTTTCCGGCCTCTTTATATGATGGATCTTTTATTAACCTATCTCTCTCTTTCTCTCTCTCAGTACTATTTAGTTAGGGCTGTTAAACGAGCCAAGGAGTAGGGCCTGTTGGAGGTTTCTCTCCTTAGATTGTAGCTTGTTCATGGCTTTGTCTTGTTTACTCAAGTAAAGCAAGTTAAGCTCGTAGCGATCAATATATGCCGAGTTAGACGAGCCAAACACGAACTTGATTGTAGCAGCGCTATCCTGCAGTCCGAATTGGACAATTTGCATGCCCACAAGTACGGATGGTAATTTTGCCTTTCAGGTTGTGTTTGTGTTGTTTAATTTAAGACTAGCTTTATGGACATGTTTACTTGGTTCAAGCTTTTGTATGTCACCTTAGATGGACACGAACACGTACATTTATGGTTGGGTTCGTGTTGGGTTTTCCAGTTGCGTCCCAAACTTCAACCATTTTTGTATTTCATGTTGGTGTTGTGGTCAGTGTCGTTTAAAAAGCAAGTCAACCTAAACACTTCCGCAGTTTCATCATGTCAAGCGACACCAGACGCTGATCTTTTCGTCATGTTTGTTTCGGGGTTCATTCTAGTGTCTGAATTTGCCAGTCGTATCGTGTAAAGTGCCATTTCTGTCAACCGGAAGATAACCCCATTTTTTGTCACTGTGGGGGACACGAATTCGAAGTTTTCGAGTAGTGTACGATCGAGTCTCCGTGTCATGTGTTTCAAATTGCCACCTGATCGGCATATCTTTAGATGGGGCTGCCCTCTTGAAAGCTGGCGGAGGTGCACATAAACGTTACATCGAGCCTCTCTTTCAAGGAAGCATCTCGACCAACCTTCTTTCTTTAGAAAGTTGAACGTCAACCAAGAGAAAAAAGGGAGACAAAGCAAAAGGACCCACCACAAAGTGCAAAACTGTATCAGGAGGGAGGGTAGAGGACAAAACTGTAATTATGTTTGATAGACCTTCAAAAGAATAAAGAAGGAAAACTTCAAAATCCAGATAAGCTGCTCGGCTTATCAGGAGGATAGAGGACACAATGAGTAATGCTATGGTCACCGCCTGATTGTCGCTCAATTGGTGACCCCCGATCAGGTTAGTAGGGGGTGGTAAATCCGGGTCACTGGGTTGGGTTTGGGATCAGGTTAGCTCAGAGATTCGGACCAAATCAAGTTGGTCTGTAAGAGAGGTTTTTGTTCAGCACCATTTCTTAAGACCCAAACGTGACGCAGGTAGGTTTAGGGGTCAATGGACTAACCTATGTTATACGTAGATGTATACTATTTATTTATGTTATATATCATACATACATATTAGTATATCTATACGACATTCTTTATATAAGCATGTATAGTTTTTTCCAGACACGATCCACCATATTTTTCAGGATCCAAAGACAACCTGATGTTTCCCACCTCGAACTATTCTGTATCCCTTCTATGCATCGCTCTCATGATGGGTCATCACAAGGACGAGACCATCAGGTAACCACCGTAGACTTTATCACGGGTCGAATATCAAATTTTAATTTTTCAAAATTCCCTACCTTTGATGGCAAGAACCCCCTCCGAGGTCCTTTCAGCCTCCCCTTTTGGCGTGCACCGAACTGCTGCACTATCTTGGCTCAGCTGCACACCAACACCCAACGGAACCTCCTCTTCCACGATGCACTTCCCACACGTCCGTGCTCCCTTGGAAACCAATACAAGAGATTTAGGAAGAGAAGCAGGCACACATACTTTTATTCAATGCCAAATGGTTACAACCGACTCCACACAACGGTAGACCAACCACACCCACACGACTTGGACTCATGCACCCGTGCCTTAGCTAGTTAAGGACCTTCACCAAGGCCCTAGCAGAGAATCCTCCCGCCCAGCCACACGACAATGCGCCCACAAGCTCGCGCAGATCTTCCTCTCTCACAGGCCAATAAAGCTCACTCTCATCCGGGGACCAGCCCTCTCCACATGGTCCTCGAGGCCCTTATAAAGCCCCCATCCGATCTAGCTGTAACGTCCTTGGGTGGCCCTTGAGCTCCCATGGACGGTTCGGCTCCCCTGCAGCACCGTGCACCAGTCTACGTACTTGTAACGGATAGGCGCCAAGCGTAACGCCCGCATCACGCGACAAGGCATAACGCCCGCGCCACGCTCACCAAGGTGTAACGCCTGTGCTAGGGCACCGCGCCGCTCCACTACATCTTCCGCCACGCCTGCCACTGAATGTTGTTGTACTTAGTCTGAACCGACCCGACCTCTAACCCTAAGCTCTAATTGACTCAAAGTAACCTAGGCTAGGACTTAGACTTGCCCAAGCTTACAATACTCGCTCGAGCTTACAAGGGACTCAATATAAACCATAACAACACACACCACGAAATACAAAATATGTATGTACAAGGGGGGTTTACATCAGTCCTCACGGTGAAGCTCCCGGTGGATGGTGTGTGGGCACCCACGCCAGGTGTTGAGGCGGGTGGCGCGCAGGCGCGCGCCCCATAGGCTCCGTTTTGTGACAATTCTCCCCCGGCCAAGTAGGACCTCGCCCTCGAGGTCTCGTGAGCGTGCCTTGCCTAAGGCACTCCCCCGATTGAGCACTGCTTACGTCCCTGGCCATCCGATCTTCCGCCTTACTCGGCTCTTGGTGTTGGTACATATCTATGAACTTCCCCCGGATGAAACCTCCTTGTTGGCCCCTGTCTAGTGCTGACCATCCGCCTCCTGCGGCACGGCCTTGGCGCACTGCTGTTCACCTGCCATGACCCTGTCGTGGCGCTGGTTGCCCACTCCTTGCGGCCAGACCCTGGTGCCAACTGCAACGCCCGATGGGTGGCGCTAAGCCTCGGCGCTAGCGCTGGCGCCTTGCTTTTGACGCCTGCCTGAAAACCTCCTTTCCTGAGGGGGTTTCTCTGATGCTCCTGCCCTTGCGCAACCCTGACTTGGTGCTTAGTCCCACCTTCACGGGATGTCCTTCCGCCGTTTGTGACTCCCGACCCTACCGCCAGCCTCTCACTTGTCAAGCATAACGAAGTACATGTCAATGTAGCAGGTGTCTTCCCTGGATCCATGCACGACACGAACCCTGGCTGACCTTCGTGTATGATAACCAACCCTCAAAGGTGTGGCGCTACCATAGCCCGTGCAGCTATCAGGAAATCACACCCTAATATCATTGGGTATACGTCTACGACTGCAACAACTATGTCCATAATGCCTTTTCACGGTCCAACACTAAGTTTGCACCCTCGTGTCATTCCATCAATGGAAGTCGTGGCTGCATTTACTAGTTTAAGTTGCATTGTGGACGGAGTCACCTTCAATCCCATTGTTTTGGCAACTTGCGGTGCAATCAACGAATGACTCACCCCTGAGTCGACCAGCGCTCGAATGGTATGTTGGCCTATCTGTACCTTCACGAAGTTCAGGGTTTTGTTTGGACCCTCACAACTTATGGTGTTGAGGAGCTAGAACTGCACAACCTGGATCACCCCGTCTCCTGGCGCATCGGTCACTTCCTCGACCCGAATCTGCTCCCTCACTTCTAAGGTGGCTAACTTCGCCTTCTTAGGGCAATCTCGCATGAGATGTGGCCCGGTGCATATGTAGCACGGCCCCACTCCCTTGCCTCCATTCTTGCCCCCTGAAGAGGGTGCTTCCACTCTTTTCTCTAACTCTTTACCGTTCTTATTACGGTACTTAGTTGATTTGTCGTCCTTCCTCCCTTTAGGTGCCTCGCGACTATCCTCTCGCGCACCCTTAAGGTTGACGAAACTCTCCACACCTGAAATCGCATCCAACATACACGATGCATTCCTCCTTCTCAGCTCAACTTACGCCCAAGGTTGCAAGCCTTGCTCAAAGTAGAAGAGTTGATCAACTTCCATCATATCCCGCACGTCTAACAGTAAGGAGCTAAATTCATGCACGTACTCGTGAAGAGTACCGGTGTGCTTCAGCTTCGCAAGAAGCTCTCGGGTCCTTCGACTATGATTCGTAGGCGTGAATTGACTCCTCAACTCACTACGAAACTCCTCCCAACTCATTGGAAGAGCGGCACCTCCATTGGCGACTGCTACTTCCTTCGTATACCACCAAACCTTCGCATCGTCCTTCAGAAATAGCGAAGCAACTAGCACGTTATTGTGCTCAGCCACCTGAGATACACTCATGTATCTCTCTAAATCCCACAGAAAATTCTCTAACAATTTTCTGTCTCAAACCCCCCTAAATGGCGACGATTCTAGAATTCGCAATTTCAGACATGCAGTTAGAATCGCGTGCCGTTTCACGCAAGCCTACTGAAGAACCCAGTCTGTGTTCTCCTTGTCGGACCTCCGGCTCGGTGAAAGCATGCATAGGCTATTTTTGCAAACGGGCCACTTGCACGGCTAGTTGTGCTTGACTTTCCTTCATGGAATCTTGGTTGTGCTGCATCTCGGCCTGGGTGACTTGCATCGAATCAAGTCTTTGCAGAATTTGTACCAAGACGTCTTCGGCTTCCATTTGATGGGAAGAACCGGCGTCTTTCGTTGCTCTTCTTCTGTTCTTCCTCATGTTTGTCTTGTGTTGGACTTATTACAGGATACATGCACAAGGTCAGGGCACAACAGACCCAAAAGAAACAAAAAACCAAGGACCCGAACCTAACTGTTGCAGAAAAGAGACTCTGCACAGCTGGTTTTTGACCAAGTTACAAACCATATTTCAAGCACTTACAGACATCGATTACAAAATTCAAACCATTGTAAACTTCTCAGATGTATAGAGAGCACACACACCAATTTGTAGATAATTCCGACCCGATTTGCCCTTCAAATCAGCAACACAAAATCACGAAAATCCATTTCTGTAATTTCTATAACAGTCGGCTGCAACTCCCGGAAATGGATTTTTCCGCCCAAATTCTTCAATTTTCCAGCAAGACATTGCTGTCCCGTGTGCTCCTAACCTTGCACTTGATGTTTTGTTACTACAAACAACTTTGTTAGTCCAAAATTTTCCAACACCAACCCGTTCATCACGGATTACCGCAGTTTTGTTTTTGAATTTTCTGGTTTTTCGGTCCTCTTTAGCAACGATTTCCGAGTGGATTCCTCTATGATTTTTCCCAAGTGAGTGTATTCTATCACACTTGGCTAGAATTTCATTGGATTGAAACAGATTTCCCTTCGTTTCAACCAACTTATGTGGTCCACAATCGAATCAGAAAATCTACAGAAATTTTTCAACAGATTTTTCTGTACACTCTATTCAATCCCAAACGTATGTTTGATCGATTTTATGGATCAAAAGGCACTGAATTAAATAACAAGGCTCTGATACCAAACTGTCATGGGTTGAATCTCAAATTTTAATTTTTCGAAATTTCCTACCTGTGATGGCAAGAACCCCCTCCGAGGTCCTTTCAGCCTCTCCTTTTGGCGTGCACCGGATTGCTGCACTATCTTGGCTCAACTACACACCAACGCTCAGCGGAACCTCCTCTTCCACAATGCACTTCCCACACGTCCGTGCTCTCTTAGAAACCATTACAAGAGATTTAGGAAGAGAAGCAGACACACATACTTTTATTCAATGTCAAATGGTTACAACCGGCTCCATACAACGGTGGACCAACCACACCCACACGACTTGGACTCACGCACCCGTGCCTTAACTAGTTAAGGACCTTCACCAAGGCCCTAGAGAGAATCCTCCTGCCCAGCCACACGAAAATGCGCCCACAAGCTCGCGTGGATCTTCCTCTCTCAAAGGCCAATGAAGCTCACTCTCATCCGGAGGCCAACCCTCTCCACATGGTCCTCGAGGCCCTTATAAAGCTCCCATCTGGTCTAGTTGTAACGTCCTTGGGTAGCCCTTGAGCTCTCATGGACGGTTCGGCTCTCCTATAGTACTGTGTGCCAGTCTGCGCACTTGTAACAGCCAGGCGCCAGGCATAACGCCCGTGCTAGGGCGCCGCTCCACGTACCAGGGCGCCGCTCCACTTCATCTTCCTTCACGCCTGCCACTGAATGCTGCGGTACCTGGTCTAAACCGACCCGACCTCTAGCCCTAAGCTCTAATTGACTCAAAGCAACCTAGGCTAGGACTTAGACTCGCCTAAGCTTACAATACTCGCTCGAACTTACAAGGGACTCAATACAAACCATAACAACACACACTACGAAATACAAAACATGTATGTACAGGGAGGGGTTTACATCAATCCTCATGGTGAAACTCCTGGTGAACGGTGTGTGGGCACCCACGCCAGGTGCTGAGGCGGGTGGCACGCAGGTGCGCGCCCCATAGACTCCGTTTTGTGACAGACTTGCCGCCCTCACCAAAGGAGGGCGTAGCGTAAAAGCGACCAAGTTTTTCATAGCCTCTACTTCTCATGCTGCAACGTGATTACAGTAACTGGCACGTGCCCATTTTGGCAAGGAAGATAGGATAACAAGTGTGATATGAACACATTAACCAACTCCCATTCAAAACACAATAAGACGGAAAGGAGGTGCCCGCTATCTCCATTAATATCAGGACAGGCATCTTCCTCTACTTCCTTCTGATTGTTGATGTGAAACTATAAGCATCGGTATACAGGAATTCCCATAGCAGGAGAATTATATTATCTGAATCACAAATGTTTTGCCTAATTTTAAGATCAGATGAACGGCTAGTAGTGATGGATCGGCATTGAGCTGGAGTGGGTGCCCGCCCTAATCGGGAAAGAAAAAACAAAAAGAAAGATTATGTTCACGGTTGAATTCATGGGTTATTATACTTAGTTTTCAAGCATAACTTTCAACTACTACTAACTTTGAATTTTTTTGACTCGGGCTGATTTGATTCCGCATATTCCTTTTAAAACTGACTCCATCTAAAAGCTGATTCTGATATGGAACAAACGCAAGGCAAATTTTCAAGACACCATTTATTTATCTTTGTGGACAAAGCATAATGTCTAATTTGTTTAGTAAATATATACCAACATGGCAACATACCTGCATAAAGTTGTAAATATTAACTCATTAGTGTGAGAATTCAAATCTCCACAGGGCAAATGACCCAAGCCTGCCGCGACCCGACCCGCCTTGCAATCTTCAAAGCAAATGCCTCCTCTGTTTTCGTCCTTCCAACTACTTATCTGTGTTCCCTTCCTTCAATGAGCTTCTAAACGAAGAATAGTCAAGTTCCAATGGACCCCAACAAGAGCAAGACCCTGAAATTCATGTTAGTCAAGGTTGACCTAGTTTGGGTACGAACACGAAATGAACTACTCTTGTAGCACTTAATTTAAAAAAAAAATGAAATTAGATTTATGCCACAGCATTGTTCAAACTGTAATCTTCAACAGCTACATGTTTGCATGCGTACAGTAAGTATTTAATGTGTGCGATCCCAATTTATTTACAGGAAGAGCGGGAAAAAGCTTATATTAAAATATATGGAACCATGGTCCAAAACCGAACAAAACCCATTTTGCTGGTTTGGTTCAGTTCTGCGTACTGTAATGGCTTTGTTCAAGTTTCCAATTACCAAGAACCGATTACATTGGTCTGGTTTAAGGTGGAGGCTAGAACCGGACCATGAACACTCCTAATGTTAGGGCAACTTTTTGTACATTTTGAAGATATGGTCTGCATTATGTAGACTCAACTAATTCTTAAAGCTTGGCTTGTGTTGATCTCATTTATATCACAAACTGAATACAAAATAACTCATCACGAGCTGAACCAAGCCAAACCATGAGCAACTTAGTTCACATACCAGCACTATCAGTTCACTATATCGACTGTAGATAGAATGTGGGACTCCCCCTAAGATCGACGGTCTGTAAGGGTTGGACCCATTCAGATTGGCCGACATGGTTAGCTCGTTGAATAACTCGGTGTTAAACACACACAGCAGCCGGATCGAGTTCTGGACTTCCTTGGATACGAAATGGATCCAACCCATTATCACCATACCCGCGGGACTCTCGCCGGTTCGGAAGGACTGAGGCAGGTGGTTGGATGCAGTTTATTGGTTGGATGCGTCTTCGAGGAGCTATAGAAATGGGGAAAGAGGCTCAGAGGAGCTCGAAGAAGATTAAGGTATGACCGCGATTTTTTGCTTTGTCTTCCTCGTTGGGATATCCCAACCGTTACAGTGTTTCTCTCGTTTCTGGTGCTTACGGAGGAACATTCGTGTGACGCGAATGAGATTTTTTGGACCCTTTTGGTAGTTTATAGTATAGAGCAACGGGGAAAGAAACACCCATCTCTTGAAATTTGAGAAATCATGAGATTCGTGGTTCTGGTTCTGTTGCTCGGTTGGGGTTCCGGATTTTTATGCTTACATTTGATAACTTCGGCACGCTTCTTAGGGTGGGGGACATTTTTCTGGAGCGTATATGAGATTGCTAACGATTATTTTGACTTTTTGCTAATTTGTGCTTGCTTGTCAGCTTTTATGGTTGGTTAGCTTCATCTTAAGCAGTAAATATACAAATAAATGCTTTCTCTCGTATCTTTCAACATGTGCAATGAAATTCTGTTAGCTCCTTTGAAGCATAAGACAGAATTCTTTACCAAGTCAATGAGAGTTTCAACCCTTGCTAAGAGATCTAAGATAATACAAAGATAAAATAAGACAGACATGAGAAAGACACGTTTAAGGTAGTTAGGATATTAGAAACGGAGGCTACAGAGAATTCCGGTGAAAAGGTGTTAGAAATTGGATGATGAATATTTTTCAAGGGAGATGAAAGGCCTTAAGTGTTTTGAAGGCCACAAGATCGAGCTGTTCAACTAAGAATCCATGTAGCAGGCGCCACTTAGTGTGGGAAATGGCTTGGTTTTGGTGTTAGTTGATTAACATTTAAAATCAAGTAGTAGTAGGGAAATAGGTGACAAATAATCGCCATAAGCATAACAAAAGAAATAATTAAAACAGAATATGAAAACATGAAGAAAGCAATTTAAGAGTGAGTGGGAGCTTTTACCAACGACACAAGGAATTTCAAAGAGCATTCTAGGTACCACAGACATGGGACGCCATTGTGGCATAACCAACCTCCATGAGTGAATCTTTGGGAAGCAGTAATCAACTAATCATCACCCTGGCTCACAGCTAAACTGGCCCTGGCTGCACTAGGGCTATTATTAAGGAAATCCTTGGAAATAATGTCCCATTTAATCGATATGTTTCCCTGTAAGTCATACAGTAGATGAGGTTGACTCTTGTCATCGTCAAGTTGTGGTAGAAGTAGTTTAATCGACGTCTATCGAAATTGTACAGGTACAATCCAACAGTATCTTGGTGCCTTCTTCCTAATTGATTAACCCCTCCACCATCTTCCCTCTCGCCAACCTTCTTAGACGTAGGCTGCATAAATTCCGACTTTGTTCAAGAGAGTTGGCCAACCTTCTAACGCACACGGGAGAAGCTCTTGTCCAGCTTTCGTAGTTCCAGTTTCAAGGTACAAAGCCATCTTCCTCCACTTTTCAGGAATAAAAGTTATGAGCTCTTATTTATGACTTTACATGCATAAGGTATTCACTATCCAGTTGAGAAGAATTATCATAAATATAGGATAGCAAATCAGTATAACAAGAACCGATTATATCATGCTGCAAATATGGTTTTTGTGGGAAAGAAATCTAAAATGAAGAGAGGTGATGTTGGATTAGTCGAGTCACTCAGAGGCTGACATTCACCATCAGCTGCATATTTTTTCTTTAAATTTTCATGCCAAGAATAAAGTGGTCCATCTGAAAATAAAGCATGATCACAAAACATAGATAGGTACCATCATTGACCACTCTATGAAAAGTATGTGGTCAATCTGAAACGCTTCATGGCTACATTGTGAAGGGAGACCTCCACACGGAAAATAAAGATATCTGTCCCCTTCTTCATGGAAGTTCTTATATATGTAGAGAAGATCCTTTACAGCCAAGATTCATAATAATAACATGGGACACCTATAATCGTTATGTATAATATGAACATAGGAACTTCACTTTCCCTGTGTGGGAAAAAAAGATCATATGATTTTGGGTTGATCTCAATTTTGCCTATATAGATTTGGACTACGTTCTCCAACTCCATATGTAATGATTTATGATCCTATATGACCTTCACCAACATATCAAGCCTTTCACATTCTAGTTTGGTATATAAATGTCAAGCTTGTTTTCTATGGTGTGGGACTTCTCACAAATTTGTGAGAACTTCCAAAGTTCAAAATTCATATGATTTGCTCCAAGGGCTTCCCGGATATGTTAGTTGGCTCGAGACATCCACATTTAAGTATTCTCCTACCACCAGGTTGGTGTCATACTGTTGGAGAGCCTATGGGATCTTTGGATGTGTCCATGTTATGGATCCTGCATTACCACATTTATACTACATTTATACTGCTGGGGTTCACACTAACCATCTGCCATGGAAAATCGGGCTTTAGCTTGGCAGGAAAAAAACTGTACTTATAATGTTTCTCCTTCTTTTGGTTTTGCTATTATGATTGTATTCCTGTAAGGAATTAGAAATAATAACATTTGAAACCTCCAACATTATCACCTTTGCAATGCAGAAAATCATTTAAACGTGTTGTTTCTTTGCTTGCATTGCTTTTGCTGCAGACATCTGGAAATTTCAATCAAACGGGCGGTTTGTATGCTGTTCAGTGTTGCAAATGCTTCAAATGGAGATTGATACCCACAAAAGATGAATTTGAGACTATTAGGCAGAGTTTCATTGAGGATCCCTGGTGGTGTAACAAAAACCCGATTGTCACTTGTGATGATCCTAGTGATTTAGAGAATGATGATACTCGAATATGGATTTATGATAAGCCAAACATCCCAAAGCCACCAGACGGATTCGAGAGAAACCTTGTATTCAGGAAGGATTACTCAAAAATGGATTCCCATTACGTTACTCCAACAGGAAAAAAAGTCAGGGCTCCTGCTGAGGTTGAGCAATTTCTTGAAGCAAACCCCGAGTACAGAGATTTTGGGGTGTCTGTGTCATCTTTCAACTTCTCGGTTCCAAAGATATTGTACAATGCAAGGCGTACTGACATCAACCCCCCTAGTGGTATTGTAGGAAAAGGAAAAACTAAACTTTGACGGGTGTTGTTTTCATCTGTTGTTTGGCTCTCTAGTCAGGTGAGTCACTTTGTGGCACTTGTATGTAAAATGAAAATTATCAGCATGAAAAATATCTTCCATTGATGCTGAAAGACTTACAATCAGTTGTTGTAATGATACGACTTCAACAAGAACTATTTTGATGCAATTCAACAAGAACTAATTTGTTTGGCTTATGGAGCCCCCAGTGTGTTCCCAAATATGTAAAAGCAAAGTTTTGTTTGGGTTGCATAGATTTTTTTTTGATAGGCAAGATGGGGTTAGACAGACCTGTACAAGATGCACCCAGGTGTTGAACTCCTGAAATTTTGAGAGTGCAACCCCCTAGACAGTGAGATGCGCCATTCTGGGGTTATATAGATCTTAATCACCATTCTTAGTTGCAATTATGTTTTACTGTTGATCATGGAAGGCCCTTTGTGGTGGTATTCTGTAAAATGGATTTTTTCTGCCTGGAGAGCCTTTGATACTTTAAAATGCTTGCAAGCATTTGTGCTCTCTTTGTGCACTGTGGTGTTAGGGTATGATTTCATCAAGAATTATTGTTTGGCTTACGAAAGGTCCCTTGTTTATCTCCAAAATCAAAACCGGAACAACCTTTATCATGCTAGGTGGAGTCAGCTATACAGATTCTTAGTCACCATTCTGGTCTGTTTTAGGTCATACTACATTTTAGCATCTTTCTTTCTTTCATCATCATCTTCTTCTTCTTTCCTTTTTTCATAAAGTGCAGTTGACAGGTTCAAGCCGGTTTGGCCTGCTTTGGGGGTAGCTCTCCTAGTACCCGGTTTTCTCCTCTAATAAGGCTCAACTTGAGACTGTTGCTGAAGGGGAACAAGTGCCCAACCACTTGAACCAACCCAATTGTTTAGCATTCTGATCTTTCTTAGGTCATACCACATTTGAATCCAAAGAGCAAGGTTATGTTTTGTTGCTTCCGTCACTGTTTAGGCTTTTTCATTACATTTTGTGTGTGCATATCCTCCAACTTTTAGATATTTGGAGAGTAGTATGTGATACATGTTATTGCAAAATTATTATAAACAAAAGTAAAGCGTGAAGACAATATAGAACAATTGCAAAAGCTCTGGATCCTATCAAGTTCTATTGGTTGAAGCACCATATCAATCAACTAAGATGACGAAACTCCCAACCTACTACTATTAACAGTAAACACCGTTGCGTCATTTTGATTGCGGACTACATCTTGCCGACAATGAATTATAGCTTGGGTTTTATGGTTGCATTTGTCCCCAAGATGATAGATATGGTTTAAAAGATCAGCCGGTTGATGGTGCTGACGAAGTGAGCCCTATAAAAGTAGACTTACAGTATGCCTTGAATATTGAACTCATGACCTTCAACTTGTGAATTCAGCCCCCAGCCAGGAGAGTGTTGCTGGTTCACATGCATTACATTTGAAAATCACAGGATTGGGCTCTATCACTAGCTGAGCTTGCCTGCCATCATGTTGTCCGATGCCTAAGCAAAAGCAGCATGACTTAGATATTCCAATCTAAGGAACCAAACACAAATCAATTGGAAGTAAAAAGTAATGTTCTTTTGAAGGGACTGTTTTGCCTTGCATCTACGCTCCGTTGGTTTTCTAACTTCTGCGAACATAAATCTCTTAATACGAGTTTGTCTTCGATTAAAGGTGCTGTATTCTCAAGGTATTCTGGTTTGCCTTCTTTGTATATGTATGCACTACATATATAAACTCAAGTGAACGTGGTAAATGAGCTGACCCGAGCTGAAAACAGCTCGTTTCTACTTTGTTCGTGCATGATACAGCCATGTCGAACCAAGCTTGGGACGAGCCAAAAACCAATTCACGTGCAGCTTGACTCACATGGCACTGATTACAGAGGCACTTTGCACACGTGCATGCGCACGAGAGAGAGAGAGAGAGAGAGAGAGAGAGAGAGAGAGAGAGTGGGGTGGTATACTGAATAAGGCTAGGCTACTCCTGCAAGAAAAATGCATTCCTGGTAAAGAGTCGTGAGAAACAGTATGGGTGAACAATGAACAAGTCAAACTCACGTTGTTGTTCGGCTCATCTAAGCTCAATACCAATTCATGCACAACTGAAACCAATCATGGACGTAGTTTTCAGCTCACTAAGTCACCACTAAACATGTAGGTCAAGCTTGATCAGTGCTGGATGCTTATGTGAAGAGCAACTTGAGCTGATGAACCAAGGTTAACAGCGCATGCACACACACACACAGGCTGAGATGGTAATACTTGAGGACTTTATCTTAATCCACAGAAACTGTCAATGCAACTTGAAAGGTTTCTCCAAGTTTTACACAATAATACAGAAAAGGAAGGCCATGCGACCTCATATTACAACTAATCCAGAATGCTTTAACAATGCATTAGAGACTATTTATCACAATTCTTGAACATTGTTCGGATGGATGAAATCAGCTGCATTGAATTCTGCAAGGAGGTAGGTAACTTTTGCGACTTTAGCTGTTTCCAGATGCCAACGTTCTGCCGGTGCATAGCTCTCGTAATATGAGCATTTGCTATTATCTTGAACATTGTTTTAGATGGATGAGCATTTCCTATTGTTTTCTCAAATTAACCGACAAGGAAGCACTCAAGGACACTGCCACTTGCAGCAATAGCAGATTCCAATAACAAACCTTCCGAGTTTCCCAAAGAATCTTGCTGTATCTTTGTGCCAGTCGAGAATTCTTATTCGAAATAAACATCAGCAGCGGAGAGATTAAGACGTGTGCTGTTACATGAAGTTTTTCTCGACAAGAGTTTTCAGTTCCTCCAGCTTTTCAATGATCTTTGGGTTCATTAAATCCCTGGCCTCACGAATGAGAGTGCCTTCTCTGCTGAAATGATATGCATCTAGAACGGTCCGTATCCATGTATGCAGCTTCTCTGGAGTCCTACACAAAAAATTGGAAGAAGCACAAGCAGATTACCACTACAGCATGCAAAATATCTGAACACAACCGGGTCCATTTCTATGGCAACTGAATCATTATCACGGATCCATAATCCATTCGACCAATTAGACAAAATGTTTGCATTCGAATATTTCTAGTTATCTGATAATTGGAGATTAATACAGCACCATGCAGGACAATCATGTGGAGAAGACAAATTTGGAGCAGGTAATATTTTTATTTCTTAATCCTTTTTATAGTCAACTCCGCTCATGTAAGGGATCACCCACGCATTGCCGGTCCCAAGCCCGGATAAAGGAGAAGGGTTGTGTTAGTCTTTCGACAACCAACGTAAAACTTCGTCGGATTTTATAACATGGATTACAAAAATTATAAGCATTGTTTTGTGGCGTCCCCCATGTAAGAGATCACCCTTGCATTGCCGGTCTCAAGCCCAGATAAAGGAGGAGGGTTGTGTTAGGCTTCTGACAGCCAGCATAAAACTTCATCGGATTTTTATAACATAGATTACAAAAATTATGAGCATTGCTTTGGAGCGTCCCCACCTAGCGACGTGCTACAGAGCCCGAATGCAGTAATAAGTAAGCAGGGGCCACTATATTTTTGCCCAAATGTAGTGAATCAATAGCAGAGAGGGTTCCCACATCATGGATGGGTGTGGGTAAAGAAGTTAGTCCCACAACATCCCAATGTAGAGAAAAATTTTCAGAGAGGGTCTCTGCATTTTGATTATGGACGGATGTGGGGGGTAAGGAAGTTAGTCCTAGATAATAAGATTCGTATTGGTTCTTGGAATATCGGAACATTATCTGATAAGCTAATGGAGGTGGTAGATACTATGATTCGGAGAAATATTCATATTCTATGTTTACAAGAGACAAAATGAGCTGGAGAAAAAGCAAAGGAAATAGAGGATACAGGTTTTAAATTATAGTACTCAGGTAAAGAAAAGGCTCGAAACAGAGTTGGTATTATCATAAATAAAGATTTAAAGGAGAGTGTAGTAGACATACAATGATATGGTGACCGAATCATGACATTGAAATTAGTGTTAGGAGTAGAGGTTTTGAATATAGTTTGTGCTTACGCACCCCAAGTAGGACTAGAAGATAGTATAAAGACAGTTTTTTGGGAAGAGTTAGATAAGGTGTTTCAAAAGATTCCACAAAGGGAGATGATTTGTTTAGGAGGAGATTTAAATGGACATGTCGGTAAAGAGGCATTAGGATATCAAGGGATTCATGGAAACTTTGGTTATGGGGATATAAACGAGGAAGGTAGGGAGATTTTAAATTTTGCTATGTCATTTGATCTCTTTATAGTCAATACAATCTTCAAAAAACGAGATGAACATTTAATTACTTATAAGAGTGGCTTATCACAAACACAAATTGATTACTTTATTTGTAGAAAAAAAGATAGAGCGTGTTGTAAAGATTGTAAGGTAATTCCAGGAGAAAGCTTAACCACCCAACATCGACTTTTAGTTATGGATTTACAAATAAAAAAATGGACAAAGAAGAAAAGAGTGCATCGAGCTATTCGGACTAAATGGTGGAACCTCAAAAGCGAGAAAAAAGATATATTTAAACAAAAAGTCCTTCAAGGAGATGTTTGGAATTATGTTGGCACACCCTCTGATATGTGGAACAATATGGCTATACATATTAGGAAAGTGGCGAAAGATGTGTTAGAGGTATCTAAGGGAGGTGTACCGGCACAAAAAGAAGCTTGGTGGTGGAGTGAAGTAGTACAAAACAAAATCAAGGCAAAGAGGGCATGTTACAAATTACATTATGCTAAGAAAACTAGTGAAACTTTAGAAGCTTATAAGAAAGCAAAGAAGGAAGCAAAAAAGGCCGTTAGTGAAGCAAAAGCTAAGATTTGGGAGGACTTATATAAAAAACTCAACTCAAAAGAGGGTGAAAGAGATATTTTTAGGATAGCTAGGGCTAGAGATAAGAAAAATAAAGATCTTAATAATGTTAGATGCATCAAAGACGAGGATGAAAAAATTCTAGTCGCAAATGATGATATAAGAAATAGATGGAAAATTTATTTTTATAATCTTTTTAATGAAAATAAAGATGTTAGTATTAGCTTAGCAGAGTTGGCTAAATCAGAAAAGTATATAAACCACAATTTCTACCGACGTATTCAAAAGAATGAAGTCAAAGAGGCTCTTAAACATATGAAGGGTGGTAAATTGGTAGGACCAGATAATATTCCTATAGAAGTTTGGAAAATACTAGGAGAAATAGGAATCACTTGGCTCACAAAACTATTTAATGAAATATGGAAAAACCAAAAGATGCCCAAAGAATGGAGAGCAAGTACAATTATACCCATATATAAGAACAAGGGAGACATTCAAAATTGTGCGAATTATCGAGGCATCAAGTTAATGAGCCATACTATGAAATTATGGGAAAGAATTATCGAACGTAGGTTAAGACAAGTATCAAGTACAACTGAGAACCAATTTGGATTCATGCCAGGTAGATCTTCTATTGAAGCGATTCACCTTTTGAGACGTCTTATAAAACATTTTAGAGCAAAAAAAAAGACCTTCATATGATATTTATTGATCTAAAAAAAGCTTATGATAGGGTGCCAAGGGAGGTTCTTTGGAGAACTTTGGAAAAAAGAAGTATCCCATTGACATACATTAACCTTATAAGAGACATGTGTGAGGACTCATGAAGGAACGACAGACTTCTTTGAAGTTAATATTGGGTTACATCAAGGATCAACTTTAAGTCCATACTTATTATATTGGTTTGAGAGAAATATGCATGGTGTGTCTGTATGTATGAATGACAAATTCCATGCAAGTAAAAAGAAGATGGGCAAACTTGTGAGGGTAACAATGGTTTAAGGGTAGTAGTGACCCAGCCGGGAAAATTGAACCACACCCAACCAGCCTTTGTACCCGCCTGGAACCAGAGCCAAAACTGAATTGGGGACCCTCTTGACTCAACTCGATCCAGTTTCAGCTATGAATTATAGGGTTACTTGGGCCTCACCTTACCTCTAACAAGTATTGGACCCTTTTTGTCTCTTCTTGGCAAATGAATTGGGTACAGTTGGGGTATGGCATCACTGAGCCCGATTGATCACAGATCCAAAGCCAGGTATAGAATAACAAAACAGCATCATTCTAAACACTACAATAGGAACCTGCTCTTGGATGACCTACATCTCCGAGTCAGGCTCTGTTATGCGCATTGAACTGTTGGCTATTTAAGTTAAAAAGAAAATTCTACAAAACCATTGTGTGGTTTCGTAAATTTTGCATTTTGAAATATCTAACTTCTCATTCTTTTGTGAAGGACATGAGGTTTTTTTCATTGGGTTTTTTATAATTAATCAAATAGAGAACTTGATTTTGGTTTTTATGACCTGTACAAAAAATTAATATTATTAGCACTACAAGGTCTCTATTTTATTAATGATGAAAACCTCATTACTCTTTTAAAATTATGAGAAATTGAATTCGCAATTTAGGTAGAAGATGAGTGCGTGGGCCCTCCTCCAAGACTGAGCAAACCTCCACCAAATTTTTTCAGAGTTCATAGAAGCAAAGTTACTTGGCAAGTGTACAAGCTAATATGAAACAACAAAATACTTGAAGGAAAGAAGATTGTTTTCATAGTTCTGTTGTAACACAAGTGTAATACCATTATAAAAAGTATAGAAGACGAATAATGGGTTTTACTATATGCACACCCCTTTTATTATACATACCCCCAATTTTTATATATGCTCAAAATACCCCACAATATTTTCTCTCCTCTCCATATCAAATTCTGATAATATTTCTCTTTTCCTCCATTGACCGATTTTCATCCGATTTTCGTTCATTGAGAAGTGATATATGCTTATTTATTTACAAACAACTATTGCCAATTAGTTACTTACCAACTTACTTTGAATTAAATGATCCAATAAACAAGAAAATTGAAAAACGATTGACCTGACCAATTTCTATATTTTTCTTGAATTTGAAAGGTTGACTTTAGTTAGATCATTGTATCTTCATTACTTTTTCTTGAAATCTTTCAAATTTTCAAATGTTTGAAGATGATTCTCGATTTTGGGTGAAACTAGAGCAGGCACTAAAAATGTAGTACAGGCACATCTCTTGCGACAAAGACTTGTCTCTCTTAAGGATGGATACTTGTATGTCCCATGTCTCTTTTAACTGAATAGTGTTCTCACTGATATTTGATATCAATGTCTTTATTGCAAAATAATAAACAACTCGAACGGAAGCACTTATGATAAAACTGATTCAAAGAAGACAATGACTGATCGACATACTTATCATATGATAACTAAGGAGTGTGATAGTGATTTCAGTGCACTAGATGATATATTTGTTTACTACTTGGTAGAAGAGGTGGAAGATAAATGATGGAGTATACTATTCACTAGTGTTTGCGATAAACGATATGTTTAGGAGTCATAATAAACTTATTGATTATATAAGACTAGTTGGAAGGAATTATAACATTATTACAATTATTAGTTATTCGAAAAGTAAAGGTGTAATAAACAAGATCTGACTTAGGTATAAAAAGAGTGACAAGTATAGGTAAAATTGAATTATTGATGTTGAAAGTAGTAGGTGGACAAATACTAAGAAGGTCAATTGCCCCTTCTTATTAAGAGGAGAGGGTGAAGTGGATGGTTATTGAAAGTTTCATGTAGTGAGTGTGACACATAATCACCCTTTAGGGTTTATCTCGAAGGACATATTTTTTGCAGAGAGATTAAGTAGATCTGAATATAATGTAACAAAAAACTTCACACACAACCATTGCAAACCGAATCACATTTTGATGCATTTTAACCGAGTGAACAAGGAAAATGTCAATACGACAAGGCATATTTATAATGCAATGATGAAAATAAGAAAGAAAGATTGTGGTTCTCAAAGTATTTTATAACAATTACACAATCTAGACATTAACCATTATCGTACATGGTATCGTAAAATCCTTGATATGGATATTGTCACTTATATTGTATCACATCCTCATTTCGTACACCTACTTCATTCATTTTCATGGGTATTGGAGTTTGACAGCACATATAAGACAAACATTTAAATGTCTTACTATTGTATACTAATGTTTACCCTATATTCATGTAATGAACAATTATATATTTTTCTTATTTTCTACAGGTATTACATATTTTTTCTACATATTTTCCTTGTTTTCTTTAGGTATAAGATATTTTTCCTCGAGGTTATCGGGTTCAGATCAACCTCTAAAAACTTCTTTGTAGCCTTCACTTTTATTAGTACGAAAAAAGAAGAAAATTATGTTTGAGTATTTAGGTGTGTGACAAAATTATGTACTCCAAACAAAATTCCACGTGTTATCTTTAGAGATCTGGTTTTGGTAAATGTCATTCAAATAATTTTGAATATATGACATACTTTTTGTTTAGATGACATATAACTAAAAGTATTTAAATATTTATTGTAAAGTTGACAAAAAATCAAGAGATAATGAGTACATTTTTTATAAGTTAGACGAAGGTAGTCCACTTGTTAGATGTGAACAGTTACAAGGAGGCAGTTAATGTAATGGAATTGAAGTGAAGAAAGTTTCTCAATGTACTCTCCTATATTAAAGAGCAGTGGTTGAATCCATATAAGGAGAGAATTGTCTCGAGACAAACAAATAGAGTGATTCTTAATGGTATACATATAACTAATAGGTATGCGAATTTGATTATCAATACATTTATATCATCTATTGTTTTACAAATGTATAATGATTTATATTCATATTTGTAAGGGTGAAAGTGTACACATAATGTTGAAAGGGTTCATTGATACCTCAACTAGAAGATTTGATACAATTTAGAAATAATTACATTTGTTGATACAGTTGCAGATTATTGAATTGAAAAAAATTACTTAAGGAATCAAAAACTCTAACCATGCATTACGTTAACGTGATCGAAGATCTAGTTGCAAACCTTTAAAGAAGAGTATCATGACACGCTCTTCAGTTATAAGAGCATATCATTCTAATTTGTGATATTCACATGGTCTACCTTGTACTCACGAGCTCAACCTTATGTATAAATATGAGTTTTTAATAGAAGTATCAATTATTGATCTATCTTACAATAAGCTCGACATGGAGGTGGATATCATATATATTGTCGATTAGATAGAAGAGTATGTAGAAACATCTATTGAGACCGTTTGAAGGAAGTTATGAAATCATCTATAATACAACAAAATTATTAAGATGTTGGATGAGCAGTTTAGTTATGAGTATACACTACCTTATATGAACCACCAACTTTGTGTCATAAAAGAAGACCATCTAACCAATCTATGAGGTCAGACTTGTCAATTTGTGAGCATACAAACAAGACTACCTCACGTAGAGGTAGGCATGTGCGTACATGTCGGCAAGGTTGGAATGCATCTCTTAGGTTGGGTTGTTTCTCTTAAGGAGTTGTGATCCTCTATTAACCATTGATAAGAATATTTTGAAGCAACTTGACTTTGAACCGATATATGAGACAATAATACCAAACTTTATGGATCTCTTAAGGAGTTGTAGAGGTAGGCATGTGCGTACAATCATGTATGTAGGCTTCAGTACCAAAGAAACCAAATTTCTTTCATTACAATCGTCATTTACATATACAATATTTGAAAATTAGAAAATAACATCGTATATACAAACCAAACAAAAAATGTCATACATTGTTATCATCGTTATCATCAAATATCAACCAATGGATTCATTCGTGGCATTGCTCATACATTTCTATGAGGTCCAACAACATAAGGTCACCCGACAATGGTCGTAGCATAAGTTCTTAATGTACTAAAGTTGTTGCAAGTGTATCACATATTATATCAAAATGATGGCATAAAATACTAAGCAGAGAAAATTAGTATGTGGGATTAAAGAAAAACAAAATTGGAAATGTAATTAATAAAAATACAATGATTTGTTTACCTTTATGTAGAATGATGTATCACGTTGCCTAGCTAGAGTAGGTCGAGCATAACGTAATTGACGGCTATAATCTCGCAATATAAATCAATGTATCATCTCAATGTACTACTTCATGTACATCTCATCACACTCGAACGGGTAATATGTTGGAACTCCAAAATGCTCAAAATTAAAACAATGTAAGCATTGAGTCTCACAAGCCGAATCACATAGCTCATACTATACCTTATACGTATGGGGTTTCACATGTATCTTTCCATTAGACAGCCTTATCGGTATTACTAGAATGCCTTGACACCGACAAAACTAACGAACTACACGACCTACCATGTAAGGCTCCACAACATCTACGTATCAAATACATCTATGATATTGCGATAACTTGTATGCATTATAATCCATGTATTTTACTGGACTATATGGATGCTAGTCAATCTGCATTACACAAAATATCATCTAAGAATAAATAACATAGAAGGTTTTGTTTAATTAAAAGTTTAAGCAACTAGTTAACTCACTTTAAAATACCCATTTTGCCATCATTAAATCCAATTGCTTATGATATTGAGTAAGCCGATCGACAGGAGATTGGCTATAACACACACTTTCATCCATCGGCCTACTCGTGGTTCCCCATCCTACCATTCTCATCGCATAGCAACTCTAAAATATGAGTACTCATAAATCCATGCCTATAATTAAAATCTATAGATTATTAATTTCTGAAAAAAAGTTGAACTGTACACATAGCAAGCAATAATAGTATACATTCTTATTATAAGCAAAAAAGTATGTCTACTAAGTTATTGTACTTCTATCTGAGATATCTTTTTTAATTATTTGTAAAAATGTGCTAATGTAGTTGCACCTCATGTATAACTATTAACCATCTAAACATCGTATGCTAGCAGATTCATGAGCATTATTTGCATACTATATCTAGACTTATCTTGATATAGCATACACCCTAACTAATACAATAAATAGCATAGGGTCTTATTTTCGTTACTCATTCTTCGAAGCACTTCAAACTTAACGGCCCCAGACTTATTCTCACATACGATTTCATCAATGTATATTACCAACATATCACTCAAAATATTTTCCCTATTTCTAATCATCATCTTTTGTATCAAGGCAACAAGTTGACCCTCTATTGAAAGACCAAGTATCTGGTGGACATCGTGAAGTGTGATAATCATTTCATCCCATGACATATAGAAGTTATTTGTGTATGGTTGCCAATGCTCAATAACAACAATTAGTAATACATGGTCTATCACTTCATATAACAAATCCGCTTGTTCAATCAGTCCACTCCTATCTACAATCTCAACCCAATTTTTGGGTCTCACATCCGTCCTCTTCATTGGTTAGGCTTTGCCCATAGTGTAGCATGTGTGAGTTGTCACTTTCTATATTGTCTACAAATATACATTTACATAATCAATTAAAATAAAGAGTATTGATATCAAATATAAAATTATACTAAAGTTAGATATTACTTGTTCCTCCTATATCTTATACGCAATGTTACCTTCAAAGCTTGAGAGTAATCCTGACATATCAAAAGATCCTTCATCCTCATTGTTTGTAATATTGATCTTAGTATATGAGGTTGATGTATCATTCTTATGATGTGAAAGGTCAACTTCTTTTTGTCCTCATTGTCATCTATGGGAGCGTCTTTCATACAACACTATATTGTTTCCTAAACAACGCTATATTGTGTCTCCTAGATGAAGCGATGATGTTATGATCTTATACTTATACTCTATCAGCCATCTGCGTAGCAAAAAAATAATTTATGAGGTTTAAGCTATTAACTTTAAAGAGATGTCTCCCACACGTGCGGCACTAGAAAAACTAATGGTTTTTTAGCAAAACATTACATGATAAATTCATTAAAACAAATAGAAAATGAAACAACAACGAATCCCCTTATAATCAGCTCAATAAATCATATTTTCCTTCTTTCTCTCCTTTCTCTTATCGATTCTTCCAAAATCTACCATTTCGGCAGATTACAATCCATTTGTTTACTAGAAATGGTGGTAGATTGAGTACTACATGGCTAAAATGAGATAGGAAACAAAGAATGATTGAAAGAATGGCTGAAAATAGGAGCTCGATGATGGTTCACGTACAAGGAGAGCATATATCCGTTTTCAGAAAAAAAGTATTTTAATAATTACTGAAAATGACCAAACATATTTTGGAAATAACACCAAAAAGAGATATGCACGTATCAATCCTGGGAATAAATTGTTCATGCAGGAGACACGGACAAGATTGCTAAGGTCCACTAATGTATTGTAAGGGTAGAACCAAGCCGAGCTCGAGTTTAGGCAAGCTCGACTCAGTATGTTGCTTGGTTCAAACTCGAGAGAGAGGGAGACAGTGAATGACAAGAGGATGCACAGGAAAATGAATCAAATTGTATTTAAATATAAAATCTAAAAGTATAAAGTTTGATTAGTTCGCTAGAAACTCCAGCCGAGTACCGGTGTGGTCGAGTTCAGCTTGCTCAGATGTAAAGATAGACTCTGCCCAAGAAGATGGAGCCGAGTTTGAGTAGTCAGCTAGATAATACTCTAGATTTTAAGTAGCTGGACTCACTTGCACCCTAGCTTGTGATCCATCTAAAGTACCACAAGGAAAACCAGGTTCTGCTCATATTGACCTGTTTCTGACGTGAACAAGAAAAGGCACAATACGAACATGACCTGAAGCATGAAATTGCCTGGTTTTAAAACTATACTGCGACACATCACTACAAGAAGCAACGGCGGATCTACATGGAGGCGTGGGGGGCAGCCACCCGCTTGGAATTTTGAAATTTTACAGAAAAACTATGTAGTTTTGCAGTGAATATATGGTTGAGATTCATGCTTCGCCCCCCTAATACGATGAAATATATACATCGCCCTCTTCAAAACTATTTTCTAGATCCACCACTGACAAGAAGCATGGGTAACCCTGTCGATGCTGGTTTTGCTACAGCAGTACAAGCACACACACAAATATGTACATATATAGATATGTATATATATTATATATATATATATATATATATATATATATATATATATATTATATAGGAAAGTTGGGAGTTGTTAGACACCTTCTCATTTTAGGCTCTATTATACAATTTATGTCATTCCAATGAAACATTAACACAAGAATCAATGTCATTTAATATTGTATTAAATGCGATACGGGATAATTGTTTTGATTACTATCATTCGATTAATTGCATAAATGTTAATATTAACATTACAAGTTGTCTACCAGCTCCCACTCTATTTATATATATTTATTGAATAGGTTAACGTTTTCTCATACACGGGCTGTCCTGCTATAGAGGTTTACGTGGCTTCTTCTCATAGAAAACAAGCCAAGCAATGAGCAAGGTTCATTGCAGATATCCTCTTCCTTTTTTTTAATGGTGACACCATAAGGTAAACCTTGAGTGACAACACAACCAACATTCCTTTCACTTGCCATCACAAGCGAATGCAAAATCGGTGAGAGAAGGACCGCCAGTAGATTTGCTTGCACTCCCTTTTCTACGTGAGTTATCAGCACGTCCGGAGGTGCAAATGGGACATTCTCCCATCATCTTTTTCTTATATATATACAGTGATTAGATTCTGCTCACAATGACACCTGCCTACTCATGCGCACCCCTTTTGGGTGGCACAAGTGTAATAAAAGTATTTTGCATACTTTTCCTTATATGCATGCTACCTAAAAGCAATGCGTGAAGAAGTGTCCGTGTGAGCATGCACATGGAACTAAATATGTTTTCCTGACATTTTACACACATATATACATACATATATGTGTGCGCACCCCTTTTGGGTGGCACAAGTGTAATAAAAGTATTTTGCATACTTTTCCAAATTCTTTTAATATTATATGCATGCTACCTAAAAGCAATGCGTGAAGAAGTGTCCGTGTGAGCATGCACATGGAACTAACTATGTTTTCCTGACATTTTACACACATATATACATACATATATATGTATATCAAGTGCATCATTTATATAAATTTCTCATCATTAATTTAAGATTGTACCGATCATTTTTTCAATTCTATTTGAAGAAAAAGAAAATCATATCGTGTAGAATGCTTCTGAACTTTAGCTGTCCCGTGACCAAGCAAGTTGCAAATATTTGAGGTTCTTCAAATCTTAAAAAAGTTGCAAGTTGTTTTTCTTTTTAATTACATAGATAAAGCAATTGGGTCCTTCTAATGGTAGCTTTCAGAAATAATTGGAACTAAAACCCAGTCTGAGCTGTTGAAGCTAGGGATCAATGGCAATGGCGCGAATGTGGGAAGTACCTGAACCTCACTTTTGTGCCTCTCACCCCATTACCCAAAGGAAGTTTTTTTTTTCTAATGGGATGGGTATGGGTATCCCGAGTTGAATTGGACCCCAATAACATTATTAAAATTAAAAGCATTTTGGATTAAAATCCAATGGTTTACAAATCTAATTCCAAAAAATTGAAGATGGTTGAAATTGTTTTTGAAAATAGTTCGGGTTAGGTACATTTTGGTTACTTCTGTCCTGTACCTACCCTATGCTTATCAAAGATAAATGGGGTTTCCCCGAAACCAAACCCGAACTCAATGAAACAGAGTAATACCTGCCCCATTTTGATCAGGTCAGGAACATCGGGTCCTTATGGGTCATACCAGTATTGCTATTCCCAGTTGAGTTGCCATACACTTTAAAAATAGTTGGGAGTTGAATGAGTGTCATTGCCTAAAGCAGCACGGAATTCTAATTCACAAATGTCTGCTTTCAAAATGAATTGGAACACCCACAGCATTAGCTCAACGGCAGGGTGCTCTAGTGCTGTTGTCGCTGGTAAGGTATTCGACTCCAAGAGCGTGTGTTACTGTTTGGCCTTTTGTTGCAAAAAAAAAAAAGAAGAAAAATTAGAATGATTGAAACTTGCTTGTTTTCCTTTCGATTTGGGCACGACATAGTTCAAAGTTGTATTGCACAAAAGCCTTTCACATGGTACCCTATTTAAGAACTGCACCCTTCTTTGCTATGCATTTCACAAGTGAACCTAGAAAACATTTCGGTGAGGTTCATTATGGTGAAATTCAGGTGAGATAATTCAATGAATTTAGATGTATGTCATTGTATTTTTTTGTTATTTATTTGATGTATTTATTTCGTTTTCGGTTGGAATCAAAACAAAAAAAGATGTCTAGTTCTCGACTCAAAATGTATCTCCTCGGTGAGGAAGACACATCTCAGCCGTGTCTCTCTATTGGTAAGAAATGCGGCTCAACTGCATCTCTCTATTAGTAGGGGACACGGTTGAGGTGTTGTTTCTCTTCTTGTTTCATATGATGTTTGTAAAAATGTACTCGTTTGTTTCTTGATTTTCTTCTTCCTTTGTTGTTGATTCTTATTCTTCTTTTTCTTATTGTTTTGTTCTTGATTCTTCTTTTCTCTTTTTTGTTAATTCTTCCTTTTTCTTCGATGAGATTTGTAAGAATGCATTATCTAGCTACCAAGAAAGCACAACGGCTAAAAACAAATGAAATGTCGGTACCGAAGTACAGAGATAAGAGGTAATTTTAGTATTTAAAAAAAGGGGTTGAGGTGTTCATGTCCAAGTGGGTGGTAATTTAAAGTATTTAGAAGCACGAGTCAGAAAGAAAGGAAATACATATCTAGTTAAAGAAGCATTTACGGGCAGGATCCTTTTAGGAAATGGAGCAATTCCTAATTCCTAATAGTCATATACGAGTTGAGGGTAGAAAGCTATCTTGTAAGTGATAGAGCGGTCAAACCTACTCTTGGATCATATGGAACGAGTTTGAGCCTGATTGATAGATCGAATTCCAGTTTTATATGGGGCTCAGTAACACAAAAGGTTTGACTTCAGGAATAGTATGTATGAGAATCGATCGAAAGAAGGCGCTTATTGGAAAAAAGGGAAATGAAAGCATCTCACGTCATTGACTTAATCAATTGATCAGCAGGCTAGCTTCGCTTCCTTAACTATCTATCTATCAGATGGAAGAAGTAGAAGCCTAAAAGAAAGAAGGGGGTGTAATGGTGGGAGGTCACATTACCTTGGTTGCAGTGACATCTACCCTAACGTGTCCTATCATTTCCGCAGCCCCAACAAAACTAGTGCCCCGGTGAAGAGGATGCCATTTTGACTTGGTCGTAGGAAACACAGGGCTTTAATTAAAGTACTCTTCCATGTCAAAGAGAAAACGAGCCTTGGTCCTTAGCAAGAGGAGTTGTCGCGGATAGCCTTCCACAATCATCTTTTGCACATGGTGCAATTAGATAATGAAAGATAAAAGGAATTATCCCAAAACTCCACGTTGATACCCCAACGAAGGAAGCCCTTCGCTCTCTCTTTGCCTAAGTTCTTGAAGAAGCTCAATCTCATGCAATATGAGTGGTTCCAAGAACAGCACCAATTTTCTTTCTTCAGGTTCAACCCCTGAATCTAATGAAGGAGAGGCCAGATGGAACTTCCAGTAGTGTGGACCCACGGGGCATGGCCTCTCAATTAACTCGGCGGGATAGCTGTATAGAAAAGAAGAAGCGTAGAGTGATGGTCTCAGTAAAGGATGAAATTCAATCTCAATTCAGGCGCGGCTCTTTTATGGCAGTTCTCAAAGAAGAAGTGAAGGGGCGGAAGGAAGATTCTTAGTCTTCATTCAATCTTATCGATCAGCAGCACCAGTTTCATCTCGAACCAGATTTGGCTACTATTTTTGAAACAATAGAAATTCAAAGCAAAACTCCAAACAAAGTTCCTGTGGATAAGTCGATATCCTCTTGGTACACGCCAACTCCTAGTAAACCTAAACTCTAGGCTAATGAAATCTAGCGTGAAACCATTACGTCGTCGGTCATTGCTCTCAAGTGTTGAACTCCAATAGTACCAGTATAGCAATTGAGTGGCCACAATGGTTGCATTTGCTGAAGAAGAAGAGAGAAGCTTGGCCAGCAGAAGTTAGCGAACACAAGAGACAGAGAGAAGGCTAATATTGTTGGAGAAAAGAATCCAATCATTGAAGATATACTTGATTTTTCTTCAGTTGATGAAGAGTCTCAAAATGAAGCACTTGCGGTTTGAGAGAGAAAATGTGTGGCCGCAATGGCAGCAAGATTGCTTGTTACATCCTTTCATTCGTACATCCTATAAGTTTTCATTATCAGTTATGGATAGTAAAAGGGTGTTACTATTCATATACGCTTTTTTACTAAACATTTGGCAGTTGATTCTCGCTCTTCTTCACTTACATTTTCTCCACCATTGAATCTTCAACCATGTTTTTTATAATTTACTCATTCTTCTCCATTGTAATTTCATCGTGTTCATTATAATTTCATCGTGCTTCAAAAACAATTACATTGTTCTTCAAAATCAATGTTTTGTTTCTTCTCCATCATGCTTTTATTCTTTCTTCAAAATCATGGTTGAATCAATATTGAAGGACTATACTCGCATTCATTGGTAACTATCTACGTTTTTTTATTTAAACCAAGATTGGTAAGTATAGATCCATTTTAAAAAAAGTATTGCACGTTTTTTCGTTCCATCAATGAGGGGAGGAAGTCGTCAATAACTATGTACATGACTTGCATGTGTTGTTCACGTGTATGAAGCATATTTCTCTTTCTCTGCCTCCATGAATGTGATCTCGGCACATTTCTTTGCTTGCACTTGTGCGTCCTGACCGTGACCCATTGCCCTGCCAAACGCATTGAAGTCACATCTCTTACTATATTGTTTATGTTATATACTTAGTTGTTTATTACATAGTTTCTTACATATTCAAATTAAACCTCGGATTTTGGATTTTAGAGTAGGAATGACTCGAAGAGATGATGATATAACCTATGGAGGTGGACAAGTAAAAGGTCGTATTATTACAACATCATTGAGAAGACAAAATACCTTCGGGTTAACATATAATAGATTATCTCTGTGACAACATGAAGAGGGCATGTGAAGTCATCACATGTGTATCATCCAATGATACAGCTATAGTTTCAGGTGGATTGGGTTTCATCTTCTTAAGGATATCATGATAAAGTCAAACCTTCGTAACTTCGTCCTATTGATAAATCCGTAGGTGATGATGATGTCACTCCCCAATCACGAAGTTTCTCCCTAGCTTGAGGTCACATTACATATACGATTTGGTAGGAGCAAGTAATTCATTTTGTCAATTATAAGTAAAAGATCTTAAATATATTACTAACAAGCATTATATGAAAATATGTAGAGATTGTTGAAACTAGTAATATACCACACGAGATACAACACTTTGGTTGAATGACCATTTCAGTGAGAAATAGTAGTACCAGGTAGTTGGTAAGATATTATATAGCATTCTAGGTTATCTGAATAGAGAGGTTTGTTGTTCCAGACTTTGAATCAGTCGTTGCTCAATGCTTTATTGAGAGATGGCAACGTGACACTAACAACTTCAATATACCATGGAGTGAGATGGCTATCACTCTCCATAATGTCTATGAGATTTTAGGCCTCTCGATGAACGATTGCCTTGTAGCCTTCACATGTGCGATGAAGGCGATGGATAAGATATATATTATGGTTGAGCTGATGGACATGGATTATGATGAAGTGAAGTTGTAGATAAAGTCTAAAGGTATTAAGTTTGAGATGCTTCGAGTACGTGATCACAAAAGGGAGACTATGCTTGAACAAAAAGCATTATTATTTTTATTATATCACATATGGTGTATAATATACTACAATGAGTCGAGGGATAGGGTTCTGGTTTCTATCGTTCAGTTGTTGGCTTATGGGTTATTGAAGGTTAGCGAGTATGCTTGGGTGTAGTGATGTTGGCCCACTTTTGCATACAATTAGGGAAGGCTTTCCACAAAAATTGACACCAACTTAGTGATCATAGTACTTTACTACAAGTATGAGTTTATCCATTATATTTGTTTGAGTTTGGTAATAAATTGACATTGACCTACTTGATTGTTAGTGATAGAACAATGTTTTTAATATGTTATAGGAATGGATTTACGAGTATTTTCTAGCATTTAGAGTTAGGCACTGTCCAGATCTTATACTCAATGTGACCTTCAAAACTTGTGAGTAATCTTGTCATATCTATCATCTTGATTGTTTGTAATATCGATCTTAGTATCTGAGATTGATCTATCCTCCTTGTGACGTCAAGGGTCGACTTCTTCTTTTTCTCATTATCATCTACATTGGCATTCTCCATATGACACCGCATTATGTCTCCTACATGAAACAGTGATGTTACAGCCTTGTACTCCTACCCTATCAACCATATTTGTATAGCAAAAAATAATTTATAAGATTCAAGTTATCAACTTGATGGAGACACACCCTAGGATGTGTCTCCCACATATGGGATACCGAAAAAACATTGGTTTTACTACGAGAGATCACGTGCTAAATTGATTAAAACAAATAAAAAATGAAACAACACAAAATCAAAAGCATACTATGATAAATTGACGAATCACCCTTCTAATCGGCTCAAGAAATCAAATTTCCCTTCTCCCTCATCTTTTCTCTTATCGGTTCTTCCCAAATCTACCATTTCAACGTATTTCAATCCGTTCTTTTGGTAGAAATAATTATAGATCAAATACTACATGGCTAGAATAAGGCAAGAAGTGAAGAATGGCTAGAAAATGGGAGCTGGAAGATAGGTCATGCAAGAGGAGAGAGTGTGTCCCATTTTATGTAGGAAGTACATTTTCATAGTTACCAAAAATGATCAGGAGTATTTTGAGAAAAGTGAAAAAAAGGAGTGTGTATAGTAAAAGGTGTGTGTGCATGTCAATCCTATTAAAAAATTATTATCCATTTATGTACATGGCTCAACCTTAACTCAATTAAACTTAAATCTCATTTGAACCTAGCCTAAGTGAACCAAGCCTATTGAACCTACATTTGTGCTAGTCAACCTATGCTATGGTGCTAAAATTTTATTTTAAGTCAAATTACTTAGTCAAGCATTATTTTAAACATTCAATTTTAAGCCAAAAATTGAATGAGATTTTCGAAATTCTCTCTGCCCCTATCGCACTCTAGCTTGGTAGTTTCTATCGCTGGTCCACGGTTGACCCTTGGGATTTGACTATAGACTTGAAAAGCCACCTACAAATGCTTTACACTCAATCATTTTGAATAATGCTAATTTTCATCTTCACAACCTCACATTGTAAACGTGTCTTACCATCATAGATGTCAAAGTAGGCCAGGCCAACCCACAATTTATATTTGCCTCCAAAGTGTCCCACCGCCCACCCTCACCCCACATGCATATATACATATATATATATATACATACATATATATATGTATGTATGTATATTTTTTTCTCATTACATCTATAGTTTTTATGACATGTGTGTGCATATATATACATGTATTATATATGGCTCAAATATATATAATAGTACAATATATGTATAGTTTTTTCAATTACATGTATATGTAGATGTGTGTGTACTTTTTTTCGTTACATGTATATATGTAGTACACACACACACACACACACACACACACATATATATATATATATATATATATATATATACGGTATTTAATGAATTGAATGGCCCTAACAGGAAGGAAAGAGGGGAATCAAATCACAAGGAGATCCCGGCCTCAAAAGAAAGGGGGATATGGCGAAATTGGTAGACGCTACGGACTTGATTGAATTGAGCCTTGGTATGGAAACTTACCAAGTGGTAACTTCCAAATTCAGAGAAACCCTGGAATTAAAAATGGGTAATCCTGAGCCAAATCCTGTTTAAAGAAAACAAGGGTTCCTTTCCTAGAAAGCGAGAATCAAAAAAGGATAGGTGCAGAGACTCAATGGAAGCTGTTCCAACGAATGGGGTTGAGGGTTGGTAGAAGAATCTATCCATCGGAACTCCGGGGGGATGATCCCATGTACTGAAATATCAAACGATTAATCACAACCCGAATCCTTTTTTTTATTTTATTATTTATTACTTTTAATATTTGATAATAAATTCTATTAATAATTAGTTCATAACTCTTGTGTTAATATTTTATCCAACGGGTTTGTGGCTCTACGGGCCAGCTCGGCCCATCCTTGCATTTTTCCAAGACGGGGTCGGGCCATGTCCATTTTGACATCTCTACTTACTGTATTAATATTCATATCATCAAGATGCTTGAATTGTGACAAAATATGGTTCGACTTACATTGACTTTTGCTCATCTCTTTCATCATTCTAAACTCAACATCATTTAATCTACCTGTAAATATGTGTCCTTTCAAATACAAGGCTTGAGGGTGATTATGCATATCATTAACTACATTCAATCTTTATAAACCATCAGTTTCACTCTTTTTTTATAAGTAAGAATGGGCATTTCACCTTCTTTGTATCGGTCTAACAAAAACTTTCAACACCAAATTTTTCTTACTTTTGTATTCATTGCTCCTTTCACACCTAAGCTATACTTTACTTCTTATACATTTACTTTTAGATCAGAGAATAATGATAACATTATTATGCTTTCTTCCAATATCTCTTATTGATTGTTCCACATCGTCCGATTATAAAATACTATATCTGTAGTTAATATAAGTCCATCACCATCCATCAACAAATGAATGGTTGCATATATTATCACCCAACCTATTAATAAATGGGTCATTCAATCTACTTTCATCAATCTTAGTATCGCCATGTGTGTATATTCAATCTGCTATACGACAATGAACACTTTCACTTGATATCTTTGACATCTTCTACATTAAAAATAATGTTGTTAACATAACAAAAATACAGAATAACGCACCTTATGTGTATCTAGAAATCTTATTGTGATGCACCGAGGTCATGTATCTCTTAGAAAAGAGTCACACATATAGTGTGTGTGCATTACTAGAGAATCGCATCTTGGATGGTCATTAGGAGAAGACAAACACCCCTAGGCCATAATGACTAATAAAGAAGGCACCATTTAGTAAAGACTTTCCCGACCATTGACACTCACCTTGCCCAAAATTCGGTGGTTTTGATTTATTTTCATATGATTGATTGCTAGATCGGTGGAAGACTTTTAATAATATCTATAGCATGATTGTGGAGAATTGAATATGGTTGAAAATATATTGAAATTGATAAAAATAGATTGAATATTATGATTGAAAGTGATACGAGAGAAACACACGAAGGTGAGAGGAAAACACTATCGATGGTAGTGTACAACTAATAGTGGGTGTATAGAACCTATGGTAGAACTGTTAAAGTGGAGAGTTGTAGGAAGGGGTGTGGCATTAGAGAGAAATTGCAAGGGATATAATTTTGGGTTTTTTGAAAAAGGGGTTATGTTTAGTAAAAAGGGTGTATGAATAGCACTTATGTAGTAAAAAAGGAGTATAAATAGTAATCCCCTAATAGAAATCCAATGGGAGGGGCAGCACATTGCTTTGTTATCTACCCAAACTTGTTAACCAAAAGAGAAAAAAGTGTAAAAGTGAACTATTGGGGAAACTTATTGGGTAGATAGTAAATCTTCTTTTAGGGTGTTACTATTCATACACCTTTTTATATTAAACATATACCTTTTTAATCATTTTTTAAACTGATTTTTTTCTCTCTCTTCATTTTCTCCCTGCCGATACCATTTTCTCAAGAAAAAGGCATGCCCACCGTGCATCCCCTTCAAGTCAACCATCAAGCAACGATACACCCAAGGCGCATCTACCATTTTAATATAATATACCTTAAGTGTGTTTCATTATTGATCATAACAAAGACACTCACAGTCCATTGCTCCTCAAATAGTGCATCGTGGGTGTGTTTGCTTAAAACACTTCTTAGGCGCATCTCGTCATTGGTCGCCGGTTTCTTCCTTCAATAGAAACATTCGTCATGACCGACTATTAGAGTTCCATTTTCATCAATTTTTCGTGAGATTTATGTTTAGATCGAGATAAAAATTGAGAATAAAAGAGAAGGAAGTCCAAAAGAGTTCGAGAGAGATTGGTAAAAGGATAAAAATACCATTCATAAAGTTTTAAAAAAAGAATTGAGGTAAAGATTTAAAGAGAAATCAAACGATTGAGAGAGTTAATGATATTAAAATAGATTATCAGAAAGGAAGATCGAGAAAGGTTGTTGGGAAGAAAGGAGAAGCCGATACACATCATTGGGAGGAGAAAAAAGGATGGAGGAAAAACTAGTGAGAAGGAAGAGAGGAGAGAGAATCTACAATAGAATAATTTTAAAGTTTTATTTTTGAAAAAAAGGTGTATGTTTAGTAAAAATGTGTATAGATAGAAATTATGTTTCTTTTAAAGTGATTCACTTGTTAAAGGGTAAGAAAATGGAGAGGAGCAAAATAATGTTCATATGATATAAAATATATGTTAAAACCTAGGATTTAGCCTACTTAATGACTTTTTCAGTGCACTCTTATGTGCCTTAAGATGCCACTTACTTCTTTGCACCCACCACCACCACCCCCGCAACACACACACACACATGAGTATGTACTAAATTTTCTCTCAATGTGTAATAAGAATAAAAACTCACTTCATATAAGCTCATCTTTTGTAAAGAAAAAAAAGATACGCTTATTATACTCATATCCTTGAAAAGTTATGGATAGACATAAGTATGTTATGTTAGAATTTGGATAAGATTATATATATGAAAAGTATATTCTACCCAATCCTAACACTACAAAATCATTTCTATTCATTGTTTTTGGGAGCATGAGCCTTACTTAAAAGTTATTAAATATGTTTAAAAAATATAAATGATGACTTTGTTATAGTCATGCTTAAAAAATAATGTTTGAGTATGAATATGCAAGATTTGGTCTCTCTCTCTCTCTCTCTCTCTCTCTCTCTCTCTCTCTATATATATATATATATATATATATATATATATATATATATATATAAGTTAACGGTTCCAAGAGCCATACATATTATGTTTATAGTAAGTTGATACGACAGGCATGCCCCTGTCGTGAATTGTAAATTCGTTGGTTAAATGTCTACACCAGCTCAAATTCACTCAATCCAAGAAATGACTGATTTTTTATATTATATTATATTATATATATATATATATATATATATATATATATATAGAGAGAGAGAGAGAGAGAGAGAGAGAGATGAGACTTTAGAGACATGGTTCTTCACTAAAATTACGGACAAAAATTTTACCGCATATTCATGTGATCAGCTTTTTATGCCATATAAACGACAAAAAACAGAGCTAGAAATATGAATTTTGGTTAACCTGAATCTTAATTTCTTATATCCCTAAGCAGTTAAGCTGGTTTTGGTATCATGCATACGCAGATACATTAAAAAAAATCCGCCTTGAACTTTTAGAGCCTTTATTCCTTTTGTTGGCAGTGTATGAAAAATTACTTTATATATATATATATATATATATATATATATATATATATATATATAAGTACAATAAAGTCATCCAAAAATAGATCCTTTTAATTGTCTTTAACGGATGATTAGAAATGAAACCAATTGTGACACCATCCTTATCATCTAATAGGATTTCCGTGTGACAAGTAAGGTGCTTTATTCTCACTGTCCTCTATCATTCATATAGGATGATGGAATGGTTAGAGTCTAAAAGTATATATTCTCCTAGAACTTATATATATGTATATGTATCCTTAGAGATTATATACTTTCGGACTCCAACCATTTGATCGCTTTTGCTCAACTACCAAGGCTCTCAAAGGACCCTATGATTCTTCTCTCTCTTTTTCTCTCTTTATATATATATATACACGGTTCTTGGAGAGTTTATACTTTCAAATACTAACCATTTGATTGTCTATTTTATCATTCTTCTCTCTCTCTCTCTATATATATATATATATATATATGAAAACCAGATCCTATCCAATAATGACTGCTCACTCATGCTCAACAATTAATTTTTGTGTAATTTGGAAGATTGTGAGGGTATTTGAAATAATGAAAACAGCCTTATTAAGCTTGCAGTGTGCTCTCGCACGAGTGAACAGGATCCAATCACTCATTGTATTTATACACCGGCCGCTTGCTGACTATACCTTTTTTCTAGAAAAGATTCGTCGAAGTGAGCGACGGAGTACTAACAAGCAGAACAAGACCGGGAAGCGAATATAAAACCTGATTTAGGTCGTTGGGTACAAAGCATTATCGCCTTATTCATGTGGAAGAGCGTGGAAATACAGCTGCAAATTTGATCTTTCAATAGAACAAGGCTAATTGATTTCAGCAGCTACTGTTAGTTAAAAATGCCCAATTATTTCAAATTTTATTCTCATCTTGCAGATTATGCCCTGGATCTAATGGGCTGGTAATTGTATCTCACGCAAGTCGGTGTACAAATGTAGGAACAACTTCTTGAAGAATTTAAAATTCAATAGTGTACCATACATAAGATTTCATGGTTGATGAACTATAACACTCAATCCAAAGTGCAGGTTTCCCAATAGATTAAAGAACACAGAGGGAGAGAGAGAGACGGTGGCATGTAACAAATAGTTGCCCTGTCTACAATCCTAGTTGGTTATATGATCCCTCGAGTAAGGGGGCATTGTGTATTAAGGATCATAAAAGGTGACAGCGCGTAACTCGTGAAAGCCGGGATGGTTTAACAGTGGTCTGAAAAATCTCGAGACAGTCTAATTCTGACACATAAAATGATAATAAAATAAACAATGTCAAACCTAATCAAAATGCTAGTGTTTTTCTTTTAAGGACTGTATTGCCATACGACAAGGATGAACCGCCATAAGTTTACATAGTTCAAGATCTCAACAGGACTTATGTGTGTTGCATATTTACACACACACGAGAGAGAGAGAGAGAGATCATCACATAATTCTACGGTCACTACAGTGTATATTTCAATCTCGAGTAGTTGACCTGCTGCTTCAGTATCTGGTAATACTTCAGTTTCAATTGCACTGTTTGTTTATGTACCACATGAATTATGCATCGGATTATGAAATCCAATATTCAGCTGCAGCCCTGAACTAGGTAAAGAGTGAGCAAACCCTTTTTGAAATGGAAGGACCCGTTATTTTCGGCTGCAATTGCTGTCATCCCAAGCATTTGAAAAGCTTCCACACGAAGGGTGTCTGGTCGAGGAAACGTAGGTGTAGCGTAATCGTCATCCCATGCTTTTCACTTGATTAGACAATTTATTCAAAATTTCTAAGTAGAATTTGACCTCTTCTGATCATACTATTCGGGTGGTTTTCTTGTTCTTTAAGTTAAACAGCTTAACTAATTGGACCTGTCAACTGGGAAACTCCTAGGGCGGGAGTCCAAGTCTTCTTCTTATGCCCCCCTGATCTATCGGCTGACTAAACGGTGCAGGCACCAAGAACATGGGAGCCATTTTCCTGGAAAATCTTCATACACGGGTAGAAAAGCGGCTATTGGAAATGGTTTTTGTCATCCACACTATATAATATATGTGATTGTATTCTTCAAATTATACTGTATACAAGACATAAAAGAAGAAAGAATTGGAACAAGTTTTGTCTTGATTATACGAGTAAAATCGGTAGAAAATCCGTTGGATTCCATTAGCGAGTGGATATACCAAGAGACCAAAACCAAACAAGCAGCCTTCTCGGTCAGCTACACGAATTCTCAGTCACAATCGAGCATAAATGGGAAGAATATTTTAGTTTCCGCAGCTTTTTTTACTACAATAGTCTTTCCTTATAAAAAGGCTTACAATATTTAAGACGCTTGAAAAGAATTCCGGTTCATGTCAAGCCAATATATATATGTATGTGTGTGTGTAGACTTCTTTGTCCTTTTGCTCTTCTTTGTAGCCTTCTCCTTTATTTTCCAACTTGGCACATTAGACGAACATCAATGATCTAATTACTGGTAATGAATGTTATTACTGTAATTGTTATATTGCATGGTCCAATCCAAAAAACGTTGTCTGATACGCAATGTTGAAAGGAGCAAGGGCTAGTTTCTCATCTTCCCCATTGGAGATGGACGGCATCGCCTGCATGTTGGAAACCCACATGTCAAGATCATCAATCTCCTGAGTTTGCCACCGAAACATGCTGTCCATGTCCGGCAGGTCGAATTGCAGAAGTGGCTCTTCATGATTCACCGGTGATTGCGCCAATGACGTCCAAGGCTTTGTTAAGGATGGTGGTAATGGCTGTAAAGGAAGAGAAGTTGATGGATGCGAAGGTGGTACTTGGAAGAATTCAGGATTTTTTGGCATTATAGGCAAGCTACTATTGATGTATTGACTGCCCAAAATCTCATGGGGCTCAATGAGGGGGACCTCATCTATACAAAAGGTTTGGTTGGTAGAGTCTTGCACAAGATCATCAGCAACTATTGGATCATAAGGGGGCTCAAACAACTCGTTGCTGATACTTTTCTTCTCTTCTGTAATGGCGGAATTCATGGATGATTGTGTGACGGTTTTCTGTTGAACTTGTTGTACATCTTCCTTCGGTTCCTTGCTAACTTTTTGTTGACCGTGATCAGTTGGGTAAATGGGTTTATGAGTTATAGGATCGATCCCCATCTTCTTTAGCTTTTTCTTGATGTGGGTGTTCCAATGGTTCTTTATCTCGTTATCTGTCCTGCCAGGCAAATGAGCTGCGATCTTCGACCACCTATGCTACCAAATTTCTCACATATTATTCATTAAGATTAAAACAAAATACAGCTTCATTTTCATACAATATTGCATCCGAGAAAACCTGTTTCCAAGACGTGCATGTAGGTCAATAACCATCTGCTCTTCAACATCTGACAACAAACCCCTCTTCAAATCTGGTCTTAGATAATTCGTCCATCTTAATCTGCAACTCTTTCCACATCTAAGCAGTCCTAAACGGCATTACGGCAGTAGTAAAATAGTCGATGAAAATTGAATGACAGAAGAATGTTTGGTTCATCTTAATCTTCCCAATTGAGAATCGAAATTTAATCCTAAGACTTAGATGCAGCAAACATGAGAAACGAATTCACCTTCGTCATTTCAGTTTCAGCAACCCTCACGATAATTGAATTCTCTCAACTTTTGAAACAATTTACTTTCTTAAAGAGTGAAACAGATTCATTCTAGAAATGAATTTTTCTTTGCTTCAATGGAAAATGAACCAAATTAAAGTGTCCACGCCTACATACTTAGTGTCGACGCCCATATACTAACATATAAACAAGTTCCAACGGAAAGGGAGGAAACCCATCATTTGTCTGGAGAAAGATACCTGCAAGTTTAGGAACAGCCCTCCAACAACACTGGCCATGAGTTAAGATGAAGGTGATGAGTTTCTTGTCTTCCTCAACCGTCCATGGGCCCTTCTTGAGGCCAACTTTGTCACAACAAGGCTGCCTGCCCATTGGATCCAAGACTTGAAGCAAAACCAAAACGGTGGATACCTGAATATATTTATAAACGCAGAGAGAGAGAGAGATTGTTCTATCTACCTCTTAAAAAAAGACCACCTTCCTCCCTCTACTTGTACTTTAATCAAGGTGTGGAGGCACACGTGTGTACTGTGCAGCGCGTACAAAAGTTACTGTCCGAAAGCGGCGTTTGAGCTGTTGTTATGCTTACTTTGCAAGCGTGGGGACAGACGACGACGGGCTTCTTGGCTTCACACCAAGGGTGAGAGTTAGATGGCGTGCAATAAGGACAGGATGCCAATCCTCTCTCTCTAAAAGATATATATATATATATATATATATATATATATATATATATATATATATATATATATATATATATATATATATATATATATAGAAAGAGAGAGAGAGAGAGAGAGAGAGTTTTTATAGTGGGGTTTAACTTTGAAGAGGACTCCTTCCAGTCCTTTTTGTGACATTTTGAGTGGAATATTTAGGCAGGGGAACCAATCATAGAAATAGAAACAAGCTTCTCCTTACCACACAAGGCACGCATATACACATGCAAACATACAGACGCATCGTCTGTGTGTGTGAACGAGTAATTATGACACTCTTGGTTTGCCACAATGGTGAAGCTCTCTCCTTGCAATCAAGCTATATATAATATATAATTATATATAGAGAGAGTGTGTGTGTGTTTGTGTCAGGTGTTTCTCTCACAATCAAGCTTTGGTTTTCACATTAAACCTGAATATAACAAAGAAAGCAAAACTTATTAATTTTACGACGCATGAAGAAAAGAAAACGAACGCGACTTGACCCTTCTTGTTATGATCTGCTCAGTTAACAACATAAAATTAACTCCCATACACTTCTATACTATAGATCTTGCTTTTCCACATCTTCATTTACAGATCCGTCTCTCTCTCTCTCTCTCTCTCTCTCTTAATTTTGAGACACGGATGGCCAAGATGGTGTATTTGTACCGTGTCATGACGCCATTGTACGTGTTTTTGGCTGTAAACGTAGCCTTTAGTCAAACCTAACTAAACCCAGTTACCTTGCTTGCATCTTGTAGTTTTCTTTCTACTTGTTGAAGACTCCCTTCTCTGCCGGCTGACCCGACCAAGGCGATGTTTCCAGTGTCCGATATCAAAACTCCTTTTAGAGTGAAAGGAATGGCTCATAATTAAACGATGGACTGCTAATACTTGTAGCTGCACGCCATTTGAAACTTTTTAAGATGAGAACATTTGTCCTCGGTCTACAAAATCTGGGCACTAATTCAATATTATAAGCCTTATGGAACTCTGAATGGAAGTGTGAGAGGCTCAAATGAATATATGAGACACGGGTAGCTACAGGATCGCCAGCCGTTCAATGCAGTCATTTGAACGGCTAAGATATCTGAAGCAAGGTGCCATCAACGCCTTGCATCACATGATGATCATCCCTTCCTCAAGTCTCATATTAAGTTGGTCTGTCTTGATGATGAAACTTTTCTTTCTTGGTCCTTAGCAATGTGACACTCTGTATATATATATATATATATATATATGTATATATATATATATATATATATATATATGTATATATATATATATATGTATATATATATATATATATATATATATATATATATATATATGTATATATATATATATGTATATATATATATATGTATATGTATATGTATATGTATATGTATATGTATATGTATATGTATATGTATATGTATATATATATGTATATGTATATGTATATATATATATATGTATATGTATATGTATATATATAGAGAGAGAGAGAGAAAGAAAGATGGCATTTCTTTTGCACTAAGAACCAGATATGACCTCATTTATTCACTAGCTTGAGTTCTAATTCAATATTATAAGCCTTATGGAACTCTGAATGGAAGTGTGAGAGGCTCAAATGAATATATGAGACACGGGTAGCTACAGGATCGCCAGCCGTTCAATGCAGTCATTTGAACGGCTAAGATATCTGAAGCAAGGTGCCATCAACGCCTTGCATCACATGATGATCATCCCTTCCTCAAGTCTCATATTAAGTTGGTCTGTCTTGATGATGAAACTTTTCTTTCTTGGTCCTTAGCAATGTGACACTCTGTATATATATATATATATATATATATATATATATATATATATATATATATATATATATATATATATATATATATATATATATATATATATATGTATATATATATATATATATGTATATATATATATATATGTATATATATATATATATGTATATATATATATATATGTATATATATATATATGTATATGTATATGTATATGTATATGTATATGTATATGTATATGTATATGTATATATATATGTATATGTATATGTATATATATATATATGTATATGTATATGTATATATATAGAGAGAGAGAGAGAAAGAAAGATGGCATTTCTTTTGCACTAAGAACCAGATATGACCTCATTTATTCACTAGCTTGAGTTCACCAAGTTCATCATCAGTGCCGATTGTAGAAAAAAATTAGGAGTGACCGATGTACCCTGTAGATTCAACTGTTTGGTATACTTTTATGATGCAGCAAGAAGCAAAGTTATCCCGTAGGCTCTGTATTAGTCCACGGACTAAACCGTGTGCAATATTTCTATTCAATTCCCCAAATTTTGGGTGGGGACAAAGGCCTCTCCTCCCCTGAACGTTGACGGAATCCGTCACGATTTTGGATATGTTCTTGCCACCAACATTGCGAAATTAGACGGGGCTGGAGAGTTTGGAAAGAATAGTTATACATCTAATTCAATAAAATAAGGAGCATGTCAAGATGCCATATGCATTGACAATCTCATATTGTAATCCAACATAACCACTCCGAATGTTTGGTAAGGTATATTTCATAAATTAAGTTTGTTTGTAGTTAGAGAAAATTAAGGAGATGGTGATTCCCTAATATCATTGAGATTGCTGAGATTGCTTCACAAACCAATTGTTGGTTCACAATATGATAAGTACAACTATACAAAGATAGGTTTCAGTTAGTTCTAGGTATGGGAGAGAATCCACACAAAATTTCCGATTTTATGATAATTACCACAGGGTATCGATACTATTTTAGGTCAGTGACACAAGCTTTTTAATGCAAATTAAATTAATTAGAAATTGATTTTTTTGTTACAAGAGGAGGCTGAAGCCTAGAATTCACACCCACACATTAACACTTTGGTTGTCGAACTCCCCACCAGCAGCAGCAGTGCTAGAGCGGCCTGCCGTCGAGCTAAGGCTCTAGATGCAATTAGACATCGATTATTGACTTGTGATATATAAGAGACTCATCACCTACTATCCTAATTTTTTTTGGCAAAGACTAATTTGAGATTTTGAGTTTCGAATTTCAAGACACCTTGCTTCTCTTAAGAGTCAATACCTCGTTTAAGAGCATTAGAGTTTGTTTTCAAATGTTTAGCATGAATCAAGCAAAAGCCCTTTAATCCAACTCAGATTTAACACCAAAAATAAAGACAGAAATAGGAGGAAAGAAAAAAATAGTGGTACTCACCAAATTCCGGCCAACTTCTCGTCATTCTCGTGAATTGCTTAGTTCCTCTCGGTGCTGCTACGCATGGCGGCCTTCTTATAGAGCTCACCATGAAGATGATAACTGGCCTCAAGATGGCAGTTACCATTTTCGTGGGCTGCCAACAATGCCCACTTTGGGCGTTTATGTTTCTCAGGGCCGAGTGAGTCTAGATCCAACCGGATCTAGATCCAATCTGCTATAGGGGCAGTCTACCGTATCTTGAGGTACTTAAAAAAAATGTCCGGGCAAGTCAGGTATTTGTCTTAGGGTTAGATAACTCAAGTCCACAACCAATTTGAGAATCTGCAAGAGTTGGCTATATAAAGAGAATACAAACTAACAAACTCTATTCAAATCAATCTCTATCATTGGATTGAGGAAAAGGAATGGTTGTGATTGCAAACAAAAAGAAAGTACAATGAGAAAATCAAGTATACTTACAAAAAGCTTTTGCACTTTTCAATCTCAATCATTCGTAATCCTTATTTGAAGGATTGATATTGGTTTCGATCAAATTTGTATATAGGTGATTTGCATCCTTAAATACAAGGGCCCACGTGAGTTCACAATATCTAACACCATGGAACCGGTAAGACTCAATCCTGAAGTCAAATTTGAAAAGTACCCCCAACCAGCTACACTCACTAAGTCCAGCCTTCCAAATTTGTTTTGGTTTGGTTCTGCAGGCACGCGCACACACAAGTAACGAGAGAGAGAGAGAGAGAGAAGCTTGACTAATTAGTTTGCTTGAACAATGAATAAGTCAAGGATAAGATTGATTGAAAATAGCTTTAATCAAGCATACGCACTCTATTATAGGATTGGCATAGGCAGAAGTGGCTCATAACACAGCTTGCGGCATAAAGCTGAAAACTGATAACATACGAGACTTCAAAATTTGGGGGCCGTTTTGGGGCTTACAAAGTCGATATCATAACAAGTTTAACATTCAAGGCCTAAAGCGGTTGCCTTGGAGGCTGTTTGATTAAAAGCCCTAGACCTGCAGTCAGCAGCGGGTCGCCCCACCCAAGTTTCTGAAAATTTTCATCTTCCTTGTTGAAATTAAAAAATTTGAAAGGTTTTAAAGCCAATCCCACCCGAAACAAATTTCTAAATCCTCCACCGCATACCGTCTAAGATAAAGGGTAAAACTCGAAGAAGGCCTCGAGTCGAGTGCACGCAAGAAGCGGCACCGATACTTGGTATAAAGGAGGACTGCGACCAGATGCATGCCTAGCTAGGCAACTAAGCTTAGCTCTTTAGCCACTGAGACTTATAGTTTTCACTGGTTTTACGAATATCAGGTGGTGCAGCAGCCCTACCTCGCCTCAATGTAGAAGGCTTATAGTTTTAACTCTATAAATAAATTGACGATCAAATATCCTTAATTAGTTTTAACTCTCTAAATGGGAACTTATTTTGAACTTAACAAATGGTCACGGTGCAATGCCTTAACTGCTATAATAGTTTCTTTCTTAATAACTCGAAGAAAAAAAACTTCTTCCAAGGTTAAGACCCTCACCCACATCTACGCTCGTGCGGACTTGCTCATAATGGAAGTAATGGCGGGTATCGAACCTCCGACCACAAATCTAGCAGGCAAGGCTCTTTCCACAGCATAAGACCTTAAGAGCACGAGCCTTCACACTGTTACTCCCCTCATGCTATGTAAACTTTGGTCTTATACTCCAGTTGATCTCTTTCCACAACAACCGGAATATGTTAAGACGGATTTTTGGAGACTCATTTTCATCACCTAAAACCTTATTCATCGTCTCCTAGGGTTAGAATTCTATAGCACATCCTGCATCACATCGCATTCCAGTAGGTTGTTCTGGTGTTATCTGAATTGTATCATCACTTTTCACGGTATTTCCATTTTCTTTTATTTATTTGGTTTTTTGGTTCTTGGTTTGGACGGAAATTGTAACTAAACTATTGGTTATTAACCTAGTTTGGTTAAGGTTCAAAGTACTGACCATGTCTACCCGTGCACAAACATGGTTTTCTTCAATTTAAGTAAATAATCATACATGATCAAAATCAATATTAATCAGGGCCCAGATCGTTAGCTCACCGATAGGACTCAATCAAGCAAACTTGCAGGCCGCAAGTTCGAATGTCTGTATGTCTATTTGGCTTTGTTCTCCCGTTGTAAAAAGAAAACAGATCAATATTAATTAAATTAGTGAAGGCACCCTCACTTCATCATTTCTCATCTGAACCAGTAAGTTTAAAATGTGTTGTAGGGCAGTTCATGGAGTTGTAAATGAATGAATGAATGAGCAAACAACTACATAAATAAATAAATAATCATGATGATGACAAGGTTAATCAAATTAGATAAGACTCGGTGGCTTCATTTTCTCGTGTAACAAAAAAAAGAAAAATTATCAGTCAATGCAATCAATAATTAGGATAGGTTGAAGGCCAAAATGACGTGGATAAAAGGCACAACCCGTACAAGGGAGCAAGTGAAGGGACCAAAAACGCGGACGTCCATTACCTAAGCATGCCGCATACATAACGTCATCATCCTCTTCTTTCTAAAGCACGCACGAGCATGTGGCACCTCTTACCACGTCAGTTAGATCTTGTTGGCATGTCTACATCAGCTTGGCCATGAAATATACATAGAGGGATGCTAAAGAGTCATTCATGCTAGACAGTGCTTGATAACCCGTCCATACTATCAATCGACGTGTATGATCAAAACACTTATTTCATATCGCATTTAATACATCTATATGAATTACATGGCATCGATCCTCATGTCGATGTTGATAGGTGCTCGATCGCACGAAAAAACACAGATCATCTAATAGAGTGTCATGAGAGAGTGTCTAGTAATTTTTAATTTTCTTATATATATAGCAAGAGAGTGAGTGATACTAGATAGCCTCACATACGAAACATTGTTTGATCATTACCACTGTTCGTATGATCAATTGGACATTAGTAATCAAGACACTCATCTCGTGTCACATCTAATGTATTCATGTGCATTAAATGACATTGATTCTCATGTTGTTGTTGATAGGCGACTCAATCTACATCAAAGATCGAATAGTGGAGAAATTGACACCAGATTATACACAACTCATAATGAAGCTATGATGTCCTATATATATAGGGAAACCATATCCTACTCATTATTTTTTGGTGGCATGATTGTGATTTCAAAATTTTAAAGGGCTTTAAAAAAGTATGAAGGATATTTTTGTTATACTCATGACACTGAAAAGCAATAGGTAGTCATGAGTTGACACATATCAGTACGAGCATGATTCAATCTCTCTTTTATATATATATATATATATATATAGTGATTGGATCATGCCCATTGCTTTTGAGTGTCATGAATATAATAAAAATACCTTTTATACTTTTTTAAAACTCTTTAAAAAATTTAAAATGACACTAATGCCATCAAAAACAATAATTGAACATAAGTGAGCAGGTGCCCGTGTGAATAATATCTAGTTTTTTTAAAATATATTGAGAGAGAGAGAGGTAGTGCTAAATGCATAATGTATGAAAATACAACATTTATATCATTGATCTTTGAGATCAACTATAAACATTTGAATTAGTGTATTTAATGTAAATGTTATATTAAATGTAAAGTATAAATTCTACTTTTAATTCAAATCTCTATCGTTGATTTCCTAAATAAAACAGTGGAAATGTTTAAGCATTTTTATCCACATAAACACATTATGATTTTAGCATGACCTCTCTCTTTATGTATATGTATGTATATATAAAGTGGTAAATGTATAATGTCTTTGGTGTATAAAAATGCTTAAACATCTTTACCTTTGGATCTTTGGGATAGAATGATCAAAGTGATAAAACAAAAAGTATTTAGAGTATATGATGCATTAAATATAAATTATAAAAGTACAACAATACTTTTAATTCAAATCTCTACATAGATCATGTCAATAGAAACATAGAAATGTTTATGTAAGATTATACTTTGAAAAACATTATCCATTTTCACTACTCTCTCTCTCTCTCTCTCTCTCTCTCTCTCTCTCTCTCTCTCTCTATATATATATATATATATATATATATATATATATATATATATATATATATATATATATATAGCAGTATATTCAATCCACCTTTTCATATGGTTTCATCATTTCGACCGTTGGCCTCCATTTTTTGCCACCTTCCACTTATCGATGTCAAAATGGGCCTGGCCTAGTGACAGCCCAGTCTAAAACAAATAAAGAGTTGGGCCAAAGATATCTTACTCATATTTGAAACAGGGCCAAATGTTCTAGCTTGTATGGCCCTGGGGGCCAATGTTGGCCTGGCCGGGCTGGGCTGCAAGGCCATAAGCCCGTTTGATATTAGATTAGGTCTATAAGACTGGATCCAAATTTGCTTGAAATCTAAATCCAATCACAACATTTCAGGCTTCAACAAGCTATATACACAAGTAATAAAAACTATATATATTACATGTATATGCGCATACATGAAATAAAAACTATATATAATAGAAAAACTATACATATATAATATATATACATGTAATCGAAAAACTATATATGTGTGTATGCGTATATATATGTGTGTGTGTGTGTGTGTGTGTGTTGGGTTTGCCCGTCCCAAATTTTCCTTAGCCTACAATGGTTGGGGCCGGACTATATTGAATTTCTACTTCCACTACTCCATCGATGAAAACCTTCCTTCACTGGTTAAGACACCATGCTTTATGAGCATTCTCATGGTTTATGAGCATGTAGCTGGACTTTGAATGTAGCTGGACTTTGATAATAATATTTCGATGTAGCTGGACTTTGAATCGACATATAAAAAGTTGATACCACGCTTTATGAGCATCTTTGTAAATGCTTGAGTACATGAAATTGGAAATAAAAATTGCAAGTACCAAATCATTGGTGCTCTTTTAGGATAAGGGGAGAAGTGGTGATGTCAAACTCATAGAAAGTACTTGAAGAAAGTTACATATAGGCATGACATATATGCACAAGCTTGCATAGAGGATGGTGGTGTTGATCCTACAATTTGTCATATCGCATATATGAAAGATGAGTCATGTTCTAGTGATTATTGGATGTTCATGCTAGACATAGGTTTGATCATTGCTACTCAATGAAACGTAGCATTAGTACTCCTTTCTACGAGTGGGTGTCCGACATTTCTGCCGCTAGTATTGGACACTTAATAACTAGGTAAGGGTTGTATGGTATATGTGATATCATCATACTGCACGATATATTCTAGTAGTAATCATAATATCTAAAGATTTGATTATGTTATTTAGGCATTTCGTTTATCGAAGTAGTGATTAATCCTCATACACATACCTAATGGCTCTCTAATGCCTCATATCTTTTTGTGTGACAACGTTATCAACATGAAAGTATTAAGAATTGTCATACTTTGTTTTACGAGGCTACAATGTTGGGATGCCAAAGTGCTAAAGCTCAAAATAATGTGAGTATTGTACCTCCAAAATATCGTCATATGGCTTATAATATACCTTAAATGTATGAGTCTTTGCATGTCTCTTTGCAATAGAGAGCCTTATCCGTGTAACTAGCATGCATTGATGATGACCGAATTATCGAACTATACAATCTATCATATAAGGTTCCACAACATCTACACAACGAATATATTTGTGGTATCTATACAACTTATATGCATTGGAGAACATGTATTTTGCGGAACTATATGGTTGTCAGTCAATCTATATTATATAAAATAAAATATAAGAATGTATAACATACAATATTATGTTTAATAAAAAAATTAAGAACATAGTTGTTGTTTTACAAAATATTTATTCTATCGTCATTAGATCTAATTGCTTACGATACTTATTAAGTCAATCAATAGGAGATTGCCTGTGACAAACATTTCTCATCCATCAGTCAACACAACATGTAATATTGTGTTTAATTAAAAGATTAAGAACATAGTTGTTGTTTTGCAAAATATATATTTTATCATCATCAAATCTAATTACTTACAGTACTTATTAAGTAGATCAATAGGAGATTATCTATGACAAACATTTCTCATCCATCAGCCTACTCATGGTTCTCCATCAAGTCATTATGGCCGCATGGTAACTCTAAAAGCTGAAAAATATTCATAAATTCATGCCTACAATTAAAATATATAACTTTTTAAATTATGAAAAATGATTATACGAAAGATATTATAATAAACAATAATAATACAAGTTCTTACCTCGAGTAAAGAACTATGTCCACTAAGTTGTGTACTTCTATTCGGGATATTTTTTCTAGTTGTTTGTACAAATAAGCTAATGTTATTGCACCTGAAGTATACATTGTTACCCTCCAAATATCATGTATCAATAGATGCATAATTATTATTGACCCTCTATTCTAGACTTATCTTGATATAATGTACAACCTAGTTATTAGAGTAAATATAATAAAGTTTTATTTAATTACTAACTCCCCTTTTTGAAAAGTTAATTTGGAACACCTTAAACTTAATAGATATAGATTTAATCTCTAGCACTATTTCATCGATGTTCATCCCAACATATCATTCAAAATATCTTCCTTGCTTGTAGCCATCCTCCCTTATGTCAAGGCAACAAGTTATCTCCCCATTGGAGGATAAAAATCTCGTGGTCATCATGAAGTATGATAGTCATCTCACTCATGACATGGGAAGTTGTTTGTGTTTGGTTACCAATATTCGATAACAACAATCAACAATACATGATCTATAACTTTATATAGCAAACCCGTCTGATCAATTAACCCTTTCTTATCTGTAATCTTAACCAACTTATTAGGCTATATTTGTCCTCTTCACTACTCATGCTCTGTCAATAGTATACCTTGTGTGAATTGTTGCCACATTCCATATTGTCTACAAATATATATTTACATAGTCAATTGGAATAGTGAGTATTGATATGAAATATAAAATTTTACTAAAGTCATAAATTACTTGTTCTTGTCAGATCTTATAAGCAACGTGACCTTCAAAGTTAGAGAGTAATACCAGCATATGAGTAGATCCCTCATCCTTACTCTTTGCAATATCAATCTCAATCTTTGAGGTTAATATATTCTTCTCATAACGTGAAGGGTCAACTTTTGCTACAATATTTTCTTCTCTTTGTTGTTGTCTGTGGAGCATCGTGCATATGATATGGCATTATGTCTCCTAAATGAAATAGTGACGTTACGACCTTCTACTTATGCCCTATGAGCGATATCTACATAGCAAAGAAGAAAAATTAGGTAACCATATTAAAACAAGAGAAACATGCCTGGGATGCATTTCAAATCAAAAAACCTCATGGATTTTTTTGGCAAGAAATCAATCAAAAAATCCATTAAAACAACTAAAAGCCAAAACCAAATCAACACTATAACTTAATAAATCGATGAATCCCCTTTTCAATCGACCATTCTTATTCTCTTTTTCTTCTTTGCCCTGTTTCTTTTCTGCTTTCTTCCTATTTCTTTCTTTCTTGATGGATTTCAATTGTTGTTAAAAATGATTGTAGATCAGGTAATAGGTACTTGGAATGGAATGAGGAGCACTGAATGGATGGAGAAGTGAGCAAAAATGGAGACCGTTTTCGATTCATGAAGGAGGAGAGAGAAGGAGCAAGTGTTTTTCTATAAAGTATATTTTGGTAAATACTAAAAATGACCAGGGATATTTTAGAAATTTTGAAAAGAGGTGTATGAGTATCAATCCAACATTGAAAATAGATAGCTACCATATCCAAGTAAGCCATGAGTTTGGATTAAACCTGAACAAGGATGGAAGGAAGCTAGTGCATGTAGGGTGTGTTGGATACATGGCGTCAGGTCCATGGTACTAGAACTACAACCCTAAACATAGATGGGCTTGTAACTATAGCTCCTAGGAATCACCGTTTCATGTTTGATTTACGAGTGGTGCAAAGACTGGTTTTCGTGCGAGACAGGGTAGCAACAAGAGAGAGGAGACACTTGGGTCTTCATGTGAAGCCTCCAGGTCCACCTCATATTGGCTCGGCTCTTCCCTAATGCCAATGTTTTTGACTCAAAACGAAACTACAAGACCATAGTTCCATATCATCGATGTATAACATCTTTGATGCCTCCCCACCCCCAATATTTTGAAAATTGGACTAGCGTGACAAATAAATTCCTCCTTGGAAATTTCGAAAAGTTCTTGACCTCCATGAATTGAACGTGAACAATGCATATTCAACTCAGACCGACTACTATAGGTTCAAACATGAATGTTTATTTTGCATAAATTTGTATAAACTTCATGCATACTAGTTAGTTCTTACATGATCACAAAAGATGAACTGTACGTGCTTTTGTTTTGAACAATTGAAACAGATAAAAATATGACTTTAAATGAGCTCAAATAAGGATTCTTACGGTCACAAACTAAGCTCATTATGTTTGTTTTATTATGAAGTAATTAAAAAATGATTTATACAAGCGTAATTATGGGCTCATGAAGTTTGTCTTCTTATGAAATAAAAAGCTATTCATGTGTATTTGAATATGTATTCTCATAGAAGCCAACCTACGCATGGACTTTTGCCCCATATGATCATCTCACCCCAAAGTAGAGGGGTATGGACTCAACCGATCGGCTAAGCCTCTTTCTTTCAAACTCTCTTTGTTTTCTCTCTCCTTTCACCATAAACGCTCCTACTATTTGCGCCTCTTGGCCACCAGCCACACCACCATTGGCTACCGTTGACTCGCTTAAATAAAAATCCTGGTTCTGCCCCTCAACCTGAAAGACTCTTAATCTAACTAGTATAAATAAGCTAACTGCTGTCAAAAAAATTGACACAATTACAATACAAAATGTACATGTGGGTAAGGCGCTTTAATACCCTTATTGTTGATCAGAAATTCGATCATAGGTTGCATGTGTGGGTGTGCGTTAAGTTTCGGTCTTCTCCTGTAAACAAATGCAAAAGAAAACGAGGTCGTGTTTGGGTTGACCTGCTTTTTTTCACAAAGACATTGATTGTGCCGATGTTTATCTCCACTTTATTCTGTGTGACCGTTTCAAACACCAAACAAAACGCTTCGAAACTAACACGATCTAATAACACGAAAACCTACGGTAAGATGAATCCATCGGCAGATCAGATGAATACGGAAGCCTCGTCTCGTCTCTCGGGATTACAAATAGATAGCCCAATAATATCGCCAATCAGATCCCTCACGATACGTGTCTTCAAATGCACTTTTTACGTGCTGCATGCGTCCCAACAAACCCTAGCTAGCCTTCATCAACCCCATAAACCTCCGCCAATCCCCGCAAAATCTCCCCACATAAAGGAAAAACCAACACAACCAAAAGGGAGAGTCGGAGAGCTTTATATCTCTTTGTTTTCTGTTTTTCATATTATTTCTGGTGAAGTGAAGAGATGATGACAGGAGGGATCGGTTTCGTGGCGGGGACAATGGTGGTTCTGGTGGTAGTGTTGGAGGTGGGGCGGTGCGTGGGGGATTCAGGGGCGCCGCCGGTGCCGGCAGAGTGCCTCCAGAAGGTGTTGCCATGCCAAGCGTACCTGAACTCGACGATGAAGCCGCCGGAGAGCTGCTGTGGCCCGCTGAAGCAGGCTCTTCAGACGGACGTGCAGTGCCTTTGCCAGATCTTTAACAATGATCAGATCTTCAAGAGCCTCAACGTCAGTAAGGCTCAGGCCCTGCAACTCCCCAAACGTTGTGGTTCCAACGCCGACCTGTCTCTCTGCAAGAACGGTATGTTTATATATGTGTGCGTGTGTGAGAAATTTTCGGCTTTTTCTCCTTCTCTGATAGCTTCTTCCACCTCCTAATACCCGCATGTCTTGGTCGAGGTCCGGCCAGGTGATCAGGGGGATTATGATGACTTGTTACAAGATCGTGATATCTTGTATCACCTAATCTAACCTGGAGTTTTCTGTTTAACAATGGCATGCCAGATCATGACATGACGGGAACGTTTGGTACTAGTTCATGATATCTCGGATCACCTGATCTAAAATGTTTGCTTATTTCACCTCAGATGTGGAGATTGTCGAGCGTATTATTCATTTTATGCACTTCGAATTCTTGCTCCATTCCTCTATGTACATTATTTTTTATTGTATATTTGGTAGTGTTTAGTTTGTGTTTTGATGGCTTAATTGTATGCGTTTCCTTTAATTGGTGCAGGCACATCAAGCTCTCCCCCGTCAGGCAACACACCTTCTACCCCTAGCGGTAAGTGTACTACATTCAATTCATGTGGGTTTCATTCATGTCTTTCTTCGCCCTTTCCACTGGTACTGGGGGCTTCAATTCAAAGGAGATGAGCTGTGTTCAGTTCGTTTAAGCTCGAGTCTGGATGGTCTGGGTTTGTCTCCTAATTGCGCAAGGGTATTTGCAAACATACATGCTGGCTCGTTAGCTTGGTTCGCATTGGTTCATGTATAAATGTCTTGAGTGGTTCAGGTATACTCGTCTCAGTATGAGCTTGTCTCAACTTAAAATAAGCAAGGCTCTTCTTAAATGAGCAATACTAACAAAACACAAATACCAACATCATGAATAATAACATCGGGATAGAAGGAGCAGAAGGAAAAGAATAAAAAAGGTTCAAAACTTTGCGAAGCTACCGATTTTGTTGATACCCAGTAATTTATAATATAATATTTTCAATTTTTTATTAAGATAGTGGTGCATGCACTGGATGCATGACACTCTATTACAGATTGATTGATATTTTTTTTTATGTTTTTTTAAGAAAAATGAAAAGGCTGTGGTTTAAGAGTGTCCTAAAGGTGACCCCTAGGCGTAGACCCGCATGAGCTTTCTAACAATGGTTCCGAATAGGTTTTAGTGCAAGGTGGACTTGTGTTTTCATGCAAAATGGATAGGAGGAATTTGGGTTTTCATGAGAAGCTGATGGATGGCCCATCTCCTTTCTGGTGTCAACTTTTTTTATTGAGAATGAACGGCACTTCGAACTGCAAGCACCAAAACGGGGGACCGGTTCATCTAGAATCATGAATCAAACACACCCTAAGCTATTTACATTGGGTTGGATCTTTGGTGCCATTTGCAGCGGTACTAACCATGGCTAGTGTTTATCGCGACTGTGCCAAAGCTGATTCAGTCTCGGCTCTGTAGCTGAGCTTTTGGAGCTATTACAGACCACATTTATGAACTCTTCACAACATGTCTAGTCCATTCCTCTAGGTATTAATACTTACATGTTACTTACTGATCGGGTGGTTGCAGGCAACAACGAGAAGAGCTCGGCAACAATGGCTTCTTTGAGGTTGATGGACGTGTATGGCGTGGTAAGCCTTTGCGTGGTGGCCTTGTCTCTCTCCCGTGGTTCATCTTCTCCTGCTCATTGATGGTCTCCTTGTTCCTTTCTTTTCATCTACATGGAGATTTCTAGTTTGAGATCTCTTTCTTCTTTTGATCTTAGTTTTACTTGGTAGAAGCTTTAATTAGTTTCTGGAAATGTGGCTAATTTTCTCGTGATAGTGAAACCAACATGCTGAGAAAATTTTTCTGGTATCTTGTGTGCCTCCCTTCATCAAGCTAAGCTAATAATATCAAGATAAAAAAAAAAAAATCCATAACTGAATCTAATATGGTTTCGGTAACTTTGCCATGATTTGTGCCTTATACTAACCAATTGCGTCATATTATACTTTAGTTCTGTTTTTTTGATACTTTATTTATTTTTAAATATTTTTTTGCATTTAATTAAGAAAATAAAGTGTTTAGGACATACTGCAGACAACTAGAAAATGGAAGCAAATCGATCTGACTTGTTCTGGTCATTTAGTCTGTGAATGGACTTGTACGTTCAGAATCTGTGGATCCTATTCACACCTATTCCAGAAGTAGAGATAGACATAGCCAGATCCAGACCGGGACCGAGCTTATTCTGGTTTGAATCTTAACCTGCACGAAACAGGATTAAATCATTAAAAATGATCGAGATTAAGAAAAAACAGAAAACCTTCTGTTTCGGTTTTGGGTCCGGTTTGATCTGTTTTGGTTCTTCTTGGCATAGTTTGGTTCCAATTGGAATCGTCGGGCCAGTTCCAAACAACCATAACTAGGATATGGAAAGAAAGAAAGGGTGGAAGGAGATGAATTAGGATAAGCCAAGTCTTTCCTTGATTAGTAGCTAATGATTGGATATATTTTGTCTTATGGGATCAAACCCTTTGAAGATCCTATTGGGTATCCAAATGGAATCTTCTTTGCATCCGATTTGGATCGTCTGCCTTGATGAGATCTTCCTCGACATTTTCCTTCGTTCCTCGTGAGAAAAGCCTGGTACGTCTGAACATGAAGGCTGGTAATGGGTAGGCAACCATGGCAAAAGGTTGGTCCTGTTTTAATGTGAATCACCTGCCGATGTGATTTCGTTTCTTTTTTGATGAAGTGAGTTTCCAACGAAATTTGATACGGTCTACAAGGGACGATGTACCAAATAGATGATGGTATTTCAATCTGCATAAGTTTAACCTGTGTTTGTGAAACTGGATCGGTCACTAAACCCAGAAGGCACCGGTTAGGTTCAACCGGCTCGATATATATATATAATTTATTATGTAAAAGTTTAATATACTTATCATATCCTTGAAAATATCAATTTTTTTAATATTAACATGTACTTTTTTATGATTCGTTAGTGTACTTTTTTCATTTGAACTCAACCTTCTTTCATGAGAGATTATTAAGATTTTTAAAGATGAGAAAGCATCTAAAGTGGAAGGATATTAGACTCAACCTTTATAATGTATACAATATATTTTAAAAAATGTAATATAACATAAATGTAAGCAATTTAATCTCAACGTAAATAAAAGTATGAAAATGAGTCATTTAAAAATAACATGGAAATAAACAATAAAGAACATAAAAATAAATAGATAAACCACAATTTTAAAAGAATCATGAAAAAAGAATGAATTGGTCGGTTCTGGTGCGCCGGCTCTTGATAATTTCAATTGGCTGGTTAAAGAAGTGAACTAAACTGAATCAAGGTCTGATTCCTGATTCAACCGGCTAGTCCGATCCGAATTTAAAAACACTGAGTTTAACTCCTCTATTGCTAAATTAAATAGTTAATGGTAATTAATTACTAGATACTCACACTCTTTTTATTATCCATGCACTATTTTTTGTCATGTTTCTGATTTTGTTCTTACTAAAATTTAAAAATAATCACGATACATCTTGATCGTCTAAACTCTATGTGTGCGGGTTTTCATTTTGTCGTCGGTGGTTCCACACCACTGCTCGAAGCTCAATCCAATGCACAATAGTGAAATCCAATCAAAAGAAGAAAAAAAGAAAAGAAGCCATTTGAAGAAGATTTCAACAATTTTTATAAGTATAAAGTTGAATTGTTGTATTTTTTATTATTTATTTGATATATTGATTTCGTTTTCGATCAAAATCAAAACCAAAAAAATGATGTCGAGATCCCGATTCAAAACACGGCTGAACCGCTACTCTCCTACGTGAGAGACATGATTGAGTCATGTATCTTATCGATGTTTATAAAAATATAATCATGTTTTTTAATTCCTTTCTCTTCCTTTTGTTCTTGATTATTATTGTTCTTTTTTCTCTTTTTTATTATTGATTTTATTTTTTCTTTCATTCTTTCTTGATTCCTTTTTCTTTGTTCGTAAGAGTATGTTGTGACAACCCTAAAAAATGTATGAAAATGCTGATCGTCGGAATAAAGGGAAGAGAATACTTGGATTTAGTAGGAAAGGAGAAAGAAAGTGTTTGAGAATTAATTTCAGTATTTTTTAAAAACAAATATGTGAATATTAAAAAGAGTGTGCAAATAGTAAACCTCTTAATTACTTTGAAAAAGTAATGTACCTTGAAAAATATTTTGATGGTAAAATGGGCTTAACCTCATAAATGTTAAGCTCATCTTAGTAAACTCATGTTACTATCATGTACTAATCTCTCTCTCTCTCTCTCTCTCTCTCTCTCTCTCTCTCTCTCTCTCTCTCTCTCTCTCTCTCTCTCTCTCTATATATATATATATATATATATATATATATATATATAAGATTCCGAACGTGGGTACAACCAGTTGAGGTGTTCAACTAGTTATGACGGTAAATAAAAGAAAACTAGTCAAAGCAGCAACGTGTGATTTCTTCGAGAAAGGAACTTTAACATTGATGGAAATAACACAGTTTTAACATTTTTCATTAATAGACCACAGAGGGTAAACCTATTTAAAAGAAGTAGCCTATTTGAAGATATAGTATATCCGAACAAGCTCGGTTAGCGATCCAGGGGCTCAACAGCAGTCTTAAACAGAAGAATGTAAACCTTATCTACGGAAAAATATAAGAAACCTCCCGTGATATGTGTGACGTATGAGCCGAAGCTTTTGCCGACGATGCAGTGCCAAGCAGGACCATATGATGAATCAAATTCCTGCAACCAGGAAATACGAAACTTTATATCATTTTACTACAAATCATCATGGCTGCACCGAAAGAGAATGCCAGGTTTTAATCAAACAACACTCCAAAGCTGTGATCATGTTTTCCATTTCTATTGAGATTTTTCTGTTTGATGCAATGGGGAGGCTAAAGCCAGGAGATGTACAACCTGGGTACCGAACTCATGACCTTCAACTTGTGAATCAACCCATCCAGGTGAGATATTGCTCCTTGTGCCATTTCTCTTGAGATTTGAACCAAAGCCAAGGTTGACTGATAATGTTTTGCTGCTGAAGGCAACCCTAAGCCAGGCTCTAAGCGATGCACCCGTGAGATTGTGTGATTTATTCATCAGAAAACAAAATTGATACGAATCCAGATTAGCTTCTATAGGCTAGGATGCTCCAAATATAGAAGCAACCAAAACAGCTTTCACTAATTTATGCTTGATACGTTAGGGAACTAAGGGCATTTGATGAAAGCCACGAACACTTAGCGATGAAAGTAGAATGTAACAGATCACACAACAGATGACACGCATCCATTGAGAGTATTTGCTTTCAAAGTTGACGTAAATAGATGAATACTCTGCGCACTAATCTGTGTTGCATGGAAACAGAAACTGTAACGAAAACGAAAACGAAACTAACAACCCTACCCTACAAAAAGAGGGGGAAGAGAAATTCTAGACAATTTTTGCTACCATGAAACTTTCTTGTCTACCCCAAATGAGAAGGAGAAAAAGAAAGATTGGCTTCAAGGAAAATGCTATTTTAGAGTTTTATCAAACATTTGCTTCTGTAGGCAGGGATCCGGTGTTTTCTGGGAGGTTTGATGGTTTATGTATATGGTTTCGAACCAGGAAACTTCACCTTTGAACATATCTGTGCATCATTGCGGTCATTAGTTACAAATACCAGAACCAAACAAGAAAATCACAAAAGACTGTTAGATTGCCGTGAGACTATATAAAGAGAAAATTACTTGCTTTAAGGTCATAACACAATGCCAAACGATGAGCCAAGAAGCAAATCCTAAAGTGAGTAACAGAATCAGATCCCTGAATAGCTACAATAAATATGTGACTTCCGTGAAATTTTGTGTCGAGTGTATACCATGTAAGGATTAAACAGAAAATTGAAAATTTTTAACTGCCGTACTTGAAGAATTCCAGGTTGGGGTCAATAAAGCTATGGGATCTTGACAACATAAGAGTTAGTTGGAAACAAAGAATCCATGCAACCGACTCCATGTAGTATGGGAAAAGGCTTAGTAGTTGTTCACTTGTTTGTTGTTGCCTATTCTTGCAGCAAAGATGGGACTTCTCTACATAACAGCCCACAACCATAGCCGTAGAGTTCCCCTAGTTCAAACCTCAAATTAATGCAATGTTGACATACCAAATATTTGGGCAGTGTTGCCTTGCAACCTATATGACCTTTATAACCAAGCAGAGGAGAAATTCTCAACTGATTTCCTTACTGAGAAACTTATCTTGATTGCACAATCTAGGTTATCATCAGATAAACTAGATTGAATCATTGAAGTACTCGACAACTAAGATGACAGCATAAAAATTTACAAATGATCCGCTGCCAACTTCTTCGAACACAAGAAATGAATGTGAGATATCCAGCATCCCCAATTTTAGACTAGATTAATTGTAGCTTCAATTGCAACAGATTCAATCCACCAAATCCGGTCATATTTAATAAGCAAAAGAGAAAAGTGCTTTCTAGCTTCCGAATTAGGCATTCGAGTAGAGCTTGTACTAGCACATAAAGACGCTGAATTGGGCAGTAAAAGAAAAGTGAAAATGATGAGACCCACAAGGTACGCCCAAAAGTGACACAAAGAAGGTCAATAGGATACATAGAGTCGAATACATCCTGACACAGAAAGTTTTTTTTTCAACTGTATCTTTCATAACCAAAAAAATTCATTTGTAGGCCTTAGGTTAGGAGGATTGAAGATATTTCAAAAGGAAATCCAAACGCCTAAAGGAGCCATTTTCAAGCTACAGTACTAGCTCCATGGACACGTACAGTAAGTAGCTCTGGAATCCTGGTATTTTCTCAGCTAAGATTCAAGAGCGCATCCAGCACAATGCGAAGTCCAGTTGTAAAAACAATAGGAATATTCAATGAGACAAAGGAATTCACTTTGGGCTTCGATCCTGTTACAACTAGGAAGTCCATTGTTTTTCAACCTATACAGCTTTCATTGATATAAGCCCCAGTATCTAATGAATATTTGAAGTTATTTTTGTGGTAACGATAACAACAGGACATTTTGAAGAGATGACCATGGGCAGTACTATCGTGTGAAACATAGAGACACTTTTCAGAATGCTGTATTTAGACCCTAATAATATCCAATTTTTCCTTAGACATGGCTCTGAGAAAATTCCCTTCCGCTTCATGTTGCATTCCTGCATCTCAGAACTCTTATACTAGACGTTTACTAATTCTGTAATTCATAAGAGTGGTATCTTAAATTAATAAAATAAGTCGATAGAAATCAGCATTTTAACCTAAACACCAGCCAAATGAAGATTGGCTCACTTAAACAGTCTGCTTCATTGTATCAGTTATACATGATAGGAGTTCCTAAATGTGGAACTCCATAAAAACAGAACTTCACTTATTTCAAAATTCCATGCCCCTGCACAAAGGAAAAGCACTAAACATCAACTCTATAAACTAGGCCCCAGAAACTAATAAATTCTGAAAGGCCCGAAACGCGTGTATGTGATTCATGATCAAGATCTTAGAAAACAAGTAACTAGCCCTCCTGTCGTATCTTCTTAGAGTTATAATCTTTGTCCTTTCTCACCAACGTTTCCCACAAAAGGGAAGGTTGAAACCAAAACAGAAACAATAACTAAATTCATGGCGTTCTTCGGACAAATAAATGAATGCAACAAACCAGGAACATTGTCCTAGGAAGAGGAAAACACCAACCAAAGCGTTTCATTCTGGTTTTTCTTAACACCTTCTCTTTGAAGAAAAAACCAATAAAAGGTACGAAAAGTGGAAATTGGTCGAAGCAGGAATGAGTCGTAATAAGAAGAAGGTGTTTTAGAATCACCTTTTTAAGAGTGAGAGCGAGACGTTTGCTATCGAGTTTGTGCATTTCGTCAAGCGTTTTGCGAGCGCAATGGAAGGCTCGGTTCTGGAGAAGGGCGGGCATGTCCGAGGCTCGAACTCTAACATTAAGATGGTGGTGCTGTTGCTGCAGGTCTCCTGCTCTCTTCCTCTGTATGAGTGACCTCAGAAACTTGCTCCTTCTCTCTAGCTCTTCTTCCGCTCCGTCCATTTTCCCTCTCTCCTTTACCTCACCACCATTCTCTCTCTTTCTCTCTCTCTCTCTCTCTCTCTCTCTCTCTCTCTCTCTCTCTCTGCTTCCACGGTCCACCACCATGAAACTTTCGTACGCCGCTCAGGAAACTTTAAAGTGAAAGACGGTGGGGATTTTTCATAATTACTGAGGACTGCATGACTTGTTTGCTTTTTCTTTTTCTTTTTTACTTTTTCCTAGACGTGGTTGTCTTCTTGAGCTGAGTGAGGAGTGATCTATTTGTCGGTGCTGCTTCCGCACGAGTGAATCCAATTGGTTTCGGATATCCACGAACGTTTCCAAGGCGGGATGGCTGCGCTAATTCGCTATCATCATTTTAATATTTTTACATAACAAAATCACTGATATAATCATATCAAGACATGATGATGATTCCTTATTATTTTATGCTAAACCACATAATCTACCCTAAGAATACCCTTGGAATGTTAGATTCATATACGTAGACATGACCGATTCGTAATCGGACTCATGGTTTTAACTAAAACTGAATTGGATCCAAAACCGGCTGAAAACGGATTCAGAATTGTAACTGGACCCAGACCCCTTCTAACTCAGTTACTGTTTATCAATTCTGATTTTAAATAATGAGTCTTAGCTTTTTTTATGACACAAACACGTGTCAATAAAGCTGAACTTGTGTCTTTTGATTTCTAACAGTCGTTCTTCAACTGCTTTTGTTCTTAATCATTCTCTACTCTATAGACTAGAGAGACATCATTTTATTTTCTGAACTAAACAAGAAAAACATTAAAAACACAAGGCAATCAAAAAGATTAAATGTGATGTGATATAGTAAAAGTACATGTAGAAAAGAATCCAACGTATAAGAAGTAACCATTATACTAAAATTTTAAAAACAATATTACCACTAAAATAAGAAAATACATGTCATCCTCTGTTCAGTCTCAATCAGTAGGCCCTAGCCAAGTACAAAACCGCTTTTAAAAAGTTCAAAAATCTTTTTTTAACTTTATTGTTCGGTAAAACGGCTTAGAACCGGTACTGTCCTCGTATCGGTTCGGTTACGGTTTATGATTTTAGACGATCCAAAACTGCCGATTTATAACCGCTCTATTGTGATGATGGACCGTTGAAGAAAAAATTCAACTCTGTTTAATGTCTTTTTAAATATGCACGCCTCTCAGCATTTAACCCTTTCCCGAGGGGTGTGGTGGATACTTATTCTCCTGAAAAGTGCGAGACTAACATTTCGGAATTTGGATCGTGGGACCCTTCTCGGATCGATGGTCTGCTTCAGAAACGCGAGATTTCCGGACCCTCTCATACCAACACCTATTTGGTTTATGGTTTCCAACAACTGAGATGAACTGCCTGGATTAGGTTTCTGGTGTTCAAACTGTAGGCGAGGCCGTCGATCTTGGCATTATTTGACTTGACAAAGCTTTGCTTGTTCGGATATGGATCGTCCGTTCCGGAAAGCAAAAAAAGGAACCAAAACCGACACTAGCAGGTTCTACTGCATGAGAGGGTACTATCCTCCGAGCCCGGTTCTTTTTTTTTTTTGGGGAGGGGGGGGCGCGGGGGTGTTACAAGAGGAGGCTGAAGCCTCACACACCCAGACATGCACCTTCTGGGAGTCGAACTCCCCACCAAGGGCAAGATGCTAGAGCATTGTGTCGTTGAGCTAATGCTCTGGGTGCAGCCCGGTTCTAATTTATCTTATGGATAAATAGACTTATACCCATATTTAAATTAAATACAAATTTCAAGTTGTATGCAATAATTCAGGTTGTAATCGTGGAAATTTATGTAAGAGCGAATCAATATCCACACCAAATTCCAAGAGAGTGAATATAGTAGTACTTCGTTAATATCTTTTACCAGCGGATGATGGATCAAAAAGTACATGGGTAGAGCTTCATCCAATGGGTTGGAGTTGAATTGGATCCTTACTATGGCGATAACAAATCTAGCGAAAAGTTTATTGAGAACACGTATTTTCCAGTACTATTTTCAGTTGGATCAAACTTCAGATACTAATATAGACTGGATACAGAAAACAGTAATGATTTGTGGATCGCGGTCACGGTGCACGCCCCGCAGGCAGCATGGAGCCCTACCGCACGGGACTGAGGCCGGTGCCAGAAGAAAGATGGGTGCGGACAAGGCTGTTTTTCAGTGTAGTGGTCGACACTATACCCGAGATTGTCCAAACCGGGTTGCAGCAAATATGGTAGCTGAGAAGCCACCACAGGAGACAACGGTTGATGCTGTTGTCACACTGATCCAACTCTTCAATGGTGGAACGGCCTACGAAGCCATGCTTGTTCTATGCTGAAGTTCAAGTAGCACATCATGCCGTTGCAACACGCGAGATCAAGGAAAATATGGGAACTGTGTTTGGATATGGAAACAGATTCTACATGAATCAGAACAGACTGAAACGGTTGATGTGCCACTTGAACTTCAGGTTGATGCTGTTGTCACACTGATCCAACTCTTCAATGGTGGAACGGCCTACGAAGCCATGCTTGTTCTATGCTGAAGTTCAAGTGGCACATAATGCCGTTGCAACACGCGAGATCAAGGAAAATATGGGAACTGTGTTTGGATATGGAAACAGGTTCTACATGAATCAGAACAGACTGAAACGGCAACATTTTGAAGGTTTCAAGTTTGGTATGCCTGTGTGGATTCATGACAAAGAAACTCATTTCTCTTAGAAGCATATAAAGAGAATTGGCTTCTTTCTGCTGAGATCATATAAATTCTCTTTCATGACATAGCAAAGGAGAATCTGCTTCGGTGTATATTTGATTCAATTGCCAAATGCTTCGGTGTATATTTGCTTCATATATTGTAAATATGTAGCTAACATTCGGAATAGTTGGTTGTTTGGCTGAAGATGGAGATCTGCTGCACCCAAACTGTGATGCCCTCAAAGCTGGAAAGGCAAAAGGATGAAGAAGGATCTAACATTACCCGTGTCAATACCACGTGGAGGTTCCTCACGCGAGTACGAGCATATATTATTTGCATAACCAAACCTTAGTCAATAAAATATCAAATTCAAAAGACTACATAGGTTCCACCGACGTAGTCGTGGAATTTACTTACGACAAATTCACTTTTTAAAGTCAACTCTAATTTAGTATGCTCGAACTCCAGTAAACTACAGGACACTTTCTGCCCTCAATGTACTAGCTTGAGAATAAGATTAATTTGATGGGGTGAGAGACTAACCGATAAGTTATGCACCCTTTAGCAGAAGTTATAAGAAAAGCATACATTTTTATAAATATTTTATAATAAATAAATATTTTAAATTCATGCTTTCAAACCAACTCATACAAAGTTTCCATATTTATAGCTCATATTGTGTCAGTCAAAAATTGCAACAGTCATGTGCGCTCCCACAAGTGACCTTGGTCTACTCCATCTACGACGATCAAATCATGTTGACTCTAATTATTATGTGCTCGAGAACACTTTATATATTTGTCCCAAGTAAGAACACCTAAGGAACCTATAAGTCTCTAGAGACCTATACACGACTACATAAGTATGACTCATGGACTCACATTACATTATGTTTCAAATATCTAGTTTTGTATTAATAGATCCAATATCCAAATCCATATGCACATGATATGTATAACATCAAAACAAATTTTTTCATCAAACTCATGCATATTAAAACATACTCATTATCAAGTAGGTTATAAAAGATATAATCTCAAATATATATCAAATAACCCAAAGTTTCAAATACCATTCAAAAAAGTATGAATAAAATAATCAATAATCATACACATTTAAGTCCACTATAAACAACAAAAATCACTTCTAACATGGTTTTACTAAGAAATACATAAGTCCCAACTTTAAGGAGTGTTAAGATCTGGTTCCCAAACTATTGTGCTGCTCTTATTAGCTTCAAATCATCCAATTTTAATTTTCAAATAACTGTAAAATAATATTAAAATTTATTCAATTACAAGTCTAATGCAACAAAGTGGATTCAAATAGGATATTGAGAGACCCTAAAACCTAACTTTGATCCAAATAGGCTGTCTTAGATCCATCCTCTCACTTGAATCCATTTCTTACCAATTGTAGTAGGTACTCTATGTCCCTGGGTCAACATAAAACCTAGCCTAGACCTGAATCTATCTGAACAGTTCATGTGTTCAGTTCTCATAAACAATTGTTGTATTCAGTTTTGTACCTGACCTAGAAACTTGTTTTGGACCCAACATACTCCCTACACAAAATAGGACACAAAATGGAGCACACTTCCTCCCTGACACGAGCCACATGACATGACACCCATTGCTCAAACTATGATACGCTGCTAGAGGACAATACACACAACTACAAGACACACCCTGTAGAAACCAGAACTCGGGTTTTCCAGCGGTGATTTACTTATTTTTGGATGTCGACCAGGGCTAGCAGCAGCTCTTGGCCATACTCCTAGTCCCACATCACTCGCTACCAGCGCGTTTTCACCAAAAAAAAACAAGAACAAAAAATAAGAAAACAGTTTCAGTTCATCAGAGGAGAAAATCCGAAAATACTTCGCTTCTTCCATCATCTTTTGGGTGTGACCAAGGCAGGAATCGACCTAACTATCAAGATTGTAGAGACATCGAAATGGGCTTGGCCTGGCCGGGTCTTGAAAAAATGCAGACCCGTTGATTATTATATTGGATCTATAAGATCCGATCCAAATTTGCTTGAAATCCACCCTATATAAGACAATGTTAGAGCTAATCCAACCAGCATTTGAGGGTTCAACAAGCTATATAAACAAGCAATAAAAATTATTATATATGTGGGAAAACTAAGATTTGTTAAACATTCTCATATGCCAAACTCTACTAGAAGATTTGTGTAGCGCTCAAGCGTTACTGCACAGACTATGCAGTAACGCCCAAGTGTGCATCGACCAAGGCCTTTAAAAGGGGGGGTCTTCATAGTGCATTCTCCACTGAGTTGGGGCAGCCTCGAACCAGCCGGAAAACGCGAGGAGTCGGCCGGAATCCGGTGAGTTCACTTATTTTTCAAATTTTCGTTTTTTTTTATTTTTTATGAAAACTTGTTGAAAATCGTCGTTTTGGGCGTGGATTGAAGGTTTGAGGTAGAACTAAGTGTTTTGATGGGGTATGTAAGTCGATGGTGTCGATTTGGCCAGGAAACGGTTACAATTCGTCGGAAACCGACGAAATCAATGCCAAAAAAAAAAGAGGGGGGGAAATCGACCCTTTTGGGCGTGTCCCTCGTTTTCGTGTCGTGTCATGACGGACACGATGTGTCGTGTCTGAAATGTCATGAACCGACACTAATTCATGTCGTGTCCTCGTACGCATGTTAAGAACCAGTTCTGTGTCAAAACAGGTTTTGTGTCAGGTTCTGTGTCAGAAATGGGTCAAGTTTTGATCGTGTCTTGAAATGGGTTTCTAGGTTAGAAACAAGACCCGTGTCAGTAGTTAAAGGTTCTCTGTTGACATAATGACACAAGCTACCTATTGTGTCACTCATTTGGATCAGATATGGATCTGGATATCGATTTGGATCTCGGATAGCTTAAATAGATCTAGATTGGGGTTTGGGATCCGATTCGAATACAGTTTGTTTTGTTATATTTATAGTTAAATAAATGTTAATATTTTAATTATTTGTAATTGTTTAGAGATTAAAATTAGAGGATTTAGTGGTGATAAGAATAGCCCAACAGCTTGGGGATTAGATCTTAGCGCTCCTTGAGGTAGGGGTTATGCATTCTTTTACAGAACCATACTAGAAGTGATTTTACTGTTTTACATATATTTAAATGTGTATGATTGATAAATATTTTATTGATGTTTGTGAAATATTATTCATAATTATGGGTTATTTGATATGCTTTTCAAACAGAATGTGTTTACGACATTGATTGATAAAGAGCATGTTTTGATAAGCATGTGTTGTATGAACATGGTATTTAAATGTTGTATGGATTTGGTTTTGGATATTCGTGGATCTAAATATGATTTGTGAACGTGATGAACTGTAATTGGTTTTAGAAATGTAATGATGTGTGAATATACGAGCCGTACTTGTGTGGTTTGTGTGGGGTCTCTAGAGACTTGCAGGTCCCTCGGGCGATACGGCTTGGGGCAAATACAGGGTGTGTTCTCGGGTACTCTACTGTGAGAGTCGGCATGGTTATAGTCGTTGATGGGGTTACCGAGGTCACGTTAGGGAGGGTCGGACGACTCCTGTGGCCTTTGGGGCAGACATGGTATGGGCTGTAATTATCGAAACTAATGATGTGTGCGTGTGTGTGAGTGTGTGCGTATGAATTTGAGATCATGATTTCAAGGTAAATGTACTTTGCTATGAAATAATTGTGAATTATGCATGCTTTTAGTATGTTTTTTGTTTAAAGATGTTTAACCTCCCTATTGAGCTATGTATAGGAGCTCACCCTATTGTTTTACAGCTCATCCTGAAGCTAGCACTTCGAAGGCACACGGAGCAGAGTAGGAGTTTGATAGAGCTGTATTTTTATTTTAGATGGTATGATAAGTATTGAATGATTTAAAAAGTCTTTTATTTGAGGTTATTGTTAGGTGGGCCCCATACCATTTTAAACGTTTTGTTAAGAACTTCGATATGAATATTTATTTCAGTTAGATATTTCTTGGGTTTGCATTAAATTAGTACTGTATTTAGTTATTGTTCACCAATACGCCTGCGCGAGAAGCGATCACGTGGCATCGGCTCAGGCCGGGTCGTGGTCGCGACCCGAACGGGTGTGACAATTTGTGTCATCTATGTGATTGAGTTATTCATCAACATCAGCACGAGGATCAATATGATTACATAGATGGTAATGATGATCATGTAATATCTAGCATGGGTGACTGTTTAGCAACTCTCACGCAATATACATGTAATAAAAAGCTATACATATATACATGTAATGATCATTTCTCAAACCATAACATGCTGCTAGATAACACGACACACAAGAAACCACAACTCTTGGGTTTTTCAGTGGTGATTTCATCATTTTTCAATGTTCTTGGCCATTTTCTTGGTCTCGCTCCATACTCCTGGTCCCACATCACTCTCTAGCAGCATGCTTTCAATGAAAAAACAAGAACAAGAAAAAGGAAAACAGTTTCCGTCCAATGGAGGAGAAAATCCGGCAATACTTCGTTTCTTCCATCAACTTCCAGGTGTGACTAAGGCGGGAATCGACCTAACTATCAAGGGTGTAGAGATGTCAAAATGGGCAAGGCCCAGCAGGGCTCTCAAAAAATGCAGGCCCATTGGTTATTAGATTGGGTCTAAAGATTCAGTCCAAATATGCTTGAAATTCACCCTATATAAGGTTATGTTAGGGCAAATCCAAGCAGCATTTCAAGCTTCAGCAAGCCATATACACAAGTAATAAAAACTATTTTATATATATATGTGTGTATACATATTATACATTAATATATATAATGAAAAACTATACACATATATAGTACATATATACATGTAATTGAAAAACTATAATATATATATGTGTAAGCTATATACACTATACATATATACATACATGTAATGAAAATATATGTGTGTGTGTGGGGGGGGGGGGGGGGGGGGGGGGGGCAGTCCTTATTGACATCTATATAGGGGTGATCAGAAGCCCTTTGACCCCAACTAGATTAAGCGCCCAACAATGTCGATTTTCATCAAAAATTGTGTTGAAGCCATTTTATTCTATTTTCTAGATTATGGTAAAAGCTCACCATTTTACGGCTGGTTCGAGGCTGAGATGGTTGTTCTTCCCTCATGCATCTAAATTTGACTCAATTCTTCCAATGCAATCAAAAAGTCAAAGTATGACAACCGTTGCTTGTTGGGAAGAATGTAAAGAACACTATAGTACCCAAATTCCTTGCACTTAAAGCAACGACCCTTCATGTTCTCATTTTGTACTGTGCTAGAACATTGTGACTGATCTTGCTTCATTATGTAATTACGCACTATCATAAGGAACACCATTTTTATGGCAAGTTGCGAACCATCAAGGCTTGATGATGAGTCTTCGTAGATTCTCAACCACGAGGGAACCCAAACGAGCATAGTTTGGGTCAAACTGAAATATCCATTCAGTTCGGTTGCATTAACTTTTGGTTCAGATTCCGTTTCTTTTTTAAATGAAAATCAGTTTTTCGATTCAATTTTGGTTCCACATACTCCATAACCGAAAAACCCGAAAAACTGATTTCCTTTAATATGAAAATCTCGTCAAATTCCGCCTGCCCCCTTTCTTCGATGCCCTCGTGATGTTCTCTGCGTCACTGCATGCAACTGCTGTTTTCCATATTTGCTCCCTCTTTCTCTCTTGTTCAAGAACATCTATATGTGACACTGCCATCTCTCTATCTAGCAGCAGGGAAACAAGGTATCTCTGTATCCCTCTTTCTTGATTTTAATTTCATTCAAATTGGGGACTTGTTTGATGTTTCATTTCGGGATTTAGATTTCATTCAATTTATATATTGTTAGCTTTGCATGGCGGGTCCCAAGCCCAAATAAAGGAGGAGGGTTGTGTTACGTTTTCGCATGTCAACATAAAACTTTGTTGGATTTTTATATCATATATTATACAAATTATGAGTATTATGTTGGGGCATCCCCTCTTAGCGACGCGCTGCAGAACTCAAATGCAGTGAAAAGTAAGAAAGGGTCTCTATATTGTCATCTGAATTTCGTGAATCAATTGTAGAGAGGGTTCCCACATCATGGACGGGTGTGGGTAAAGATGTTAGTCCCACTACATTACCGTCTAAATATCGTAAATAAGTTGTAGATAGAGTCTCTGCATTTTCCGTATAGACGGATGCGGAGGTAAAGAAACTAGTCCTAGATAATAAGATTTGTATTGGTTCTTAGAATATCGGAACATTATTCAATAAGTTAATAGAGGTGGTAGATACTATGATTCAGAAAAATATTCATATCATATGTTTACAACATACAAAATAGGTTGGAGAAAAAGCAAAAGAGATTGAGGATACAAGTTTTAAATTACGGTACTGAAGAAAGAAAAAGGCTCGAAATGGAGTTGGTATTATCATAAATAAAGATTTAAAGGATAGTACAGTAGACATATAACAATATGATGACCGAATCATGATATTGAAATTAGCGCTACGAGCACAAGTTTTGAATATAGTTTGTACTTACGCACCTCAAGTAGGACTAGAAGATAGTATAAAGATGCTTTTTTAGAGGAGTTAGATAAGGTGATTCAAAGAATTTCACAAAAGGAGATGATTTGTTTAGGAGGAAACTTAAATGGACATGCCGGTAAAGAGGCATTAGAATATAGGTATTCATAGAAACTTTGGTTTTGAGGATATAAATGGGGAAGGTAGGGAGATTTTAAATTTTGCTATGGTATTTGATCTCTTTATAATCAATACAATCTTCAAAAAACGAGATGAACATTTAATTACTTATAAGAGTGGCTTATCACAAACACAAATTGATTATTTTGTTTGTAGAAAAAAAGATAGATCGTGTTGTAAAGATTACAAGGTAATTCTAAGAGAAAGATTAACCACCCCACATTGACTTTAGTTATGGATTTATAAGTAAAAAATGGACAAAAAAGAAGAGTGCATCGAGCTATTCAAACTAAATAGTGGAACCTCGACAGCGAGAAAGAATGTATATTTAAACATAAAGTCCTTTAAGAAGATGTTTGGAATTATATTGGTACGCCTTGTGATATGTGAAACAATATGACTACACATATTAGAAAAGTGGCAAAAGATGTGTTAGGTGAATCTAAGGGAGGTGTACCAGCTCAAAAAGAAGTTTCATGGTGGAGTGAAGTGGTAGAAGATAAAATCAAAGCAAATATGGCATGTTACAAATTGCACTATGCTAAGAAAACTAGTGAAATTTTATAGGTTTATAAGAAAACAAATAAATAAGCGAAAAGAGGCATCAGTAAAGCAAAAGCTAAAATTTTGGAGGATTTATATAAAAAACCCAACTCAAAAGAGGGTGAAAGAGATATTTTTTGGATAGCTAGAGCTAGAGATAAGAAAACTAAAGATCTTAATTTTATTAGATGCATCAAAGATGATGAAAAAAATTTAGTGACAAATGATGATATAAAAAATAGATAAAAAAAAACTATTTATGTATATTTTTTAATAAAAATAAAGATGTTAGTATTAGTTTAGGAGAGTTAGCCAAATCAGAAAAGTATATAAACCACAATTTCTACCAAAATATTCAAAAGAATGAAGTCAAAGAGGCTCTTAAATATATAAAGGGTGGTAAATCGATAAGACCAGACAATATTCATATATAAGTTTAGAAAATTCTAGGAGAAACAGGAAATACTTGGCTCACATTACTATTTAATGAAATATGGAGAAACCAAAAGATGCCCAAGGAATGGAGAGCGAGCACACTTATACCCATATGTAAGAACAAGGGAGACATTCAAAATTGTGCGAATTATCGGGGTATCAAGTGAATGAGTCATACTATAAAATTATGGGAAGAATTATCGAATGTAGGTTAATACAAGTATCGAGTACAAGAGAGAATCAATTTGGATTCATGTCAAGAAGATCTACTATTGAAGTGATTCACCTTTTGAGATATCTTATGAAGCATTTTAGAGAAAAAAAAAACTTAATATGATATTTATTGATCTAGAAAAAGCTTATGATAGGGTATCAAGGGATGTTCTTTGAAGAACCTTAGAAAAAATGTATCTCATTGACAAACATAAATCTTATAAGAGACATGTATGATGGTACAAAAACATGTATGAGGACTCACGAAGGAATGATACTCTTCTTTAAAGTTAATATTGGGTTACATTAAGGATCAACTTTAAGTCCATACTTATTTATAATGGTGATTGATGAGTTAACAAAACATATTCAAGATGAAGAACCTTAGTGTATGTTATTTGCCGATGATATTGTGTTAGTGGAGGAGTCTAAGGACAAACTTAATAAAAATTTAGAACTATGGAGAGAAACATTAGAAAGTAAAGGCTTCTGACTTAGTAGAACAAAGACAAAATATATGGAACATAAGTTTGATCATTTGGGTACTTCAGAGGACATAAAGATTAAGACTAACATACATTGCATCCCTCACAAAAAAAGTTTTAAATACCTTAGGTCAGTTTTTAAGAGTGATGAAAAATTGATGGAGATGATACACAGAATTAATGCCAGTTGGTTAAAATGGAGAGGGGCATAAGGTATTCTATGTGATAAGAAGATATCATTAAAGTTTAAAGGTAAATATTATAGAGTGGAAATTAGACATGCTATATTTTATGGTTCTGGCTGTTGGGCAGTTAATCATCAACATGTGTAAAAGATGTTTGTAGTTGAAATGAAAATGTTGAGATGAATGAGTTGTCACACAAGGAAAGATCGCATACATAATGAGGTTATTAGAAACAAATTGAGAGTAGCACCAATAAAAGATAAAATAAGAGAAAATCATTTAAGATCGTTTGAACATATTAAAAGCTTACCCAAAGACGCTCCCGTAAGAAGATATGAAAAATTAGATTGTGGAAATGTTAAAAGAGGAAGAGGACGGCCACAAAAGTGTTGAAAAGAAATAATAAAGAATGATGTAATTTATATTGAGTTAACTTCTAGCATGACACATGATAGGGCTCTATGAAAACAAAGAATCCATATAGCCGACCCCATCTAGTATGGGAAAAGGATTAGTTGTTGTTGTTGTTGTTATATATTGTCATGCCTATTCATTTAGTTTTCTTTAATTAGAAAGGTTATCAAATTCACAATTTAATTAGTATGTTCTTCACATACAATCGATGGTTTTGGCTTTGGAGAAGTGGTGCAGTTGTCTGTCTTATATTTCTTTGTTCCTTTTCCTTTTACACTGAAATTAAAATGTTCAATGCTCATTCTATCCTTGATCCTTCTTTGTTCCTTATATACATGCGTCTAATAATCGTTATATTAGGAAAGTGTGTGTTTACTATGTAAATGTTCTTGTAATCATGAAAATGGATTCCTATATGTGTCTAATAAGCATACTAACATTCTTTGAGGGCAACACATAGTGTATATACATTATAAATTTAGTCTCGGTCTACTAGCATTCCTTTAGAACATTCATTGTCTTATATTTGTAGCATATCCATAAGGTCAGCTGCCTAATGAGAGCCAATTATTTATTGTCTAAAGTGTTATTGATTCTTCATCATGCTAGATGTCTATCTCTCCTTTCTTTAGATGATATATTCTCATATTTTCATGATATGAATCATTAGTTTTATATTGTTAAGGTTGATATAGTGTCTTTCTATTACTTTTGTTAAAACTTGTATTCTCATATTACTTATATATGTACAATTTATATTCTATATATTAAAATTCATATATACTTGTAGTTTATTGATGTTCTTTTATTATTTTAGATGTCTCAATCACAAGCTTCAACTCAAAGGCTAGGAGGAGCAAACTTGAAACAAGTAAATTCAAATACTCTACGGTCAAGTGACATATGAAGCCAAGATCTAAAGTATGAGAGTACTTCACCAAGTTTACATATGATTCAAGTGATGCAAAAGCCAAATTCAATTATTACAATACTAATTTTTATTATGATCCAAAGAAAAATGGTATAATTACACTAAAAAATCATATTATTGATTGTAAGAAATTTCTAAAAAATATAGACGATAGACAAAAACAGTTAACCTTACAACCACTAGGAAACATTGAGACTTTAGGTAATTTATCTATTTGGAAATTTTATCAAATGGACATTGGAAAAACTATTACAGAAATGGTCATTATCGATGAATTGTTATTTAAAATTATTGAAAGTAAAGGGTTTAGGAAGGTAATCCATACTACATGTCCTAAGTTTAAAATGTCATCTAGGTGAACCGTGTCATAGGATTGCTATAACCTCTATATAAATGAAAAGTTAAGTTGAAAACTTTTTTAAAAAAGAATAGCTAGAATATATGCATAATCACATATACATGAACATCTTTGCAATGATTGAACTATATGTGCATCACGATATATTTTATGGATGATGAGTGAAGGTTGCAAAAAAAAAAATCATAAATTGTTATCTAATATCTAGCCATAACGGTCACCCTATTGGTAGGCTACGTGTTGATTGTTTGCTTGACGGGGGGTTAATAAAGTATTCACAATTACAATAAACAATGCTAGTTCTAATGATGTTGTTATTTCATATTTAGAACAAAAATTTATAAGTTAGAGAATTGGTATTGCAAATTATAGTTTTCTCATATGAGATGTATTACGCATATCATAAACTTGGTCATACAAAATGATTTAAAGGTGGTGAATAACTCCATTAATTGGGTAAAAAAAACATGAAATATATCATACAATCTCCAATGAGGATACAAAAATTCAAAAATTGTGTTGAAGAATGCAACATTTAGTGTAAGAGTCAATAATGTTTAGATGTTGTGACTAGGTGGAGCTCTCTACCTCTAAAATGTTGAGTATTGCAATACAATTTGAAAGGACATTGAGTTATTTGATGCAAAGGATTTATGTTTTAGGCATGAGGTGGAATCAAATGAGGACAATGATGAAATTGCTTTTATTGAATGAGGATTCTTTAGAAAAATGAGTAATATCTTACAACAGTTTTATGGTATGTGCTTCAACATCATCTTATATCACATATAACACATTTTAGATAGAGATCAATTATCTAGTTGAAGCAATATTATAGTGGAGTAACAATGATGACTTGGAGGTAAAGTATATGGCCTTGAGGATGAAACTAAAGTTCAACAAATATTCTGGTGGCCACAAAAATATAAACAAAATTATGTTTATTGCAGTTATGCTTGATCCTCGAGAAAGATTTGAGGCTATGCAGTTTGCTTTTTGTAAGATTTATGACAAAGAAAATACAACAACAACTAAGTCTTTTCCTATAATAGATGGGATCGGCTACATGGATTCTTTGTTTTCATGAAGCCCTATTATAATTTATAGAATCTATTGTAAATAAGTCCGACAAAATTTTATGCTAGCTGTCGGAAGCCTAACGCAACCCTCCTCATTTATTCAGGCTTGGAACCGGTCATGCAAGGGTGATCCCTTACATAGACAGAGTCTATGACAAAAATTAAAAAAGAAATTATTTCAAAAAGTAAGAGATGCTTTATTTGACTTATACGATGAATATAAAAAAGTGTTGCAACTTGAAAGTGACTACCTCCTAGTCAAGTGGAAGCTCCACGAGTAATGTCATACTAAGTGAGTCAACTATTTTGGTAATGAAACGAAAAACCCGGGGTATTTTTAAGAAAAAATATCTCAAAAATAAAATGAAAATAGAAGGTAAAAGAGAAAGAAGAAATTTGAGTTGGATATTTATCTTGGTGAGGAAACTGTAGAAGATCATGATGATTTCGATATTTTAAGATGGTGGAGTGTTAATTTAGAGAGATTTTCTATTCTTGCACATATGATTAGGGTTATGTTAGCGGTTCTCATATCTAAACTAGCTTCAAAGTCTACTTTTACTGTTGGAGGGAGGGTTTTGGATGCATTTAGGAGCTCTTTGACTCCTAAGGTTACTGAATGCTTGAATTGTGTAGAAGATTGGCTATGAGATAGAATTAGTTTTAATATAAAGGAAGACTTAGAAGTTGTTGAAAAGTTTGAGAAGGGTAATTCATACTTACTAGTATTTTTTAATTGCATTAACCCTTTATGTTTATGTGCTTGGCATCACTAAACTAGTTATTGTAAAAATTATATTTGAACACTATTGGGTTTGGTAGGAATATTGGAATGATGATTAACAATATTGATTCATTAGGTAGTATACTCTAAATTTTCAATTATTTATCTTATTGAACTTGTAACTAATGTTGTTCAACACATATCGTATTGTGTATCGTTTTGGTCCACGATACGATACATATCGTATCGCCCCATATCAATACTTTAATACTAAAAATTGGAAAAAATCAGAAAAAATCATGATAATTGAAAACAATTCATATAATGCATAAGTTTAGTACATATTCATCAATCACCATTTAATTTTCAGTGTATAAAGCATTTAAGCAGTACATCTTTAGCAAAATTATAACTTTCATAATTGAAAAAAGAATTACATTCACATATTGTAATTAGGATCAACTAAATAATCTTTATCTTCTCTTCCTTGTTCAAGATCATCATCACCTTAAGCTTCAAAATCAAAATCATCATCCTATTGATGTTATTGCGCTCCTTTCAAATTAATTCATTGAATGTCTTCTTCAATTATGAGTGTATTTGCTTCACTATCTTTCATAATTCACTCCTCTAAGATATCAAAATTATCCATATTTATTGGATCAAATTTGTTCTCCTCCCTATTTAACTTTTTTAATTACTTGCAAGAAAAATAAGTAAATAATATTAATAATTAAATAAAATGAAATATTAAATTGAATACTTAAACTCCGCCCATGTAAGGGACCAACCTTGCATGGCCGGTCTCAAGCCCGGATAAAGGAAGAGGGTTGCATTAGGCTGCTGACATTGAGTTGAAAACTTTGTCAAACTTATTTATCATGGATTCTACAAATTATGATAGGGCTTTGTAAAAACAAAGAATCCATATAGTCGACCCCATCTAGTATGGGAAAAGGCTTAGTTGTTGTTGTTGTATTGAATACTTAATAAGTAACTTTTGATAAGATGACATCTTATACCCTAGATCAATGTTAGCAATGACATTTGTTATTGCTTAAAAATTAAAAGAATTTCTTACATTAAATGGAATGCATGTATTATAAAGTTATCTTCTTAGTGCAAGGTCTGACTACTCATGCAATTGCTCTTAAGCCATAGTAGCATGAATTCTAGGTTGAGCACAAGGTGTAGTACTAGGAGAAAAAAATGACTATAAGCCACAATAAGATCTTCTAGCCCTTCTTCTTCTACCACTTTCAATCTCTTCAACAACCATTTTTCCTCTAATTGGTAGATGAGAACTACTATATCAGCCTCTGTCCTAGTATTAGAAGGGATACTATCACCAAGTCAAACAACATCATCCTCTTTTTCAAACATCTCTATATCATCTTTTTATTGTTTTTTCTCAACTATACTCTCAATCATTTGTAGACATTATTATTTAATAGCTTTTGACAGTTTCCTAACTTTGTTTGTGCAAGGAGCAACTTCTTACCTACTACATACTAGGTGATGTAACGAAAAATTCCACCACTAATCACCTTCTCACAAAAAATACATATGATTTTCAATTTGTTTCCCTAACGAGTGTACCCACTATCATGCCAAATCATCAGACCAAGATTGGGAGTCCATAAATCCTCAATCGTCACTTCATAGACCACCAAAACACTCAAATAGAGTGTCTCCCACTTTACAAATACAACAAAAGGATATTTACATGCACTTCATAAGTTCATATATTGTCATTCAAAAAAGAGAAAGCAAATAACACAAGAAAACACCAAATACAAAGAGAAAAAATTTAAAAAAACATACCACAACCATCAGAATGTTGGTGTCTGAGTGATAGTGGCGTTGGAGACTCTTGAAAACCATTGGAGATGCCTCACCCTAGCTTGAAGTCACATTATAGGAGCTTGAAGACCCAAAACGAAAGTCAGAAATCCCGTTGAAACGTTCAGTTTTCTGTTCAGCCAGAGACCTCTAGAAGTGTAATACAGGTTGTATCGCATGATACAACATGATATTGTATCTTATATGATACAGTATCATGCATCGTATCATGGAGTCTGATAATACGATACATGATACACATTGCTTGTAACAGTTATAACTTTTACCATTATTTGACAAGTGTCGTAGAGTTAGCTGAAGATTGAAGTTAATGATGGTGGATTACTAAAGGGCTATGTTATATTATTATCAATTATTTATTATTATGGATCTTTGTATATATGAATATCATAACAAAATCATCATGTTATTATTTTCCTTTGTGTTTATTGAAGCTCATAGGTGCTCAATATTTTCTTTAATGTTCACCTTTCTTATTCTTGAAAGGTGTTAATTTTATACTCCTATGTTCTTGTGCATTTTGATCTTCATAGTAGTGTTAATTATGCATCTTAACTTACGTTTTGATCTCTGGAATGCCGTTAGTTATGTACATCAATAGCGTCAAACACTTTGCTTATAAGATATATTTTGATCTCTATAATGGGTTATTATTTTGAATTGTAATTACTAAATGTCAATTTGTCTTTTTCAAGGTTTTACTTTGTCAAGTTGCAGGCTTTAATGTATTTATGGCTGCCTAAAGGCAGGATTTTAATTTCAAACAAGAAGGAACATCTCAATTTGAATATGATTATTATCTGTATTAGGTGGTAGAGACCAGTGTTGTCCATATTGCACCGTATCATATGATACGTATTGTATTGCACAATAGAACTTATTGTTTTGTATCGTGCAATACAATATGTATGAATGATATAGGTGATATGCCTTGGACCGAATAAAACCTCGCATTTATACATGGTTTGTGGCTTCTGTTTGTATCTTTCGACTGCTCTAAGGCGACTTCTAGCTTGGGTGAGTCATCTCCAATAGTTTTAAAGGGTCTCCAATGCTACAATCACTCTAGAACTGGTAACACCGACGATCTGGTAGCTGTCGTATAGGGTTTTTTTTTGCTTTTTGTTCGTGTATTTGGTATTTTTTTGCATTATTTGTTTTTTTTTAATCACAATATATGAAGTGCGTGAATAACTTTTCATTGTATTTGTGAAGTGGGAGACACTCTATTTGAGCATTTTGGTAATTTATAAAGTGAAGATTAGGGATTTATGAATTCCTTTTATTTTCAAGTTTATTAAAATTGAAGTGTTAAATTGAGATGCAGAAAGGGGTTTTAGGGACTCTCAATCTTGGTCCGATGATTTGGCATAGCAGTAGGGTACAATAGTTGAGGAAAATATAATAGATTTAAAATCATATGTATTTTTGGTGAGAAGGTGATTATTGGTAGAATTTCTCGTTTAAAACATCACCTAACATATACTAGGAAAGAGGTTGCTCCTTACATGGGAAAAGTTAGGAAACGGTCATAAGCCATTGAATGACAAGTTTACAAATGATTGAGAGTATAGTTGAGAAGAAACAACAAAAGGATGATATAGAGATGTTTGAAGAAGAGGATGTTGGACTTCGTGGTGGTGGTGATGATAGCATTCCTTCATATGCTAGGATAGAGATTGGCGGTAGTAGTTCTCGACCACCAACCAGGAAAAAGAGAGTTGTTATAGATGTTGTAAGTAGTAAAAAAGGAAGGGCGAGAGAAATATCTTATTCTAGCATACAATCTTTTTTTTTTCCTAGCACTATACCTAGTGTTCAACCTGAAATTTGTGCTGCTATAACTTCATAGCAATTGCATGAGTAGATAGACATTATAATGGGGAGATGGTTTTATTATACATGTATTTCATTTAATGTAACACATTATTTTCATTTTCAAGCAATGGTAGATGTCATTGATAACATTGGCCTAGGGTATAAGATATCATCTTAGCAAAAGTTGAGAGGGAAACTATTAGATAAGATTATCCTTGAAGTCCAAGAATATTGTTCGACTTTGAGAGAGTTATAAAATAAGACCGAATGCACTATCATAACAGATAGATGAACATAAAATGATATACTGAAAATGTTATAAGACAAGAATTTCATAAGGTGATATTGGAGGTTGGGCTTGAGAATATAGTCCAATTAATTATATATAATACAGCTAACTATAAAGCAGATGGAAAGGAGTTAGTTAATACTTATGAAACTTTGGACACCATGTGCAGCCCATTATCTAGATCTCATCCTGAATGACTTCCAACTGCCGAATCTAACATCTTTTTTAGAAAGTCATCAAACAAACCGTTCACAGTTACACGAAATATTTAATGCAAGTGGTTTAAAGTTTGTCATTATTCCCCTTGTTTTACTTAGAGCAAGATTGAAACGGACACAAAATATGCTACCTGTTTTGGCAACAAATTGTCGAAAACAAAGGTGCACACAGTGAAAGTTGGAACCCTAAACCCTAATTGATAGTCTACAATTAAGTGTGGCAATTTGGGGCATGTCGATTTGTTTTCGTGCATGAAATAGGTCGACTCGAACAGTACCTGATACCTTTTCTTTTTCTTGGGTTACAATTGGGGGCAGAAGCCTATCACAGATATATGCATGCACTCCCTAAGAACCACTTGTGTGGTGGGAGTCAGAGCTCTGCAAGGTGAGACAAGCGAAGTTCGTCGGATTAAATGGTTCACTTTCGCTGGAGATGAACATGATGAGGATGGTTGTTAGACAAGCGCTCAATCATGATAGACTTGGTATTGCTTGTGCACACTTTTCGAGTTCGTGGGAATCCGTCATGTGACATCTTCTCTAATGCATGACAAAGTTTCCCCTTACATGAATATGGCTTGTTTATGATTTTAATTGATCTTTTCTTGAAGCTTCTGTTTATTATTGTTTCTTGTTTAATTTAAATGCCTAAATTTATCAATTTCTTTTTAATTTCCAACACAAGAAGACCTCATGGGTGTGGTGATCTTAGAAATACCCATTCACTGTACCATGTGGGTCGGACCTACATTTTAGGTTCAAGTTCACATGTTGAATCAAACGAGGAACTCGACAGGCCCACGGATAGCTTATTTTGACTTAAAAAATGTGGCCCATATGAAGGGGTGAGCCACAGAAGTTCACTTCCACTTCTGTTTTCCCCTCCTACCTTCTACCTGTTTTCCCCTCCTCTCTCTCTCTCTCCCCAATGGATATGCTCGATTGAGGCTCGCCTGAGCGCTCTCTCACTCTCTCATATTGGTTCATCGTCGTTTATTGGAAAGAAGAGCTTCCGTCTTTCTTCTCTGATCTGGTCTCTTTCTGTATTTGTGTGTGAGAGGGTTTCTATTGTTTCTGATCTATGTTGCACGGGTATGCCAATATTGTCGTCGTACTCGTATCCGGTATGTACCAAGTATAGGTACACGTATAAGTATGTCTAGTATGTACTCATATGCTGAATGGCGTACGCATACGTGTATTTGAATATGGGTACGCATACCCAGATTTGGGTACGTCACGTACCTGTACCCGATACTTCTTGGATCGGATTGACCCATTCGGATATGGGTCAACCCGATTCATAACAACATAAAAAGATAAAAATCCCTAGGCCCCTAATTCGTTCGACATTCGTGAATCCTCTCCAGAGGACCTCCGTCTCCGCCACCACCATCTGCATCTTCCTAGCCGCCCCCGCAACTGTAGCAGCGGTCCTCTCTCTCTCTACCCCAAGGCCCTATTCTTCACCCACATCTTCCGCTCCCCCTTCTTCTTATCTCCAGCATCCTCTACTCCGCTTTCAAGCTATCTCGAATCCCGTGGCATCCAATCCACAACAAAGCAGAGCACGGATCCATCATTCGGCACGTTGGGTAGGACGCGGCGATTCTGTTAAGGCGAAATGGAAACGAAATGGTGGTTAGCTAAAGAAGATCTTGCATAATCGCCACATGGGTCACTCCATGTGTCCCTAGCAAACGCTAGGAATTCGTTGTGTAGAAGCCAACAGGAACCAGAATTCTGCCTCTCAGCTCCTTCGGCATCTTTGACAGGAAGAGTCTGAGAACGCTCAGAGCTTGTGTCTTCCTTTTGATGGAAAGATAACTTCCCTTCACTCATTTTTATAAGAAATGTTGTTTGATACGTATGGATATCTCTTGGTTTCTTTATTATTGTAAGGCTGTAGCTTATTGGCCATTCGTATTACACGGAGATGGGTTCATGTGAGTGAACATCAAATGATTCAAATCAAACAGATGGTTTCACTTTCATCATTCAGCCTTTTAATAGCTTGGTATTATATTCGCTCAGGACATGTTCTATGTTTTAAGTATACATTGAAAAGTTCTGTAGTGTTGTCACGTTCTCCTTGTTAGTGAGAGCATTTATGGATATATTCTTGTACGTGGTACTTCCCTTTTCAATCAGTGCTATTATTCCAGCACATTATGTGTTTTTGTACCAACTTTTTGCTTCAGTAGGATTATGTATAGCTTTAAATCTGGTTCATTTGATGCTGTGATTGACAAAGGTCTCTCTATCTCTTCATTAATTCTTTTTACATATGTTGGTCTTGCTTATATGTTGTTGACTTCATTATTCTGATTTATGATATTCTTGAAATGATGCTTCTTCAAGAACTCTTGATTCTCTTATGGTAAGTACTGCAATGATGGGGATCGCCTTTTATGCTGGTTTCAAGTCTTTCCTTGCAAATTCAATTGACGACTTCTATGTGTTCATTGTTTAATTGTTCTTACTTTCAAGAAGAATATAAATGGCATTCTCATAGTCATAGTTAGAATACAATTATTCTCAAACACTAGAATGCTCTTTAAAATATAGAATGCTCTATATAATTGTGTGTGTGTATATATATATATATAATTTTTTAAATTTTTTAATAGTGGTGTACTCTTACCTTAGTTTTTTATAAATTTGCGTACCCCGTACCCATACCCGTACCAGGTACCGTACCATACCCGTATCCATGCAACATAGTTTCTGATGAAGGGGATGTTGATGCCTACAAGAGTTTGATTGTTGGATACAGACAAAGCTGCAGAGTTGAAGATTCTCGCCAAATATTTGATAAAATTCCTATGGAAAGCTCCTATGGAAGAGATGAACGGGGAGGCCATGAGTGCATCTGAAGATTTGAGAGGAATGTGGTTTCTTGGAATACCATAATCATGTGTTATGTCAAAGATGAAAACTTGCTTTCTGCTCAACAACTTTTTGATGAAATGCATGTAAGAGATATTGTCTCATGGAACACTCTGATCAATGATTACGTTCATGCTATGGCGATAGATGAAGCACTGGTTCCGTTTCATAAAGTTCCTAACCCCAATGTGCAAACATGGAATTGCATGATTTCTGGATTAGCTTCAAGGTTGGATGATGCTTGCTGTTTCTTTCAGAATACGCTACGAAACAATCTCATTTCATAGAATACGTTGATATCTGGTTACGGGAAGAACGAAGACTATATTAGAGCCCTTGACCTCTTCTCCAAGATGAAGTGCATTATGAAACTAGATAAATACACACTATCATGTGTTCTTAGTGCTTCTGCTGGGCTTTTAGCTCTGTACCAGGGGAAACAGATACATCAATGCATTATAAAATCATGTGTCCCTGATACTCCAATAAAAAATTCTCTTATAACTGTAGTGTAGATGTGTGTTGAAGATGCATTTCGGAATTTTCTATGAGATCAAAATAGAGATTTAGTTTTGTGGAATGCAATAATTGGAGGTTATGCACATAATGGTTTGTGTGGATGAAGCCCTGATGATTTTCAAGAAAATGAAAAGGTTGAAGGTGTTGTTGAGATATATCACATTCCTTTATGTGTTATCAGCTTGTGGCCATGCAGGTTTGGTCCACGAAGGGCAGAAACACTTCAACTCTATGATTGAAGAGTTTCATATTTTTCCTAGAATGAAGCAATTTATTTTGCCTTCATGGTCAACATTTTAGGTCACCATGCACTTTTGCAGGACGCAATCAAACTGATCAACGCAATAACAATTGTACCAGATAAATCAGTTTGGGGAGCTTTGCTATCTGTTGCTAAAATTCATGGCAATATAGAAGTAGCTAGAATATCAGCCAAGGTTTTAATTAAACTCGAGCCAGAAAGCTCTCTGCCATATGTTGTGCTCTCCAACATGTATGACGATACAGGGCGATGAAATTGTGCACGAAAATTGATGGGGGAAATGGGTCAGGAAAGAACCTAGTTGCAGCTGCGTTGAGTTGCTTGGGAAGGTTCATGCCTTTGTTGCAGGGGGTGCATCAAATCCCATGGCTGAAAAAATATACGAGATTGGATCCACAACGAGAATTTTTTTTCTTTATATAAAGTCCATCATTGGTTTTCGGAACTTTTTTGTTATGGACATGAAATTGTAAGTGGTATTATCATTGAGTTGTTATGGATTTAAAAGAGGCTTTAAAGATCTTTTTATTCAGCGTTTTTAGATGTATATATTATATTTTTTAGATGTACCAATTATAGCTCTCTTGTTAGTCAAAATTGTCTTTAGGAAAAGAGAGGTTATGGCGAAAGTTGCCTCAAGATGAGTGCACACACTCTAGCCACCTCAAAATATGTGGTGTGTCAATCTTAAAGCGGATGTTATGGATTTTCTGATATCTATCCGATATATCAGCTTTGTGACATTTTTCACACTTTTCTTTAACGATTAAGGTTTATACTCAAACCCTAACTAAAACGATATTTTTTTCCAAACTTGTCCTTCTCACGACCTAAAAACTTGATTCTATTATGATGCCATGTTGAATAATCAACAATCAACGAAAAAGTGATGCTAATAAAGGGTGGAAACTTGATGTTAAAAATACATTTCTCCAAGGATACACCTAATCAAGAAATTTATATGGATTTACTGCCTGACTCTTTTGATGGATATACGGATGGGATCGTATGCAAACTCAAGAAGCCCATATTATTGACTAAAACAATCACCTATAATATGGTTTGAACATTTCAGTGATGGTATTACCAGTTTTGGATTTAAAAGAAATATAAGTGATCATACTATGTTTGTAAGGAAAGGCAAATGGTATTTACATCCTAGTGGTTTATGTAGACGATATCATTATCACCGAAAATAATGATAATGAAATAGAGAGTTAAAAGGTTAGTTACTTAACTTGTTTGATATGAAAGATCTAAGACCTCTTCATTATTTCTTGAGAATTAAAGTATTAAAGAATTCAAAGGGCATATTACTAACTCAAATGAAATATACTTTGGACCTACTAAAGGATACTCACGTGTTAGAGTATAAACTTGCAAATGTGCCTATGGATAGCAACTCAAAATTGAGTGCCAATAATGATGAGCAGCTATAGAAAGCTGGTGAATATCAAAGGTTAGTGGGACGATTCATATATTTGATGATCACGCGTCCAGATATCTCCTACGTTGTATGGTAAGTCAGTTTATGCCTTGCCCTACCAGATCTCATATGAACGTTGTGAGAAAAACATACTCTTGGAAATGGTTTATTGTTTACAGCTCATGATCATCTTAATGTGGAGATATATAAAAATGATGATTAGGCAGGATCTCTTGATGATAGAAGGTCAACCTCAGGGTATCTAATGATGGTGGGGGGTAACATAATCTCTTAAAAAAGTAAAAATCAAATTGTAGTAGCGAGGTCATCAGTAGAAGCAAAGTATATGATGATGGCACTTGAAAACTATGAAGCAATTTGGCTAAAATCTCTACTACATGAACTTGATACACACACAAATAGCTATAAATCCAGTATATCATGAGAGAACTAAGTACATTGAAATAGATTGTCACTTCATAAGAGATGAAGGAATATCACAAATCATTCATATAATATATGTATGATCAAAAGAACAATATGCTAATTTCTTAACTAAATCTCTAGAAAAGAGACTTGAGAAATTCCTTGGTAAGTTGGGAACTCAAAGTATCTTCCTCCCAATTTGAGGGGAGTGTTAGAATAGAGTCTGTGTTATTTCTTACATGCAATGTATTATGCTAGTTCTTTAAAATAGAAGTCGAGGCAATGTCATCGTGTTGTATTATAAACCTAGTGGTCAGTCGACCACAAGTAAGAAAATAAAGAGAGAAAGGGCACTCATCTATTAAGAAAAGGGGTTGAACCTGATTTCCAATTTCTTCTTCTATGTGATTAGCATTGCTTCTTTGTTGATTGCTGATTATTCAACACATGCAACGTACTCCTGCAATACCTACTCTAGATCTAAACTGTTAGATGATATCCCATCCAACGGTTGAGATATACATACATACTTTCTTGAAAGGCAATTGATGTGTGAGAGAGAGAGAGAGAGATCAAAAGCAAGAAACAATAGAGGAACGCGCCTTCGGATGCATCGTGTCAGTCCATTTTTATGAGTAGGAATGAAATTTGAAGAACAAGTAAAATTATATCAAGCACTAACATCATAAACCCCTACTCATTTACAGCCTCTCACCAAATCTACCATTAAGGTGGTTGGACAACCACCTTGCTTTGTAGTAAGATTGCGCTAGAAATGTGTGAAAGCACCGAAAGGCAATGAGCAACAACAACAAAAGTCCTTTTACAAGCAGTAGAACAGATTCAAGTCCTATATTATGCTGTCATAGATCGGTAGTGGTGGGATGAAGGTAGAGGGCTGTCGACGACTGAAACCCTGGTGAATTGGGGCTCTCGTGGCCTTTTAGAACTTGCCTCAAAGCATTATGTTGCAAGTAGACCTGCACTAGAGTAGTGCCTCTGAGAGACCAACTCCTGATTACCCTCAAAGCAAGAGGGACCTTGCATTATGTTGAGCTTAAGGGGATATTTGGTTACGAGGCTTGGGACTATGGAACTCATAACCAAACACGGGCCTAGGTGCACAATAAAAAGCAATATTGGATGACCCTGCTTTTATCCCATTACAAGGCTGACCAAAGGCACACACCTAGGGTTGGACTGCTGGAGTTCCAGCTCCATAGGCCAGCCTCGTAATCAAGTACCCCCTATTGGAAGAGAATGCAACATAGGTATCCAGTTCAAGTTTTATATCACCCCACTACTGAAAAAGGCAAGAACTGCCCGAGCATCTTTCTTTGGGTCTAATACGATTTCATTAAGGATTTCAGCATGAAGATAATTGCCCCTCGATTTTCCTGGCCTTGAATCCACTGCTGCCCTCGGTTGTCACAAGGTGCATATTTCCTTGTGCTTCCTTTTGTGAATCACCTGACTATTTAGCTTTGTTTATGTAGGATCAGTCTGATAGAGGAACTCCACCTATAACTAGACCTAGCCGGTTTATAGTGAACCATCTTTCTGGTTCCGGCTCCGATTCCACAAATTTCAGCTCTGGTTCTACAATGGTTTCACTTCCGACTCAATCTGGGTTTCATTTGAAAAGGTCATGCATTAAAGGTGAGACTTTGGAACCAGAAGCAAAATATGGTTTGAAATGAGAACAAACGGAGAAAGCCCCTGGTTCAGTTTCAGTTCCGGTTACAGTTCCCCAATTTGAAGTGGGGCTGGTTCCAAAACCAGCCACCTGTACCTATAATAAGCCTTCACCTTTACTTAAGACAGTCTCAAGGGGGAGGATTGCACATAAGAACCGTGCTGCAATCTCACCATCAACAAGGCAAAAGAAAAGGGAGGAAAAAAGTTCTCGTATGCAATGGTTGCCACACTTTATCAAAATCAATCCATAAAAATTGCTGACGAAACGGTACAGTAACCTAATCACAAATATTAAGTGAAAAGAATAATACATCTGATCACAAATACGCCCTCACCTAGAGAGAGAGAGAGAGAGCATCATTGGCACCAAAAGGTTACATGGTACCATAGACCACCCTCTCTGGTAAAATATGTTGAGCCAAGCTCAAGCATGAGCTGCTCGACCTCAAGCTTTTGTTTTAGTTAACTTCAGTTAGTTTTCAACTTAAACGAAAGCCAAGTTCAGGCATGAAAATCACTCATTATTTTCATGTAGCTATGCTAAACAAGAACGAGACAGGCATAGGATCAGCGAGAATCAAGGCAAGCAACAAACAACCTGTTTCTTTTCTAACCTGATTAAATATTTACTAATAAAAATAGATGATCACCATGTTGACTATATTGTTTCATTGTTTTGCAGTGAGTCGTTCAATGAGAAGGAAAGAGGGGTACGAGGCAATTTTGCAAAAAAACACATCAATCTACATATCACATAGGGTATTGATACATGTACATCGTAGCATACGGTATAATATGATCCGGTACTCTAATTCTCTCCATATATTGAAGAAGCCACACATGGCCCAGAAAGTCCGTGTGGTTTATCCAAGCCAATGTGCACGTGTGCAAGATTTGCAAACCAGGAGCAACAAAAATATTATCTTCCTCTTGCCGAAAGTTACAAATACGCGAATAATTGTTCGTATGAGACCACAGATACCAAAATGTTTAATACCGTGAAACTTATATTCATGATACAAGGATTCCTGGAGAGAAAAGAAAAACCAAGCAGAAAAAGGAGGCCGGACAAAATATAGAAACAGTAATAACTTTATCGAGTTCTTAGACTACCAACACCAAAGATATTTACAATTAAACATGTTATTCAACTTCTTTACCTGCTACTTTGCGTTCTCTGCCAAATTTTGCAGGGAATTAATGAGCCACACAGGTTTTCTATCGCTAGGAAGTAGCACCATCTTCCTTTGCTGCTGTAGCCGAGGTTGCGTTGGGTGTCACGGGGTTGTTCTCCATGGAAGCTTCTGGCTTCTTAGCATATGGTGCTGTGCTTAACACCCTGCATAAATGAGGCATGGATCAAGGAACACAGCAAACGCTGTTATTAACATGAGAATGGATTCATAACTTATGGTTTTAATGCAGTAAGTTCTGTAGGAATTTCAGTGCATAAACACATTTTCATGTGTTCCTCTCATCTATATAGAATTGTTTGAGTCTAATATAAGGTAATCATATGTTTGATGAACAAATTAATATCTCACACAATAAAATGATAAGGGCATCCATATAACAAATTGAGAATCACCTCTCTTTTCGTTTCTCCAAGAATCGAGCTAGAGAGGCTTTCCTGGCCTGAGGTATGGCTCCTGTGACAAAAGCTCAACTATTTAGAATCGTTGTGGGAGAATCAGGCAAGTCGCAAATACATCAGACATTGAATTACATGCAATTCCCATCAAAGCAGATCAAAGTTTGGACATAGTAGATACACCAGTTCTTCATGTTCATAGGATCCCTGCACATGGTTTCAGAAAATGGGGTTTCTACCGAACCAAACGTTCTCCTGAGGGCTTTCCACTGAAAAGTAGATACAGCAAAGGCAGAAAGTTAACCTTGGAAATTGAGGGTCCCACTACCTGGTAGAGAAGGTAAGTTTAAAGCCTCCTGTTGGATGTTGCATGCCAGGGGCTTTGTTGTCCTAACTCGGATAACTTCATCGGTACTAGTTAATCCACCAGCAGACTGAACTCCTGAATGAGGGGACAACAGCTGTAACTGTGAAGTTCTAGAAGCAGGGATGGGAAGCCCAGAAGAAGCTGATGCCATGACATTTCCGTGAAAGCCATTTGTAGATGGTGCTTGGTTCTTAGAAGTGCGAAGGTTTCCTGGCACAGGAGGCCCATTCCCCATCATAAACATAATCGACTGAGCCTGAAGACATTTGGGTCCAACTGCAAATCAGCCTATGAAAGCCATGACTAACAGACCCTATACGATGTTAAGTTGATGCGAAAAGAAGCTAAAATAACAACAGATCAAGTTTACAACAATCATCCAAAAGAGCCCAATAGCAAAAGATCAAGTAATCATCATTCGGTGAGCTGATGGAGCTCGAAAGGGTAGTAGTCTAATATCACCCTGGCAAAAAGCAAGAAAACTTTTGCGAAACCTTTTTTTATGCAGAAGTACATAAAGCTTTTCCAGGCATCCTAGGGCTCAAAGTTCAAAACACAATGCAACGGCATTGAAGTTGCAAAGGATCCACACTACAGGTTACACAACTATAAGCAAAACCAAGAGGATATGGTTATTAATAGTTCCTTATGACTACATTAATTGGAGGTTCTAAGCTGAAGAGATGCAATTACCTTCTCCAAAGGAACATTGTCGTAGACATTCACTGACCCTGCATAAAATATGGTCAATTGAGCAGCTGGTGGAGTAGGCTTTGCGGAGGTACTACATATGCTCCTGAAGAATGGCAATTGACGTTAGTATGGATTTATAACAGATAAAACGGAATTACAGTCTTGAAGTTCAAGAACTCACCTAGAATTATAAGGTGGAGCCACTGCAGCAACAACTGGCAAGACGGAGTGATGAGCAGTGACAGGTATCCCTCCAAAGGGCTTTAACGGAACAAGATTGGCAGGAGAAGTGCACACAGATGCTCCATGAGGCTTAGAATAAGGAATGCTAATTGAAGCTGAAATGGAAAGGTTTGACCTTAATTCTGGAGGGTGCTGACATGCAGCGGTGGCCTTAACAGGGAGGGGATAAGTAGCAGAAGGTATAGTAAGATGGCTCTCATGCATGCGGTGTGGGTTATGGGTGTCTAATGTGAAACTCTTCTGAAACTGATATAATTTAAACAAAGCCTCAATTAGATACCTGATAAAGCATGCAAAACAATATCCAGCTAAGGAATCAGTTTATAATCAATAGCAATTAGTTGCAACATAGAGTAGATGCCCCGAGCATCAGGAAGAAGTATGCCTTCTCCAACCTATACCTATGACTGAAAGTTGATATGGGTTCTATTAACAACTCTCGTCATCAGGTGCTAAGAAAAGATACAAGTAAGAAGTTCTAGAGTTATTACAAGACAGACCTTTGCTGCAGTTGAAGCAATGCAGTGAGCATCAAATGCATCCACAGTTGAAATGGGCTGGAGAATAGATGAGGATAGTTGATCCGGTATAGTTTTTGTAGGTCTGTCCTCTACATGACCACCCCTAATTGACATGCATGGCAGTGCTTTGTTCAGGAAAGGCCACTGAAGTCCAGAGCTCCCGATGAATGCTGCAAGAGGAAAACCAACAGAGAAAGGCATAAATCAATCTTGCAACAACAACAATCAATTTCAGTCAAGTGCTTCCCTTGCAAACCCAAAACCCTAACCATAGAACTTACGTTTCTTGCAAATATTGGTGAAGAAAAAAACAGTATATTGGTAAATGCCTGATATAGCTCCCACCAAATAATCCCAACATCTAGGAGTTCTTTGGGAGCAAATTTCTGGTAGGTGGGATCTAAGAATAAACTTCATGAACTTGCAACTCATGCATCAGTGGTAGATCTGGAACACCTTCTAGGGTGGAGTGAATAGTCCTTGAAACTGCTCAGGGTGAGCTAAACCATGTAAGCCCATGGATTCTACCATCGCTATATTCTTTTTATAAGTTTCCCAAACTTTGGATGGAGAGAAACCCATGGAACTCCTTGCAGTGAACCAAGCTATGTATTACAGCCCATTCATTTAACCATGAGGAATACACTTTTCATTTGTTTCCGAATTTTGAGTGGGAATGACGACCGACCACAGCCTAATGTAGGTATGTCAATGCCCGTAATCATCCATTTATGAGCCAAATAGAGATGTATCGAAGACTGGGTTGATGGGGAATTCTTACTCTCAGTAAAATCCTTAAAGAGATGAATTCAGATTTTTGTTGAGAGGAAGACCTCCTAATACCTTTTGCAAGTCAACATGCTTCTATTTCATCAACCGACCCAACACTACCAGGATAGTCATCAGTCAAGCTCAGACTTTTGTAACTGGAGACGAAATGAATGACAAGAATACCCACCAATGGTGCTCATCACTTCCATCAACTCTGCTACGATGATGGGGTTTGTATTTAGACCAGTGTTGTCTGACGCGTATCGCTGGGCTGGCAATACGGGCGTATCGTATCGTACTTTAATATTAAAAAAAATTTAAAAATATTTAAAAAATCAAGAAAAATAGTAAAAATAAAAAGAAACAAAAAAAATAGGAAAAATTTGGTAATTGCTTTGAATTCATATAATGCAAAGTTTAGTACATATTGAGCATTCAACATTGAACAATTGCATCCAAATTTACATATTTTAAAGCAAAAAATGAAATACATTTACATTTTACAGAATGTAATCAGGATCATCAACTAAATAATCTTAATCTTCTCCTTGTTGAAGATCCTCATCCTCATCATCACCACCTTCTACTTGAAATTCAAAATCTTCATCTCCTTCATGATGTTGTTGCAACTTGCAATCCTTTCAAATTAATCCATGCAATGTCTTCTTCGGTAAGGAGTGCATTTTCTTCGTTATCTTCCATAATCCACTCATCTAATATATCAAAATTAACAAATTGCTATCTTTGTACATGTAGTTGTCATATTTGTTAATTTTCATATGTGAGCAAAACGATGAGCTCCATTTTTTTGATTATAGAGTCTATGACACCTCATTGATCTGATATTGTTACTTGATGATATCCTCTTTTTCTCTTACTGGAGACTAGCTTTTTAACTAATGCTTGAGCTCAATTTCTATCTTCACATACTGAGTTAAACCTCACACATGCTTATCAAGTTAAGCCTCACACATGCTGATCATGTTCAACTCAATGGAAGTCATGTAAGGTGAACCCTAAAATAGTGAAGTTGTGAAATGCCCACTCAATGAACCGAGACAACAAAATTGTTCTTCATTGTTTGTGATTTCATGAAATTAGAAACTGGTAGCACAAATATACCTAAAAGTTGGCAACAGAAAGGAAAATAATTTTGTCACAATTTTTATTTGTTCATAAATTTTTCTTATTCAATAAAATTCTTATAAACTAACCCGAATTTACATGTTACATACACAGCTTGCAATCCCAAAGGACGTGTCTATGCAAGGAAGAGGAAGGTTGTATCGGAAAGTTTACTGCCACTGTAGAACTTTGGCAGATCTTTTAAAGAATGCAACCTTTCCTACAGTGATGTGTCGGATGTAATCACAAATCCACGTACATGTGCTTGGGGTGAGACTAGTAGCTAGATGGGCGATGTACTAGCAAAGCCCTCATGTCGCATCCTAATGTCTGAATAGGCTTATTTAAGGTTACCGTGGTCATATTACACCGCTAAGCCTATCAGTTAAGAACATTGCCAGCTACTCAACTAATTGGTAGGAGATCTCTCCTTCCCAACCGCTCCATGGGCGTCCCATGGGAGCAGGCTCACACCAACACAATTGCCACGGGGAAACGATAACAGCCATAGATCCTTGGAATACCCAGCCACCAGCAATGGTGAGTCGCAAAGGCCTCTCTCTCTCTCAAAATATAGATTTTTTCCAAGATTTCCCAGGCAATACAAAGATAATTCTCACCACTGAAAACTCTTTAACACTAGGACTTCCTCTCAAGACTTCTAGTCAAAATAATGAAAGGTCGCACTAAAATAGCAAGATATTTGTTTCATAGTTTCACGGATGGATGCATCAAAATCCCAATATTAGCATCATGAATGACTATATTAGAGATGCAAATCAAATACGATCACAGACTCATTCAGCAGGGCATACTTAACATAAACACAGATGCAACTTCCATGCCCCAAATTCATCACGTGATGTATAGAGGCATGTAAAAGCAAACCTAAATGTAGTTTCCTAATCAATTAAAAGCAAATAAAGATACAAAAGAAGATCAAATGACCGATAGCAGAAGACGCAGGTAACAAGGAAGAAACATCCAACTTCACCTTTAGCAAAAGGTATAAACGCATACTTTATGCGAAAAACATATCCATGTCCTTCGTTTCAAGTATGAACATACACATGCGCATGTAAAACTCAAACAAATTAACCAAATCCCGTCCTCACAAGCCGATCAACAAAACCAGAACTCGAAAAGAAATCCTCAATTGAAGAGAAAAGGTTCAATCTTTAAGCATCAAAGAAAACCCCCAGACAGCTACTGAATGAGAGAGAGAGAAGTTTGTCACTTTACCAAAGCTAATTAAAATCCAGGAAGACGTTCAAAACCCAAAAAATAGAGCACAAAAATGAAAAATTGAAACCATCCAACCAGACTAGCCACATAAGATCCATACGAATTCATGTGCGAGTTTCAGAATGAACACAATTCAGACATGCTGAAACAAAAGAAAATAATAAACCACACAAAATCGATCATCAATAACTCCCCACCGATGACGAATCAACGAACAAAACCGGCATCCAGCTCCCCAAAAGCCCATGTACAAAACCAAAATTTAAAATTTCCTAGAACGCCTATTAATAGAAAAAGACTATAAATAAACAGTACCGAACACAAAAGCAAGATACATGAAAAGGAAATATAGGAAGATTCAAGGAAAAACACTCACGGGAGTCCTTTGAGCGACCATCAACGGATTCGTTAACCATGAACTTGAGATTCCTCGATTCCACTTCCTCCATAGCCACCACCATCTCCCTCGCATTCAACCCAAGAAAATCTCTCTCCATAATAATTAATCACAACTATTGAAAAATACTACCAAGGGTAAAGAAAAAATGAAAATCCCAAATATAAGAAATCGAAGAGACGAAATCGTTGCTCGGCAGAAAAAGAGAAACAAAACCGGAGGCACGAGACCTTTCTCTTCCCTTTCCTTTCTCTGCTTCACCCTTTAAGCCACCCACCGACAAAAATCGTGACCGTATGATCTGATCTCTATCGTTCGAGCCGGTCACCTCCCGGTCAACGCCATGTGCCGCCGTTTCTCCGAGCAATGGGACCCGCCACGTCACTCCCAACGGGGGCCACTTTCGCTTGTCCAATTGCTTCCCGTGCTAGCAAGTCGCCAACTCCTTTTCGCACGTGCTATTAACCGACACGTGACGGTGTTATGATACATGATACTTGAGGCACACCCACCTGCAGGAATTTATAATTCTGAACGACGAAAATGGCCTGGATTTTAAGCACAAGCCAGATCAGAGTGTCCAAATGGATATCGGAGATAGGCCTCGACAATTCAATCCGGACCGATCGGAAGAATCCGGATCCGGGCTAAGTATTTTGGGTTGAATCCGGTCGGAGAAAATTGACCCAATCATATACATAGGCACACACCCTTTTTTTTTTATCCACACGTGATTCTGATTTCGCCTCTACTAAACTTTTCCATGACTCCTTCCGATCAGTCGATCATCTAAACTCTCTCTTTGAGTATTTTCACCTTGCCCTTGATCGTCCAACATCATTTTTCCATGACTCGAATCTTGACTTCGATGCACGATATCTAACTGTTTGTCATTACATAGTGCTTTGGATCTGGTTGAAAAGAAATAAGAAGAAGAGGAAGGAAAAAATGAAGAGAGAGACTGATTTAAAGACGGTTTCGATGATTTTTAAAGGTATGTCGATGATTTAGTATATTTTTAATGTTTATTTGGTGTATTGATTTCGTTTTCAATTGAAATTCAGGTAAGGTGACAAACGGTTCTCGGCTGAAGATGCGGCACGTGTATCTCCGCTGCAAAAGAGACATGTATGTATCGTGTCTGTATTGGTGGAACACGACTCAACTGTATTGGTAGGAAACATGACTCAACTGCACGTCTCTACTTGAGAGATGCGTCTAAGTCACTCTCTTCTTATTTTGGGTGATGTTCGGAAAAATATACTTGTATTTTATTATTCTTTCCTTCTTGATTCTTCTTCTTGTTTTTTCTCTTTTCTTGTTATTTATTTTATAGTTTTGTTATTCTTGTTGTTGAGTTTTTTCTTCATTTTTTTCCAGGTGAAATTCATAAGAGTATACTATGTATTGTTTGGCTCCAAAGAAGGTAATTATGGCTAAAAGTGGATGAAATTTTCATTACTAAAGTAAAGAGAAGAGAATGTTAGAATTGGGTGCGAAGAATTGAGAGAAAGTAATGAGGTAATTTTAATATTTTCTAGAAAAAAGGTGTGTGAACACGTGTGTGAACACTGAAAAGAGTGTAAATGGTAGTCCGCATCATATATAGCTAGTATATGTGTAAAAAGAGACAAAGACATATGTGGCTTGCGTATGTATATGTATATATATAATCTATATGGTATACATACATAAAAATATATAAGATATATAAGAGAAATATTATATATAATGTATATATCAAGTGTATTTTATGCATATTTGGGTTTACTTGAAGTTGACCTAAACCCAAATATGTATAAAATACACTTGATATATATGTTATATATAATACTTCTCTTATATATTTATTTATTTTTAGTTAGGGATCCAAGATGCACAGGTCAGAAATTATGGGCCTTTGTGCGTCTTGGGTCCCTGACTAACTAACTATATATAGACACACATACATATAAACGACTTTTAAAGAAGAGTAATAATACTTTCAATATTTCCTAAAATGTATTAAAAGCCCTTGCATGGTCGGTCCCAAACCCGGATAAAGGAGGAGGGTTGCGTTAGGCTTCTGACAACCAATATAAAATTTTGTCAAACTTATCTATCATGGATTTTATAAATTATGAGCATTGTGTTGGGGTGTTCCCTCTTAGTGACATTGTAGAGTCTGAATGCAATGAAAAGTAAGCATGGGTCTCCACATATTTACTCAGATATAGCGAATCAATTATAGAGAGAGTTCTCACATCATGGATGGGTGTAGATAAGGAAGTTAGTCTCGCTACATTGTCGCTCGAATGTAGTGAACAAGTTACAACAAAGGTCTCCTTGTTTTAAGAATAAATGAATGCAAAGGATAAGGAAGATAGTTCTAGATAATAAGATTTGTATTTGACTTGAAATATCAGAATATTGACAAATAAATTAATAGAGGTGGTAGATACTAGGATTCAGAGAAATATTCATATTTTATATTTATAATAGACAAAGTGGGTTGGAAAAAAAGCAAAGGAGATTGAGAATACATGTTTTAAATTATGGAACTAAAGAAAGAAAAAGGCTTGAAATGGATTTGATATTATTATAAATAAAGATTTAAAAGATGGTGTAGTAGACATATGACGATATGGTGACCAAATTATGATGGTGAAATTAGTGTTAAGAGTAGAGGCTTTGAATATAATTTGTACTTATACACCCTAAGTAGGATTAGAAGATAGTATAAAAAAAGCTTTTTGAAAAGAGTGAGATAAGGTAATTCAAAGAATTCCATAAAAGAAAATGATTTATTTAGGAGGAGACTTAAATGGACATGTTGGTAAAGATGCATTAGGATATCAAGGTATTCATAAAAACTATGGTTTTGGAGATATAAATGAGGAGGTTAGGGAGATTTTAAATTTTGCTATGGCTTTTGATCTTTTTATCGTCAATACAATTTTTAAAAAGCGAGACGAACATTTAATTACTTATAAGAGCAGCTTATCACAAATTGATTATTTCTTTTATAGGAAGAAAAATATATCGTGTTGTAAAAATTGCAAGGTAAATCTAAGATAAGGCTTAACTACTCAACATTGACTTTTAGTAATGGATTTGCATGTAAAAAAGTGGACAAAGAAGAATAAAGTGCATAGAGCTATTCAGACTATACGGTGAAACTTCAAATGTGAGGAAGAAGATATATTTAAATAGAAAGCTCTTCAAGGAGATGCTTGGAATTATATAGGATCTTCTCATATGTAGAATAATATGGATATACATATTAGGGAAATGACAAAAGATATATTAGGTGTATCTAAGGAAGGTGTACTGGCACAAAAAGAGCTTGGTAGTGTAGTGAAATGGTGGAAGATAAAATCAAGGCAAAAAAAAAACATGTTATATGTGCAATTAGAATATACTATTAAAGTTAAAAGGTAAATATTATAGAGTGGCAATTAGAACTACCATATTTTATGGTTGGTTGAAATGGAGAGAGGCATCAAGTATTTTATGATAAGAAGATAATATTAAAGTTAAAAGGTAAATATTATAGAGCAACAATTAGAACTACTATATGGTTCTGAGTGTTGACAGTTAATCATCAACATGTGCAAAACATGTTTGTAGCAGAAATAAATATGTTGAGATGAATGAGAGAAAAAGCCATGTACATAACGAGGATATTAGAAACCAATTGGGAGTAGCTCAAATAAAAGATAAAATGAGGAAAAATCATATAAGAGGGTTTGGACATGTAGAAAAATGACCAAAGGATGCTCTCATAAGAAATGAAAAACTAGATTGTTAAAATGTTAAAAGAGGAAGAGGATGACCACAAAAGTGTTGAAAAGAAACTATAAAGAATGATCTTAGTTTATATTGAGTTAACTGCTAGTATGACACATGATAGGGCTCGGGCTCTATAGAAATAAAGAATCCATCTAGCCGACCCCATATAGTATGGGAAAAAGCTTAGTTGTTGTTGTTGTTGAGTACATGACAAGCTTTCATGTACAAGAAACCATTATATATATACATATGAGTGTGTGGGATAGAGAGGAATCTTTTAGACTTGTCATGTTTGCTTGTATAAAAATTGGATGTGCACATGCTGACTCGAGGTACTAGCCGGACAATAAACAACTTTTAGTCGCTTAATTCATTGTGTATACTGAAATTAAAACCAATTCATTCGAAGGAGTCTTCGTTGCATGAATTATGCATTGTATCACGAATTACACGTCCCCTTCCAGGTAAATCGGTCATCGGTTTCAGTTTGATTAAAACTGGAACCGAACCACCATAGTTGGTTCGGAACCACTTCAAAAATGTTGGTGTGATTTTAAATTTTTTAAAGCGAAGGCAATGCACCCTCTAGGAGTCGAACTCCTCACCAACCGCAACGATTGTTCTCCTGTCGTTGAGCTACTGATCAAATTATGATAATGTATTTTAGAAAAAAGGATTTAAACTATATTTAGCAGCCGTTTAGAAATGCCGGTTCCAGTTTTGGATCGGTTTCCAGATAGATGATAGCATGAACCATAATGGAACCAGAGAGTCCTCGGTTCCGATTATGGTTTTAGGACCGGTTTGACAGGTTTTGTTTACCGTTGGTTCTGCGAGTGATACAGTTTTGGTTCAAACTGTCGGTCCGGTTGCCAACCAACCATATCTATCCAAAATAACTCTAAAAAGAAATGGAATTAGTGAGAGTGAAAGATGCAATATTGTTTTTATTCACCCTCAAGCAATCACACCGGAAGCACTATTATGTGTTTCCTCTCTCTCTCTCTCTTATATATATACATATAAATAAATATATATACATATAAATAAATATATATACATATAAATAAATAAATATATATATATATATATATTATCTTTACCGACCTAATGAATTCAGTCTTCATTTGATTATGCAGGTCAAAGCATGAGGATCTCCGTCGTCCTCGTCTCAAAACCTTGAGGCTGTTTTCGTGGTCTCCTCAAAACCGCGAACTGCTATAGAATAGAAGAAAAAGGCAGAGTGGATGACAGCTGTCGCTCAATATGGATGCAGATCGCCCTCGAAGCTTGTTTGTGTGGCTTCTTCGGCCGCTTTCTCATTCTTGATTCATGGCCACGAATATGGTTGGCAGATCGCCCTCGAAGCTTGTTTAAGACAATTCTAAGCCGTCCATCATACAACGTGGGCTCCCCTCTTGTACTTCTCCCTAGTATCATTGCTGACACGTGATTTTCGAACAGATTGATTCCTTTTTGAATTGCCAAACGTGCTTCAGCCCCTTGAAAAGGTGGTCTCGCCGAGTCTTTGCTGTTTGACTCGGGTGTCCAAACTGGACTTGATCGTCCATAATTTAAGTTTTTTGTTTAACTTTAATGGTTTTGATTTTAGATTTGTGTGTGTGAAAGAGAGAGGGATTCTTTTTAGGATTGGCCTTTCTTCGATTTGTCAAGTTTAGACTTGTGATGTGTGCTTAAAGACTATAGTGACAGACTTACATTGAGTCAAGGTGGGCATTGGCCTCATTTAAAATTTTGAAAACCAACTTAAAGACTTTAGTCCATTGTGAGGTCCATAGGCTATAATAAATAGTTTGCTCCACCTGAAACCATTTAAGGAGCTATTTGTCCCACCCCAAAAGAGTTTCTAGACAATAATTCTTGCTTCATTCGAAGATGTGCCGGTTGCGTGAATTTTTAATCATGTATTATTTCTTTTCTTTGATGCAATCCTTTTGCTTTATGAAACCTTGTGTCATGTTGATCTTGATATCTTCTTTTAGTGCATAATGGAACATGTCTATGTCACCTTAAGTAAAAGTGATATGTTTGGATTGGCTCAATAGTTTGAACCAGATCCAAACAACATCAAGAACCGGCTGAAACCAGAACCAGAGAATCGAATAAAAGACCTCTTGTTACGGTTTCACCTTCCGAAAAGCCAAATCGGAGCCAACTGTTCTAAACCATATTTTCATTCCGATTCTAATCCCACCTTTCTTTCAAATGAAAGAAGAACCGGACCGGTCCCAAAACCATTGTAAAACTAAACTTGGACCAATGGAACCAGATTGGACCTACTGTAGTTCCATTCAGGCTTTTGTGGAACCAGAATTGGCAGGTTGAAACCATCGGTTCGGTTTACTTTTAAACCAACCAAGTCTAAGATTATATATATATATATATATATATATATATATATATATATATATATATATATATATTATTTAGATTCTATTTTTGGTACTTTTAACTTAATTAAGGTTTTGGTGTCATCAGGCATCAAATTGGGTAGCCACCGGTGTTACTGCCCATATAATAATACTATGTATAGCACTGTTGACCTCGTTTATAATGTTTGCAATCAATTGCAACGGTATCGTCTTATTATAAAGATGCATAATGAGCAACTCATCAAGTGCATTTATGATGTTCAACGAGTATGTCACTGTATAAAAATAAAACATATACACACACATATATATATATAATTATAATTATAATTAAAGAAAAATTACTGTACCAATATTATTTAAAACTTATTAAATTGAACCGTGTAAATTTTAACAATACAAACAATTCTACGGAATTTAACATGTCAAGCAAGAGTCTTAATTTCATAAGATATGGTTTCAACATCAAAATATAACACTTTTTAGTTCATAACCAAGATGAAGCATATGGATATTAGTATGACTTAACCTATTCATAATAAAAGTTTGAAACTCATAATTCCAAAGTATATACATATAGGGGATGGATTCAATAACAAGTATGTAATGTGAATTTTAATTAGACCAAACCGAATAACTGAAATGACCTGACTTGAACTAACTCGATTCGGGTCGGTTCAATTAGTTATATATTTCAGTTTGGATTCGGTTCAATAAAATTGGTGTAATTCGGTTTGTGAACCGAACCGACCGAGCACACCCCTAGATAAAATCGTCAAAGTTTTGTGCTCGCTGCCATTTTCCTAATGCAATCCTCTTTCTTTATTCGGGTTTGGAACTGGTCATGATCCCTTACATGAGCAGAGTTATGGGATGGATTTAGAATCCGAAAATTCTATAAATATGTATCCAAGTAAAGGTACATGTACCAGGATTGGGTAAGTACGCGGGATAAGTACTCCATGGCAAACATAGTACCCATGCGGACACCATAAATATGTATCTAAGCTATTCCCTTAATACGGCGTGGTGTATAAGTTACTACATTAGTTTATATCAGTTGATTAAGTTGTCATATCAACATCACCTACCATATTAGCCACCACATTAACTTATGTTTAATATTATACTTCAATATTAAATTTAAATATTAATTAATATTAGGTAGTATTATTAATTATTATATGTTCAATTTAATAGTACTAAATTTAGTATTAGATTTTAATTTAATATTTAATAATGACGTGATTACTGAATTAGCAGCCACATCATCTTAGTCATGCCAAATTGCTTTTGACGTTGTCTTCAAGGTAGCTGCTCCCTTAACGAGTTTAAGCTAACTTGATAGACAACAAAAATCAGAAGGTAATACAAGAAGTATTTCAATTAAAAGAACCAAATTGAGAAATGCGCCAACCGTAGGATAATTAATTGAAGTGTTCTTATATATATATTTTAAGAGAAGGGGTTATTTATTTATCTATATATTAATATATATATATATATATATATATATATATATATATATATATAGAGAGAGAGAGAGAGAGAGAGAGAGAAAGAGTGATTGGATCGTGGAATCTTTAATACATGCAAACTCAAGTGTTCATTTACTTTTGAGGACATGGGTATTTATATTTTTTAAGCATGCTTAGCACTTTCCAAATGGTACATTAATTAAATTTTTAAGGGATGACAAGAAAATTAAAATGTCAAAGGTTACAGGACCCGATATATATATATATATATATATATATATATATATATATATATATATATATATATATATATATAATCAAAGCATTAGGGTCTCCATCGTCCTCGTCTCAAAACCATCAGATCAGAATGTTTTCGTAGTTTTCTCAAAACGGATTTCTGGAACCTCCCAAGCGAAACAGCTACCCAAGAACACTGGCGGACGGTGGATCGCGAGCACAGCATGTTTGAGGCGATTCCAAACCGTTCATCTTATAACGTGGGCTCTCTTTTGTACTTCGCCCTAGTACTGTCACCTACACGTGATTTTCAAATAGGTTGATTCCTTTTTTAATTGCCAAACCGTCCGTCCCACCGAGTCTTTCGTGTTCGACTCGGGTGTCCCAACCGAACTTTAATGGTCCACAACTTAAGTTTCTTTTTGTATTTTAATGATTTGTTTATCCGTAACAATTTTCATAATATTTTGTCTCAAATGACTTGATTGAAACTAAAAGAGCCGTGTCTCAATTGTATTTATTTAACATGGTCAATTTGATCCTTTGATTAAGATAAACCCATACATGCACCCAGAGTGTTAGCTCAATTGGCAGCACGATTATTAGCTACCTAACGTAATCAATCCTCTTGTTTAGTTCGGGACCATCAATGGTCCAACTTAACGTTTGATGACACCAACCGAGGACACAATTAGGATGTCAAAAGCCATGCTAATTGTCACATGCAATCTTCTTTCAATGGTCAATTTTCGATTGGTTGACACGTTGAATATATTAAAATTAATGTGTCATATTGGCCGAGTTTCTCTTTGAAATAATTTAAGAATGGCCCTACTTAATTGTTTTTTTTGTATAATTCTTCTTCTTTATTAATCTTGCTGGGTGAGGATAATTAGATGAAGCCATCGACACAAGTGCACATCGTTTTCAGCACACAAATGCGAATAAATCACCCCTACTCGGGCCCGTAAATAAAACAAAAAATTGTATTTTAAACCAATTTGCAGATCGCGATAAAGTTGCCCTTTTCCGACACCTCGCCAAAGGGCAGCATAGGGACGTGCCATAAAGAGGCATTAAGAATGTGAAGGCCGACCGCCTCTTTTAATGGGCCGAGTGTAATTTAAAAAAACCGACACTGAAAGGATGAACATGTTAGAAATGGGTAGGATTCAGTTTTCTTATATGTAAATATATAAGATAGTGCTAAATGTATAATGTATTTGTGTGCGTAATCTTACATAAGCATCTTTAATATTTAATCTTAGAGATTAATAATGAGATTTGAATTATTTTGAATGAAAAGTATAAAAGTACAATGACAACTCATTGTGATCTAAAAGATCAAAAGGTTGAAATGTTTAAGCAAGATTATACACCAAAAGATATTATACACACAGTTTGCACTATCCTAAATGGTCGAGTAGCCAATTCACCCCGCCCCACATAAAATTTTAGATCCGCCACTATGTTGAAGTTGTGCACCATTTTGTATTTAGCAAAATCTTTTGACATCTATAGGAACCAGAGTCTCTTCACATTACTGTTAATTTAATGTAAAACATCTAAACTAAGCAGCTAGTCACAAGAATCATATTTGTTTTGGTAGATATGCACTTGAGGCACTTGATCCTCTTGAAACATATATCTTTAAATAACTTTGACATGAATGTGATGCTTTTAGCTTTGTTTAGTACAAACAATCTTGAGATGTTGCCTTGGATTAGGGATGACAATTGGGACCTGCTCCGCCCTGCCTCGTATGGAAACAATCTTAACTTTAACATGAATGTGATGTCTTTTGTATCTTTTATGAGAGGTGGTGCCAACAAGTGAGATTTTGCTGAATCTCACCCCGTCTCAATGAAATATGCTAATGTTGAACAAATTTTCAATTAACATGAATGGGGTTGTGCTTCAAAGAGGGTCAAAAGTATGGCACTCTTTTTAATTTAAAAATAAACAAATAAACTTCATTGACGACTCCTTAGATGTTAGATTTAATGGCAAGAGAAAATGGGACTGAATAAGTTGGTGATTTTAGTTAGCAATTATATGTAATATAAAAATAGATAAGGGCCAGACCCGGCCTTATCTATTATTATACTACATATATTAATGATGCCAATATACTTGGGTGTGTATATATGTGTAGAATGATTGGATCATGCTCACTTGTGACACATGCCCAATTGCTCTTGGGTAGCATGACTATAATAAAAATATCCTTAGTACTTTTTCAAAGCACCTTAGAAATTTTAAGATTATACTAATGCAACCCAAATGCTAGGTGGAGATGAGGAGTGGGGAAGATCCAATTTTCATATATATATATATATGTGTGTGTGTGTGTGTGTGTGTGTGTGTGTGTGTGTGTGTCAATTCGGGGCCTGGGAGAAATGCAGGCTGGGCAGGTCCAGTTCATATATATATATATATGAACTGGACCTGCCCAGCCAGCATTTCTCCCCCTTGGATTGACACATCTAGTTACTCTGCCATGGCTTTTCCTGCTCAGTCTACCACAAGGCCAGATGGGCCTGGCTCAAAAACTAGGCTGGAAAATCCAAGCCCAGTCGGCCATCTTTCCAGGGCAGGACTGGGCCGCCCCCATAGTCCTGGTCCATTTTGACATCTCTAAGTAAAATAATGTTATCAGTAACTTAGTGCGATGACTAAAATTAAGAGTATAACTATATAGGTCGTTCTCTATTCGATGCCGTGGAAATAGACCAATCTTGCTAGGCAACAACAGCTGGGTTAGGCATGAAATCTTATCAGATATGCACATTCTAGTATTCGAATTGACGTTGTTCTCCTACATCCACGTCCATCACAGAGAAAATTCCACCATGATCAATCGAAATGTTATACAGTTCGAGCTTCTTATATCCAACTAGGGCATCCTTCAAAACTCGGAACATTAGAATGATACTCCATTCGGATCAGATCGATCAGCTCCACTTTAAATGTGGACAATTGATTGCATAGCAGTTACAAATCCTTCTTTCTATTGTCCCTAGTGAGCTTCTTTTCTCTCATCTTAATAACACACGTATGCACGTGCATACATACATATATATATATATATATATATATATATATATATATATATATATATATATATATATATATATATATATATATATATATATATATTATATATATATATATATATATATATGTATTTACTTACATACATACATATATAAGGCATCTTAGCTACATAATGCCTTTAGGTGCATGATCTTACACAAACAATTTGATATTTGAGATCAACGGTAAATTTTTTGAATTACTTTGTAAAAAATACATATAGTACATTGAATGTAAAGTACAATGACATTTTAATTCAATTTTTTATTGTTGATATCAAAGAGTGAGTCAAAAAAACAATCGTAACATCAAAAACACCTTACTCAACATCTCGGAAAACAAAAAACCACCCCATACAAACCACCTTACCCTGTTTCTATGGCTTCTCTGGCATCATGTAAAGTACAAAAGTACAATGACATTTTAATTCAAATTTTTATTGTTGATATCAAAGAGTGAGTCAACAAAAAAATCGTAACATCAAAAACACCTTACTCAACATCTTAGGAAAACAAAAAACCACCCCATACAAACCACGTGACCATGGTTATGTGGCTTCTCTTGCATCACCTACGTCCCTACTCCAAACTCAACAACACAACAACCGGAACGGAGTTGGAGGGGGAGGGGAGCACACCGAGGTATACAGGTGCTTACCATCCGATGGGATATATATATGTGTGTGTGCGTGTGTGTGTGTATATATATATATATATATGTGTGTATATATATAATGTATGCACCCGATATAGTTTTTCTTTGTTCTTACTGTGTACGCAATGATGTTGAAGATGCATTTGCATATAGACAACAATCGGGCATACTAGTGCGGATGCAGCAAGATGCATGTATTCTTACGCTGTATGCAATAATGTGCAAGTCATACGGATAGGCAACGTCCAAGATGCATGCACAAGGTAAGTGCCGGAAGATTGTGATCTAACTATTGTGATTCGGTTTGGTTTGTTCCAGCTTATTTTTGTTTTGTGTGTGTGCATGTGTTCGTGCTACAAAACAATGGTAACTATTTCTTTTTCACAACGGGAGGCCAAAGCCTCACACACACACCCATGCACACCTCGAGAATCGAACTCACCACCGGCAAAATTTGGAGTCCATACCAGATGAGCTAATGCTATGCGTGCAAACAATGGTAACTTTTAACAACAAGATTTTGTGGTTAAGCCGGGTGTGCAAGCTGAAGTGAGTCGAAGCCAGCCATTCAGCTGATCAATTGCTGGTCTCTTAGAATGAAGCATTTAAGCCTGATCGACAAGTTTGGTGAAAGATAAATGGGATTTCAGAACAGGGAAAAGAAAACAACCTACATCGCTGGTTCTGAATCTTATTATGGTTTGGTTCCCTTGTAATGGAATTGGAACGAATCACAGGGTCTTTTATTCTGGTTTATTACGGTTCGGATTCTAGGAGTGGTTCAGATCCGGTTCAACCCACCAAGACCAAACCCGCCATCTCTAGCCATATAAATCAAATGGTTGAAAAGGATTTGGAAGCCACGAAGCAACAAGAAGCCTGGGAGGGTGTTTGATTTTGAGGACAGGCCTGCAAAATTGTCAACCCCAAGTGTGGGCTGCTGGTTGACCTCGTAATGGAGTAAAAAAGAGTATGGGTGGACGCTCACATTTGATTACGAGGCAAACTGAGCCTATATTTCTAGTTTCGTAGGTCTAGGCCTTGTAATTCAACAACCCCTAGAGATCCACCAGCATCATCAGATTTTCATCTCGTTTGAACCCAATCTCTCAACATGATCCCATGGAAGAGGTTCACATCGGTTGAGTCATATCGGTCGATACCAGCGCCTCCTAGCGTGCCCACCATGTCCCTCCTCTGAAATCCATTTTGAAGTGCCGAACAGATTATCCAAATTGGATACCTAAATGTGAGAATGGGAAATACTTGGTTTGTACAATAAAATACTGCAAAAGTTTGATGTAAATTCTGATGAACTCCAGCTTCTACTGAAAATTGCGTACTAAAAATTTCAGGACCAACTTGCCTCCAAGGTCGTTCTACTTAGCTCAGACTAGCTAACCAAAAATAATTAATATCGACCAAAAGGAACATTAAGAATATCTTAGTCTACATCACATGGTTCAAATAGATTCGAAGATGATTTAGTTCCCTTTGAAATGGATCAAGGAATGAATACACTAATGGTGTATAATCACTAGTCCGAAAAGCCATCTTGTTAGTGATTTTGAGGATCACAAGGATGATACTTACAGCCCTATGACCAACTTTCCCACGATTTCAACGACAGATTCTCAAGTAGCATGAGAAAAGGCATTCAAAATTCATGTCAGCATGACCTAAAGAGTTTCTCCTTCTAACTAATAATTGATATAACTCATGGTGCCATTAGCAACGAATGTTGTGGCATTAGAAACCACTTTCTTGAGTGACAATCATGTTTTTTAGTAGCACCACATGAGCTATGTCTTCACCATGTCTACATATAGTGGTGTTGTTAAACGAGAATCATCTAACTTTTCTCCCAAAGTGCGAGTCTTTTTATACTTAGTATTTCAGGTGAATTTACAAGTCCTATTGTAGCGCTAATTAGATTTATAAATTATTATGTTTCTTTGTTGGTTTGTCTAAGACTCAATTACATTCTTGCAAAACGAACCAAGAGTCTTTATTGTATCCTCAAGGTGCTTGTTGGGGTCTATTGTATCTGGTTATTTGACACTAGAGGTGATAAATAAACTTAAAAGTTAGCATTTGTCATATCTAAAGAATAATGCTATCATAACCTTCTTTCTTAGGATGTTAAACCCGATCTCCTGAGTGCCGACGAATGAAGAAATTGTCATTTACAAGAGCTCAGCACCAACACAAGACATAAGGCATTCGACATAGGACAGCCTTCCCAAAGCAAATCCTTTTCACAAGGAACTGCCTCAAGCATCTAATAATAATGATCTAAGTGGTTGTAAGCATGTCCTACACGTCAATTACTTGAACATCCCAAGTTGGAGGGAAAGTAGACGAGGGTAGAGAAATCCAATATGTTATTGAATTTGCATTGAGAATCACGGCTTATTTCGAGATCTTAGTTTTTCAATTACAGTTTACTCAATTTGAGTTTGAAAATCTTATGGAGTTGGCTTCATCAGTAGAGTATAAATTTTTAAATTATTATATCCATTAAAAAGAACTATATTAAATTGTTGAAAGATGCATAAGCCTCATGGGATCACTGTGGTGGGAGAGAGGGCTTCTGCTGTAGACCGGCGGCAGGGGCTCGATCTGAGATCAGCTTTCAACTAGGCGCAAGAGCCACAACAGAGTCAGCATGGTGCTAATTGGCTTCATTTGGTTTAATCTTCCAAAACTTCTCAAAATGATTTAGAATCTTATGAACTTATGCTTTAAATACTTTCTTTGGTACAGTACCGGGGCCGCAGCAAAGAAGGCCTGGAAACAGGAGCTTTACCGTCCGCTTGATAAGCAAATCCCCTCTGCTCCACCATGAGCAGTACTGAGATCACCGGTCCCTCGAGCCAAATATGGTGACCCATCAATAGGTTCAAGTTACGTGTGGCGAACTCATCTGCACATTGATTTCCTCCGCGTAATGTGGCCGGCCTTAACCATCCATTCTTTACCCATCATGTTGATAATATGTTTGTAAAAAGAGTTACTAATGGCCCCTGTGTTGGTTTCTCTTTTCATCATCTACCGAAGCTGTCCTGATTGATTAGCATGTTTCCCCATGTATCTTCATAATACTTGTGTTAGCATACCTGCGGAAACCCTATGTATTGTTGACTAGGAACTGAAAATATATGAAACAAGAGCCTCGGAGTTCAGTAAGAGGTAGGGTTGTATGATCTCACCTCGCTTTTTACTAGTTCACAAGGGCTACCAGCCACCCATCCCCTTTAACGACGGTTCTATAGCTCAACCTCGTAATCAAACACTCCCTTGCTGCCCGTCATTTTCAAATCGGGTGCCTTTATTAACCACATTAGGAACTTTTCATATCCTTACCACTATATTTACCTTCCATGCTTCTAGCAACTATGGTTAAAGACAGTTCAAACTGATAAATATCTAAATAATTATTGAAAACTCTCACAATTTATCATTTTCTCTAAAAAATTCAAGTGTGCTATGCTAGTAGATCAGTAGCCAAAGAGCTGCATGGCTTTTGTGCTTCTATTTTCATTTCTTCACTACAAGATACCTGCACCTGAAATGGGGCATGAACTTCCAGGGGTGTCCAAATGCAGGCATAAGTTTCTTACAGACAAATTCCAACTTCGAGTTATTGCATGCAGAGTGCTTTAGCTAGGGTGTCAATGGGTGACCTGGTCCACATTCACTTCCAGACCCAGAACCAGGTTCAAATGAATCAACCAGACTCTTTCTAATGTTTTACATTGAAAATTTGGTCGTCTTTGTCAAAACACAGGCCAAACCCAACTCCGGCATAGATCTTAATAACCCATTCCTTAGCTTCATATATTAGTGAGATCAATCTAATATGGGTGATGAATTATCTATTCTTTAGTTACCAAACCCTGAACCCATCTAGGACTAACAAGAGGAGCTTCATAGTATCAAGAAACTGAGATAACAATATGGTACTTAATTATCAGATCCCACCATCAAAAGAGACATCAAACTTAAAACAATGACAACCACAATGGCAAACCCCACTTAGTGCGGGAAAAGGTTTGGTTTGGTTTGACAATCATACTACCAACAATTGCACCGAAACAAATATGAGCATCCAAATTTCATTACTTACATCTTTTAAACGTAGAAGAAAGTATGAATCAGTTTCTATAAGGTAAATACATTGAACCTACTGCAGAAGTACAGCAGGAATACCCTTAGATCGCACACTTAAATGACCCAGAACCATGCCACCACCGAGCTGATTGCTAATCCAATGCCCAGAAACAAGACTCGTAAAATCCGTGCTGTCTCAGCTTCCTGAATTTGAAGAGACTTTGGTGCAAGAATCATCAAGACGCTTGTGAAATAACCATTCGTTAATCCGAGCAGACATGTTAGCAGTGTGACTGGAATCTCAGTTCGAAAGAATGCAGGACCATGCAAGCAAGCGTAAAACAGAGGATAGAAAAGCAACCTAGCTACTGATTCTCCAACTGCGATCTCTGCGTTCTGGATTACATAGGCTGCTGTTAAAGACTTCCCAACCAGATCGAATACATTGTACGCTATGATCGAGTGTCAGTCCTTCAATAGCGCAGAATGCACATCTTCTGTGAATATATTCGGGGAATATTGACAACGTTACGAAATAGATAAAGAGGATACCAAATCAGTACAACTTGTTGAAGAAATCACGCACTCAAATCATCAAAAACTGCAACAATCATCATGACGATATGGATCGGCAGCTGACAAGGATTACACTTATATACATTTTATAACTTGAAACACTATTCTACCCTTACTAAGTATTATACATGTCTCGTATAACTCTTAGCCACCAACCTAACTTTATACTGTTTTATACTTTCATCCGCATTGAATTTAATCGTGTACACTCACTTACAGCTCACTGTTTTTCTTTTTGACGAGAGATCTGAAATAACCCATATTTGATTATGTTCTAAAGCTGCAATTTCATCATCCATAGTTGCACACCATGTAGGGCTTTGGTTTGTTTTCTCAAAACTCTTGAAAACCTACGTACTTTTGCATTCTTTAGAAACAATTGATATTCTTTTGAAAATTAGATTGTGATATCATCCGATGTAATGGATATGTCGCAATCTCACATTTTTTTCTTTCTTAAAGAAATAGGTAAATCATCAAATGCATTAGAAGTCATAGGCATTACCTGAGGAGGAGGAGGAGGAATTTCAGGTGAAGATCTTGATTCAGGGTAGCAATTGGATTTTACATAACAACTTTTCTTTCCCCTCTAGGATAGGTATTTCATTCACCTTTTTTTGAAGTTTTATTTTCCTACATTTTTATCTTAATTTCTGAGTATACTTCTGAAGGTATTATCGGTAATACTATAGAAGGCACATTGATGGTTGATTGACTGCCCTTATTCTCACAAAATAGAATTTTTTCATAAAATGTCACATCCATGGTGACATAACATCTCCTCTTAACTGGGTCATAATAGTTAGTACCCTTTAAGTGTAGAGGAGTATCTCAAAAATATACATTTGATTGTTCTGGCATCAAGTTTATCTCTAATACTTTTATGCACGTGTACAAAATAAGTCCATCCAAATATTTTCAAAAGAATATGAAACTATCTTTTGTTTGGACACAATAGAGATGGAAAGAAGAATCCTTATTAAGAATTGCACTAGGCATGTGATTTATAAGATACACAACTGCTAAGGTGGTTTCTCTCAGTAGAATTTAGGAACATTATAACCAATCTATAAAGTTTTAGCCACCTCCAATATATGCATATTCTTTCTTTCAGAGACACTATTATGTTGTGGAGAGTAAGAACATAAAGTTTGATGTAATATGCCCTTACTTAAAAAGTATGAATATAAGAAATTACTCATATACTCTCTTTCATTATTACTTCTAATAATTTTGATCGAATGTTGAAAATGATTCTTAATAAACTCACAATATGAGGGCATAACATTCACAACCTCATCTCGTTTTTTAAAAGGTAAATCATGGTAAATTTAGTACAATCATCTATAATCTATAAATGAGATAAAATATCTGTAATTGTATAAGGATGTAATAAAACTTGTAATTGTATAAGGATGTAATAAAACATGGGCCACAAATATCTAAATGGACAATTTCAAAGGGCTTTAAAGATCTAATTTTATTTAATAGAAAGGAAACACGATAATGTTTAGCTCTCTAACAGGTATCACATCTTAAAATAAAATCATTATAACTCATGAATTCAGGTAACGAAAATATGATCTTAAAGAGAGGGAGATGTCTCAATCATTGATGCCAAAGTGATTATTTTATTTTCTGTTTTTCAGTAAGTAACAAGGTTCCTTCTACTACCTTGTGTGTCTCATCATAAAAGTATAGTCCTTTCTTCATGCTACATTGACTACAGATTTCTCCCATCTTCAATTCTTAAAAAATATAGTGAATGAAATAAAATGCCATTGTGCACTGTAAGTCTTTAGTTAAATCATGAATAGAAAGTAAATTCACTAATAGAGTAGGAATACATAGAACATCTTTAAGGAGTCCAAGAGATGTAATAATACTCCCTTTTTCAACTATAGGAGTGTTTGACCTATCGGCCATCTTAATACCAATGCCTTCGTAAATCAACTCATAATCCTGAAAGTACCTATGGTTTCACCACATAGAATATAGCATCGGAGTCAATAACCCAAGTTCATGTATTAAAAGTGGGAGAGTTACCCTAATCCATAAACAAAAAAGGATAAGCCATGGTAGCCTATAGATTTATGATAGTAGAAGTTGATGTTGTCTGAGAATCAACAAGTCTCAGTTCTAGCTCTTTTATCTTCCTCTTCATTTCGATCAAAGAATTTAGATATGTCTCTATCACATTCTTTTCATTTTAGTCAATCATATAAACTTTAGATTGTTGATTTTGGTTATAACTCGGTCGACCAATCAGTTATCAACATGTCTCTCAGGTATGTCTAGTTTTCCCACAGTGAGTGTATGAGAGTATGTCTTTCTCATCTGAAGAATATTGTGTTCGACCTATTCCTCTTCCATTATGTTCTCCTCTTCCACCTCTAAGTCCAGAGGTAAGTTGAAAATTCTTTCCACCAAAGGTCACAGTTTATACATTGGTATTTTTCTCTTTTTTCTCAAGATTTTGATTGTCTTCTTCTCTCAAAAATAGTGTATAGATTGTGCTAAGTGAGGAAAGTTTTTTCCTACTTAAGATGTTATTTTTCGATGCCTCGAAATCTCAAGAAATATCTCATAACAAATCAAACACTTTCCTTTCTTCAAACTCTTCATTTCTTTCTTTAATGCAGTTTTGACATTTCATTTTTAAACAAAAATGGCTAAATTCGTAATTTACTCTCTATCCCTTTAGGTTTTATTATACACCCCGCTCTAAATTTGTTAAGAAATCGAGACTCCCATTAACTTTGCCATTAACATTTTGCCATTTGCCATTTGTACTTGTGCCAAACATGTTCATGTAGACTTACTCTATACAAATAGCTATCTCTTTGTGGACTTTTCGCAAGACCCGAACCAGCGCGTTGTGAAAGTGGTCCCTTTGCTTTGGCGAAAACATTAATGTGTGCCTAAAAAGTTTTTTACAAGAGAATTATTTATGGGCGATGAAGTATAGATATGGAGTTACGGATATGAGATACGATGGAAGACAAAAATACAAAAATATACTCAAATTCAAAAATTATAGAAGTACTGAACCACGACATATATATATATATAATCTTATAAAATTTAAGAAAAAAAATTCATAATTCATTAATATTATTTACTATAAGTTTTAAAAATTTATAATATCTTAATATATGTCATATGTGTCATTATTTATTACCTAGTAAAAGTCCCTCCCAAAAAATATAGAGCATAATTTCTATTGATATATTCTAGCATCAAATCAAGCCAATTTACTATAATAGAAGCCCCTTGCTAAGCTGTACAATTACATGTGTATTAAAAAAGTGTAATTAGAAGGAATATTGATGTGAGGCAATGACTTTGGTAAAGGCAGAAATTAATAACACTTAGTATGGCCCAAGCGGAGGTAGAAAGAGTAGATGAAAATAATAGTACGTGAAAAGATAAAACTTAAAATCTTGGTATGTAAAAATAGTAGCTTGAGGCGTTAGTCATGTGATTGGGCTTAGGTGGAGTTCTGAGGGCTTACTTAATTAAGCGTTAGTTATGAAAATTAATTTTTTAAAAAAATTATTAATAGTTTGTATCCAAGCCATGTCTTAGACATGTCCAAACGTGTCTTAGACATGATCCAAACGTGTCCAAGATATGTCTGAATGTATCATGAGACATGTCTATCTGAAATATGTTTAAATTAAAATTAATAATCTTTTTAATTGAATACATTTGAACCACAGAAGACAATATATATCATATTAGTATCTTTATATATCTAACGGATCTCGCATCTATCCTATCCTGCATAATATATCGATACTTCATAGTTTATATGGACATCTCTCTTAAATGATTCCTCAAAATTTTAAAATAATATATCCACCAATATTGTATTGGTAAAGGTAAGACTAGTAGCTAGAAAATTTAATCTCTTTCTTGCTATTATCTACTCAAGCATAAAGTTTACCATTGCACGTGTGATGTGATGATCTAGAAAAGCACTTCTCAGCTTCATCTAGGGGTATGTAAGTAGGGAGGCGTTGTTGTAGTGCACTTTATTAAGTTTGGGTATACAATACATCCTTAACTTTTACTGCCGATAATAGATTTTTTGGACAAGTTCTTGCTTTTTTTTTTAGACCAATGTACTTATTCATGCGGAGAATTGTAGGCTAAGTCGCATTGTCGCAGGAAACAATGTTCCGCGCCCATGCCAGGAAACAATGTTCACGCTTGAGAAAAATACCATTCACCATAGGAAAAAATAATGTTCATGTTTGAAAAATTACTATTCACTACACACTTAGGCCCGATTATTCTGTTACTTATAGGTACGTCACATTCATTTTTTAAAAGTTGCATATTTATGTAGATAATATCGATTAAATAATACTGAGTTATAATTATACTGACCTTTATTTTTTTTCATAAATAGCTTGTACATCTTCTTAAAAATCTTACTTAGTGTGTGTAAAATAGTGTCGATTAAAATCGTAAGATTTTTAGTGTCTTCTGCAAGTTGTTTATTAAAAAAATAAAAAAGTAGTATATACTTTTAGTGTAGTATTATTTTAAATGTTTATTATTTATACAATTAATGCAACTTAAAAAAATAGTATAATGTTAAAAAAGTGGTGGCAGCTGCTTGGTGGTGAAATGACAATTGACATGATTAACTGCAGGTGACGAACAGTGGCATTTGAAAGCTTGATAAAAAACATAAAACTAAAAAAATATAAAATAAAAAAATTATATAAGACAAAAAAAAGGTTAGCAGGTTTCACGCGTAATTGATCAAAGTCATTGATTATTTTTTATGATTAAATCGATGGCTTGGATCACATGGTGCTACCATACACCCTCGAAAGGATGGTGTATATTAGAAAATAGCTAATAATAGCGGTGGCGAGAACTAGAATTGGTGAGGTTAAATTGGGGATTCATTTCCATTTGCACATCTAGGACCCAAGCCTCTCCAACTGTAGTACTCATGCCGAGAAGGCTAACACTGTTTACATGGATTAAAGGACAGATACAGCTTTAGACATTATAAGAACATGACAGTTAAACATAATGTTGCCCTACAAGTTATGAAGATGATGGTTATGATCGCAACTTAAACAGAGATCTAATTGATATGGTACAGTATTAAACAACCATAAATGGGTTTGGATGAATGATCCAGGACACTTTTGCTACTAAATTTGTCTTCTTAAGTGCAAGATTGGCACTATCAATATGCTTAAACTTTCAGGTTGCATAAGGTATGAGGCCATCTCCATTGCTGCCTAAAGAGTACAAAGAACTTGCCACGGATCTGACACTCTAAAGGCCTTTGCTTTCGTCAAATCAGTTTCATGAAGGTAAAGTTATTATTCACATTGTACGCAAGGGGGGACCTTAATTCCTTGCACAATGTAGATCGTGTCAAGGTCATGGACCAAGAAGCAACTCTAGATTGAACACTAAGATCCCACACAGAACTGTAGATTCAGCCCTTTCTGAAGTTAGATCCAGCCCAAAACCCCGCTTGACACTAGACTACCTATGCATGCAAGCTCACACACACACTCAAGGGGCCCAGCCATGCCAAGGTGAAAGTCCTAGCTCTACCCCTGGACACAAACCACAACAAATTTGGCCACATGAAAATCTGGCACCTTGCATATGAGAACACTAAGCGATCACTGTACATGAACTTCCTTTTTTGTTAGGCTCTCACAAAAAACCCCAACTTTAAGAAAGCTGGGCAATGATTCTTCATGCATCATTGTGCAATCGTTATCTAATCCGATTAGAACTAGATGAGAACATGGCTTTTTATTTCTTGTTTTTGTGACACTAAATTTCCCTGCATTAAACCAATTTTGCAGCAATAAAATCCTAGTAAAACTCTTCCTATGTAAGGGATCACCCTTGCATTGCTAGTCCCAAGCCCGGATAGAGGAGGAGGGTTGTGTTAGGCTTCCGACAACCAGCGTAAAACTTCGTCGGATTTTATAACATGGATTACAAAAATTATGAACAATGCTTTAGCGTGTCCCCGCCTAGCAACGTGTTGTAGAGCCCGAATGCAATAATAAGGGCCACTACATTTTCGCCCGAATGTAGTGAATCAATTGCAAAGAGGGTTCCCCCATTATGGACGGGTGTGGGTAAAGAAGTTAGTCCCGCTACATTGCCGCCCGAATATAGTGAAAATTTTTCAGAGAGGGTCTCCGTATTTTGAATATGAACGGATGCGAGGGTTAAGAAAGCTAATCCTACATAATAAGATTCATATTAGTTCTTGGAATATCGAAACATTATCCGGTAAGCTAATAGAGGTGGTAGATACTATGATTCAGAGAAAGATTCATATTCTATGTTTACAAGAGACAAAATGGGTTGAAGAAAAAGCAAAGGAGATAGAAGATATAGGTTTTAAATTATGGTACTCAAGTAAAGAAAAGGCTCGAAGCAGAGTTGGTATTCTCATAAATAAAGATTTAAAGGATAGTGTAGTAGACATACAATGATATGGTTACCAAATCATGACATTGAAATTAGTGTTAGGAGCAGAGGTTTTGAATATAGTTTGTGCTTATGCACCCCAAGTAGGACTATAAGATAGTATAAAGACAACTTTTGGGGAAGAGTTAGATAAGGTGATTCAAAAGATTCTACAAAGGGAGATTTTGTTTAGGAGGAGATTTAAATGGACATGTCAGAAAAGAGGCATTAGGATATCAAGGTATTCATGGAAACTTTGGTTTTGAGGACATAAATGAGGAAGGTAGGGAGATTTTAAATTTTGCTATAGCATTTGATCTCTTTATAGTCAATACAATCTTCAAAAAATGAGATGAACATTTAATTACTTATAAGAGTGGCTTATCACAAACACAAATTGATTACTTTATTTGTAGAAAAACATATAGAGTGTGTTGTAAAGATTGCAAGGTAATTCCAGAAGAAAGCTTAACCATCCAACATTGACTTTTAGTTATGGATTTACAAATAAAAAATGAATTGTGGAACCTCAAAATCGAGAAAGAAGATATATTTAAACAGAAAGTCCTTGAAGGAGATGTTTGGAATTATATTGGTACACCCAGTGATACGTGGAACAATATAACTATACATATTAGGAAAGTAGCGAATGATGTGTTAGGTGTATCTAAGGGAGGTGTACCAGCACAAAAAGAAGCTTGGTGGTGGAGTGAAGTAGTGCAAAATAAAATCAAGGCAAAGAGAGCATGTTACAAATTACATTATGCTAAGAAAATTTGCAAAACTTTAGAGGCTTATAAGAAAGCAAAAAAGGAAGCGAAAAAGGCCGTCAGTGAAACAAAAACTAAAATTTGGGAGGATTTATATAAAAAACTCAACTCAAAAGAGGGTGAAAGAGATATTTTTAGGATAGCTAAGGCTAGAGATAAGAAAACTAAAGATCTTAATTATGTTAGATGCATCAAAGACGAGAATGAAAAAATTCTAGTGACAAATGATGATATAAAAAATATATGAAAAATTTATTTTTATAAGCTTTTTAATGAAAATAAGGATATTAGCATTAGCTTAGGAAAGTTAGACAAGTCAGAAAAGTACATAAACCACAATTTCTAATGGCGTATTCAAAAGAATTAAGTCAAAGAGGCTCTTAAACATATGAAGGATGGTAAATCGGTAGGACCACATAATATTACTATAGAAGTTTGGAAAATACTAGGAGAAATAAGAATCACTTGGCTCACAAGATTATTTAATGAAATATGGAAAAACCAAAAGATACTCGAGGAATGGAGAGCAAGTACACCTATACCCATATATAAGAACAAGAGAGACATTCAAAATTGTGTGAATTATCGAGATATCAAGTTAATGACCCATACTATAAAATTGTGAAAAAGAATTATCGAACGTAGGTTAAGACAAGTATCAAGTACAACAAAGAACCAATTTGGATTCATGCCAGGCATATCTACTGTTGAAGAGTTTCACCTTTTGAGATGTCTTATGAAACATTTTAGAGCAAAAAAGAAAGACCTTCACATGATATTTATTGATCTAGAAAAAGCTTATGATAGAATAACGAGGGAGGTTCTTTGGAGAACTTTAGAAAAAAGAAGTATCCCATTTACATACATTAATCTTATAAGAGACATGTATGATGGTGCAAAAGCATGTGAGAGGACTTATGAAGGAATGACAGACTTCTTTCAAATTAATATTGGGTTACATCAAGGATCAACTTTAAGTCCATACTTATTTATAATGGTGATTGATGAGTTAACAAAACATATTCAAGATGAAGTACCTTGGTGTTTGTTATTTGCAGATGACACTGTATTAGTGGAGGAGTCTAAGGAAAAAGTTAATAGAAAATTGGAATTATGGAGAGAAACATTAGAAAGCAAAGGCCTCCGACTTAGTAGAACAAAGACATAATATATGGAATGTAAGTTTGATCATTTGGTTACCTCAGAGAACATAGAAATTAAAATTGGTATACATTGTATCTCCCAAAAGGAAAGTTTTAAATACCTAGGGTCAATTTTTGAGAGTGATGGAAGAATTGATGGAGATGTTACGCATAGAATTAATGTTGGTTGGTTAAAATGGATAGTAGCATCAGGTATTCTTTGTGATAAGAAGATACCATTAAAGTTAAAAGGTAAATATTATAGAGCAGCAGTTAGGCCTGCCATGTTTTATGGTTCTGAGTGTTGGGCGGTTAATCATCAACATGTACAAAAGATATCTGTGACAGAAATGATGTTGAGATGGATGAGTGGTCATACAAGAAAAGATCGTATACATAATAAGATTATTAGAAACAAATTAGGAGTGACACCAATAGAGGATAAAATGAGAGAATATCGTTTAAGATGGTTTGGACATATAGAAAGAAGATCAAAAGAAGAACCTGTAAGAAGGTATGAAAAACTAAATTTGGAAAGTATTAAAAGAGTTAGAGGATGACCACAAAAGTGTTGGAAAGAAACAATAAAGAATGATCTAGCTTATTGTGAGTTAACTGCTAACATGGCACATGATAGGGATCTGTGGAAACAAAGAATCCATGTAGCCGACCCCGTCTAGTATGGGAAAAGCCTTAATTGTTGTTGTTGTTGTTGAAATCGTTGTAAACGGTATAGAGTCACATGGAGTAAAAGCATAAGACATGCTTATAGATCTTTCCCCAATTGTTACAAAACCACGAAAAACAACTACATGGACAAAATGAAAACAACACCAAATACCAACAAATGGTCGTAGTGCATTTGCCCCGAGCGTCAACTATGAATACAGTAAGAAACGAACCCTCCGCCTTCCTCAACCCCCCACTGTCCCTGGCCCCCAATAAAAGGAGAACTTTCAACTTTTTTTGTAGTAGACCAACATGAGTTTCTAGCTTCAACCCACAAAAGATGAAAGCATTAAGAAACAAAAGACACTTAATTTGCATGCAAATCAACCATAATCCTCATTTGAAATTAATACAAAGTCACACATTTTTCCAAGAAATAAACGGTAAATCGTGGTTCCATAACTATAATCATAAGAAAAAGAACAATTAATCCCTGGACAAGGAAATCAAAAGCAGAGGTTGTTGAAATTTTGACAACGGCTTCATCGGAGATTTGCCACGCAACGGAAGACCTCTGTATTGAAGACGAAGAGCAGAATACGTAGAATGAGGTATGTGATTTTTTTGGTTTCCCACGCCGATTTTTCAGGGAGGTTTCTATTTATTTTCACTATTATGGTTCTATGCGTTGCTTTGTATTTATAGAGTAACACTTGACTCCTCATCTCGGATATTCAGGCTGGACTTTCCGTTCTGGAGCCCTTATATGGCTAAATAGTCAATCTAGTTGTTTCTTTGAGTTAAACTATCGAAAATGATCAATTTCTTGGCTTAACATCTCCTACTTTGTCATTCAAACCAAATGATCTAATATATTAGTTTTTCTCTCACTTTTGCGGGGTTTCTCTAGTCATGTCATCTTATGATTGTTGTTGCAATAGTTAACTGTTGTGTGATTTCTTACCTATACTATAATCAAATATATCTCAAATCTATGTTTGTAATATGTTTTGAGAAAATATTCTCTATTATGTCTTTAGTCAAGGGGTCTGCTAACATATCTTGAGTTGGCATGTATGAGATGGATATTTCCTTTCTCATAACCATATCATGAACATAGTGGTATTTAACCATTATATGATTGCTTTTGGAGTTGACAACTCCACTCTTGATTAGAGTAATTGCTGCATTGTTGTTACAATAAATGACAATTGGATCATCGGCTATGTTTAGTTTTAAATCTCGTATGAAGCAGTTTATCCAAATAGCACTTGTTGCAACCATACAGCAAGTCACATACTCAACTTCTTGTGTATACAATGTTATACAACCCTATTTCTTACAAGCCCAAGAAACAATTCCACCTCCAAATAAAAATATTTGTTCTCAGGTTGATTTGTTGTCATCTTTGGTCCTAGCAAAGTTAACATCTGATTATCCTACAACTTCTAGTTCATCAAAAACATAATTTTAAGTCATTTGTTCCTTTAAGATATCTTAGAATCATTTTCACAATTATCCAATGGTTTTATTCATTACTACTTTGATATATGCTCATAAGACCAACAGTGAAGCTAATATCAGGTATTGCACATAACATAACATACATCAAGTTATCCATAGCTTGTGCATAAGGAACGTTGCTAAGTTTTACCCCTTTTGCAATGGGTGTAGATGCAGACTTGCATCCACCCATTTTAAACATTTTGAGGATATAGTCAATATATCTCTCCTAACATAGGCATAAAAGTTTAGATTCTCTTATTCGAGAAATCTTTATACTCAAGATATAGGATACTTTTCCCATATTCTTCATTTCAAACCTTTAGTTTAACCATGAATGAGTTTTGACAATCATCTCATTGTCATTCTCAGTTAATAATATGTCATCTACCTATAATAATATGATGACAAAGTGACTCCCATTGTTCTAAACATATACACAGTGGTCAAGTTCAATAGCCACAAACCCAAGTTAAATAATGTCATTTTGAAAGATTAAATACCATTGACGAGGTGATTCTTTAAGGTCACATAAGTATTTTTTTTCAACCTATATACTATATCTTCTTTGCCTTTAACTTTGTATCCATTGGGCTGATGCATATATATGATTTCATCTAAATCTTTATTTTAAAAAATAGTTTTTACATCTACCTAATGTAAATCCAAAACATAATATCTCGATATTTCTAGGATTATTCTAATGGATGTAAATTTCGCAACAGGAGAATATGTCTCAACATAATTTATCTCCTCCTTTTGCGAAAATCTTTTTGCAACCAACTTTGCTTTAAACTTATTAATTAATTAATAAACTTTATATTTCTTTTTTAGAACTCATTTACAGCCTATGGCTTTTCTTTCTTTTGACAAATCAGCTAACTCCTAGACTTTGTTTTTTTTAATGGATTTCATTTCCTCATCCATGACTTTCTCTTTGTCTGTTGATTCATATGAGTCAATAGTTTGTCAATAAGTCAAGTTATCAGCTAGCTCATCTAAATCTATCAAATTGCATACTCTTTGAGTAAAATAAGTGTAATAATCCTGTAAGTAAGACCGTGTGACCCTAAGCCTTTTATGTTCACTTAAAGTCTCGGTTAACTTAAGAAGATCTTCTATAGGTTCAAATGATGATTGATCTAGATCTACTAGATCATCAATATATTCATCATTATTCTCAAGGATGTTATTCTTAGTATCTTCTAAGAATTCAACATCGTTACTCTCTATCAATACATAGTCCTTATAATAAAACGATATCTTTTGAGTCTTTAGGATATTCGATGAATATATATCTCAAGGACCTATTGTCTAACTTATCTCTAGACTGATGAAGAATCTTCACATGAGAGATAAATCTCCACCTCTTAAGATGACCTAGGTTGGGTTTTCTTTTAAACCACATCTCATATGGTATAGTGAATACAACTTTACATAGTACTCTATTGAGTATATACACAATTATACTTAATGCTTTTCTCCAAAATATCGTTAGTAGAGTGACATTTATTAACATTGACCTTATCATGTTTAGTAAGGTCATGTTATATCTTTCAACTACATCATTTTGTTGAGGTGTCCTAGGCATTATATTTTACTTCGAAATACCAAAGTCTTTACAGAATTCTAAAAATTCTATAGAAGTATACTTACCATCTCCATTTGATCTTAAGACTTTGATTGTATGCCCTAGTTTATTTTCAACTTCCTACTTATATTCTTTAAATACTTCAAGTGTCTCATATTTATATGATAAGAGATATAAGTATGTATATCTCAAGTAATCACTGATAAAGGTTATGAAATATACCTCTACTCGATGTGATCTTACTCTAAAGGGCACACATAAAATAGTGTGAATAATTTTCAACAACATTAAAATAGTGTGGATAATTTCCTCAAGTTTTGCAGACTTATATGCCCTAGGTGTTTATGTCATATATTTACATCAACATTAAAGGCATAATCAATATAAGTAGAAGAACTTTCATTTTCATTGATATTCAATTTGAACAATCCATGTTCTACATCAAATTCCTTGAACAAAAATACTTTTTCATGCTTTCCCACAATAACTTTGCCAAGAATAAACCTAACATCAAAACCTTTCTTAACCAACATAGGGACCGAAACCATATGGTACATTATAGTTGACATAATCAATACATCAGTCAGTATAACTGGTGTGCCTTGTACATAAATTCTAAATGACTCAATTAAAAGAATATCTTAGAAAGTGTTATTTCTCATGTATACTCGATGTTCTCCTCATTTATATTCCTTTATATCCATTGTTCCTTCTTTATTTTTTGGGGTGTCTCATCGCTCCTAAGTCAATCCACCAACCAGTCATCGAGCAATTCACGTATAAGCATTCTGATATCATGCATATTATATCTTATTTCTTTGATTAATCGTATTGTTTGTTGTTTTTATCATTTTTCTTGTTGTAGCAATCCTTCTTATAGTGTCTTATTTTTTCACAATTGAAACACTTAACCCGAGAAGCAGTTTAATGTGATTTTTTAAAATGTTGGTCATTGTTTTGTTATTTTTGCCAAAATTTTTGTTTGGTTTATTTTTTTTCTAGTTGGCTTTGGAGATGGACCCTATATTGTCTTTTACTACTAACAATTTTTTCTTTCTATTTTTTTTCATATGTTCTTGTTCAATTACTAGTTTAAGTGACACTTAAGAAATGTTTGTTTTAGGGCGTAGTCTAAGGGCAATAGTGATCATGTTCTAGGATGGGGGAAGACTGATAGGTATTGTGGATATTTGTATAGGTTTTGGGATGACTGATTTGGCTACAACTAAATCTCTTGACATTACTTCTACTACATTGTCTCCTTCTTTCATCGTATAGAAGTTGTACCTTTGTAGCAACAATTGAACATATAGTTTAGTTGTAGTGTTGTATTTGGTTGTTATTGAATCAAACAACTCATTTGTTGTCTCATATTCTTCAAAAACCCTAATTAGATCATCTTTCACGAATGTTAACATACAATTTTTACTATCGTATCATTTATTAAGAATGTCTTATACATTTTCTTTTGTTCCTCTATGGTGGCAGCAAGAGGAAGAGCACAGTTTCCTTAATACATACTCTACACCTTTTAGTGTAAGAGTCAACGTGATTCTTCTCTTCCACGTTTGAAAATTTAGAACATTTAATTTTTCTGTTTTCCTAGTTCATATACACATATTCTTCAATTCATTTTATGTATTTGGCAAAATTAATAATCACACGGTGTAAAAGGAAAACATTTATTAAGCAACAAATAACAAATATTTAACTGATAAAATCCATAATATTCAACTACTAAATTGAAAATAACTCATGGTACTTAAAACCAATTTCATACATATTTTAAGTATCATTATTGAGCTTTTAATACTTGATTCTTTTATAGAATCAAATTGGGAACAAATCTATAATTTTTTCAAAAAAAATCTACCACCGATAATTTTCCCAAACTATAGGGGTAAACTAGTAATTTTATCTGTCTATCTAGTTTTATAATTTTTCAAAAAAAAAGACTAGGGGAAGAACAATAAACTTGGTATCTAGTTTTTCTGGAAAATTCGTCACTAATCGAGGGTAAACACGTATTTTTGCCTCTCACTCTAAATTTGTAAATTTTTAATAAGACAAGGGCAACCTTGTCTTTTAAAATAGTGGTAGAACTCTGAGTCCTTTACTGGGTAAGGGTAGAAAGATAATTCAACCTCTAAGTATTTCATAATTTTTATAAACAATCAGAGGGCAAAATCGATATTTCGCTTATTTGAGGGTAAAATTGACCTTTTACACAAAATATCTCAATATTTTAGTAATTTTACCCTATGGTAGTTTGTAATTTTCAAAATCAGCGAGGTGTGAAATGAACTTTTCAATCTGTCACCCAAGACAGTTTTTCGCTCACAATTTTCTAAACGTATAAAAGGGAAGAGAGAGAAAGAGAAAGAGTAGTGATAGAGAGGCTTCTACCTCCCTCCATGTTCTGCGTCTTGCCAACGGCCACTAGTCGTTGGCCTCTTGCTTCTTCTTTTTTTTGGCCTTTGGTAGAACCTAGTCGCTCTGTCCCTTTGGCCAATTTTGGTCGATCTTCTACTACAATCATTTGGTAATTGACACAACTTGGCCACTCTGACCCTTTGGCCGATTCGAATCAATCTTTTGTTGCGGTCATCTGGCCTTTGGCAAAACCTAGTTGATCTTGTTTTGTCACATGTCTCAAGCCATAGTTTGTGGTTTCTGACAAATGACTTTCTTTTCTGACAAGAACAAAGAGTTCCCCCTTTCCATCTTTTTCTCTTTTTCTTTATTTTTTTCTTTACTGAAAAACGTAACTACATACTTTTTGTTTCCAGGTAAAAAGGCTCTGATACCAGTATTTGAATCCTAGCAACAACTTCACCGGAGATTTTTCACACAACAGATGACTTCTATATTGAAAACGAAGAGCAGAAGACGCTTAATGAGGTATGTGATTTTTCTGGTTTCCCATGATCGATTTTTCTAGGGAGGTTTCTATCGATTTTCATTGTTTTGGTTCTATGAGTTGCTTTGTATTTATAGAGCAATGTCTAACTCCTCCTAGATATCGAGGTTTGACTTTCTATTCTTGAGCCCTTATTCGACTGTTATAGAACAACCTCAACGAGAAACGACTAAATGGTCGATCTAGTCGTTTTTGTGGGTGAAACTGTTGAGAATGGCTAGTTTATCGGTTTAATAGACACAACCAAAGTTATGCTAAAAATCAAATTTTAAACCCCAATCAAGCAAGCAATACCTCGTACCCTACCGATAACCTGGGAACTACAACTCAAACAAGAAAAACACAACTCTTTACTCTCAACATCGGGCTACCGAAAAATAAGAAACATAACGAGAGAGAGAGAGAGAGAGAGAGAGAGAGAGAGAGAACACCTAGCTATTAGATGCAATCATGTCAATGGTAGGCATTGTCTTCGGTTCATCTTGTTTTGTTACCAAACATTCTGTCGTCGGCCTGCGTATGCAAATGGTAAGAGAGAGCGAGATAGAGAAGCCTCCCAACAGTATGAATTTATGTTAAGCATTCAGTGGGCACGGATCCAGTGATATGGGAAGTCATGATCTACCACCAAAACGTACCTTATTCATCACACATTGGTTACAAGATGGCACCAATTTGTCACCTTACTCAACCCTATCATACAAGCAGGGCAAACGAGAAGGCACAAAAAACAAAGAGTGGCGAAACTATTTCGTAGTTGCGGAAGATAGGTTGTTCGAAGTTGGCTCATTGACTTCCACCAAATCATCAGATGTGGTAGGTATCTGCCACAAGGAGGGCTAAGAAATGCCCTTATTGTTGCGTGATTGTTTTAACGAACTCTCTTTTTGGGATTGGGTAAGGTATGAACTCGACCTCTGCAACCCCGAACAAAGTCATCCGGAAAGCAAGGAAATACCCAACCCAATCAGGTTCAGGTGCAAGGATAACGTGTTATGACCCAATACTATATAAACATATGTGTGAGTGTGTGTGTGTGTGAAAAATTATATTCACTTAAATTTCTCCACCCATTGTCATGACCAAAAGAAGATTGAACTAGTAAGATGATAAAGTGGATGTGAGCATGGATGGGATATGTTCTCTCTATATATAAACAAATATAACTTAGTATATACTCACTTAGATACTAATGTATCTCTCAAGTTGATATGTGCTAAAATTTGAATAAAAAATAAAAATAAAACTGTTCATCTTGAATTGATAGATGATTGAAATTTGAGTAAAAAATATAATCCTTCGTCTTGAGTTGATAGATGATTGAAATTTGAATTAAAAAATAAAAGTATGCGCATGAATAAAGTATGCCTATAAAAATTATCCACATATCTTTTGGTTTTTTTAATTTAAATTTCAATCATTCATTACCTAATATAAGTGATTGCAATTTGTTAAGACATATAATACCTAAGTATACCAATATACTTTGTTCTCTCATACATATGCATATAGACCATATAGATAGATATGTTTACATAGAGCATATAATATATATAGGTAGATATCATATGCATGTGGATACAAGTATTGGGTTGGGTGTGGATTGGGGTATATTATCCTCGTACCCAACCCGGCCAGCTCCGGGTTTGGGTATTCCACTCCCCGTTCTAGTCATGTCAATATTGTCATCCCTAGTCCCATCCCATTACCTTTTTAGACCAGTCACCAGTCTACATGGCAGTCAATGACCTTCAAAATCCTCCTGCAGCACTTTGGTGATGTTCTCTTACAATGGCGGATTTATATTGAGTTGAGGTAGGAACCTGAAATTTGAAAAATCAACTTAAAGTCTATAATCCATGAGCTATAAACTCCAAAAGAGTTTCTAGATCCTCCACTGTCCTCCGGTGGCGTTAAAAAATGTGCAGTCCCACAGCTTTCTCGTTAGTATCCCGCAGCAGTGGCTACCTTTGCAGAGTGATCTGTTGAGCTTAGGCCAGCCTTCTAGCGGCTGGTGCCGCTCGGCGACTTTCTAAACATACTCCTCTTAATCTGAGCAATGATTCATTTTGTTTTTCCATTTCTACTGAAGATCATGATCTAAAAACGAGACGCTTGACATGATACGCCTTTTAGAACTTGACGTGCACATTTTCTTAAAATAAAAACTTAAGTAGTTAACCACAATTAATACTGAAACGAGCAAGGTTATGGTTAGGAGAATTTTGAAATGGATCTTGTACTACAATAGCGTAATGTTCTACCTAATGAGCTGGCTCATAAACATGGCAGCTCCGAACCGGTATGGTGGTTCCAATCAGAACCAAACTGGATCAGGAATTAAAAAGGACCTGGTTTGATTCCGTGAAACCAGGACCATGTCGGAACCGGTGATTCCAAACTGACACTAGAACCGGTTGGTTCCCGATTTGGTTCCGGTTCCTAGTTCTAGGCAAACGGGAATCAACTGTTTGGACAGGTCATGTCTACTAACTCATGTTCGGTTGCAGATTAATGTTCAGCTTGGTACGGCTTTGACGCACGCACAATGCGCACGCACCCACTTTCTATCCTGTTTCTGTGATAACGAGGATTATAGTATAGGCTTCACATTGGACCGTTGGATTTGATCACCCCTCCAGCATCCAACGCCTAACATGTATTAGCATTACGCAAGCCGCTACCAATAGCTCATTCATCTTGCCGGTATTCCATTTCCTGAATTTGTTCACACCCTTGGCATTTCCGTAGGATTTTCTTGATATAGCAACAAAGACCAAGCAATTGATTTATGTAAAGGTCATACCAAAGTAGTTCACTAATTACGGCCAGATCTTCACTATAGATATTGTTGTTTAAATTCATCAGCCATTGATCGAATCATGTCCTAACGGCTAGTTCTTCACTATATATATTGTTGTTTAAATTCGTCAACTCATCAAATTCATGTCCTAAACTGTCGCCGTAATGCATTAATTCCGCCGATGCTCACGATTCTACAAAGTATTGTAGTGGTTTGACAAGAAGACCGAGAGCAAAAGAATCAAACATAAAACATAATTGAATACATTTCTACAACATTAAAATAAAGCAAACATAATTAATTACACATTTTTGCTGGATTTTATGCTTTAAATAAACACATTTCTGAGGGGTTCATCTACCCAGAGCCCATCAAAAAGAAAGATAAGGAACGGCTTACTCGGAAAGCAGATCAAAATGCCAAAATGATGTATTCAATCTCAGCCTCTTTAAGCTGAAAAGTGGGACGTGAATTAACTGGATTTTGGCTGTGTATATCATGGACATGAAGGGTAACAAGATCCTCTGGAACCATTGGATACCCTTTAAAAGAGAGTCGAGCTCAAGCAACAACAATAACTAGGCCTTTTCCTATACTAGATAGGGTCAGCTACGTGAAATTTTTTTTGTTTCCATAGAACTGGAAGTTAACTCAACATAAGTTATCCTTCTTTATTATTTCCTTTCAACATTTTTATAGTCTCTCTTTTTCTTTAACATTTTCGCTATCTAGTTTCTCATATTTTTTTATCGAAGATTTTTTTATAATCTTTTTATGTATCTAAAACATTTGAAAACAATTTTCTCTAATTTTATCTTACATTCATATGACACTAAAACAAGTGTGACTTAGACTACTTACTGTATTGTAGTGAACAATGTGCATTGTTGGCTGCAAGGTCACAGGAAGGAATGATGCTGCACATGAGTGCACCACGAGATGCGCAATCCGGTTAGGATAGGCCAGCCGGATAAGACTCCACGGGCAGGGGACTACCCGAGTAGCCCTGTGGCATGACAAGAAAGAGAACGGATCGCAAGGTTCTATAATGGAGTAACCCTGAGGTGTGGCCGGCAAGAGAACTGCTAAGGAAGCCTTATCAGGATCCTCCAGCATCTAAGAACCCTATGTGATCTAACAATCTTGACAACACTGGTTGGAAGCCTTATCAGGATTCTACAACATCTAGGGGATCTTGCTAAGTGCTTTTGAGGCTCAACGATCTTGTTTCCTTGGCATTTACTTCTTGTTCTTTGCTTTGCTCTCCATATGCATGGTCGAGAAGTGGGCCCTCAGTTGTAGGATCCTGATAAGGCTTGCAACTTCACTGTTACATCCAATCGTTACCGTAAGGATAAATCTTTTTTTTTTACCTTTTAATCGTGAGGGAAAAAGTTTTAGATGATTCAGGCATTTAGACTAGTGTTATTCGACGTATATCGTATCGTGTATCGTTTTGATCTACAATACGATACGTATGATAGTGTATCGTACCTTAATATTAATAAAAATTCAGAAAAAACAGAAAAAAAATATGATAATTGTAAAGAATTCATATAATGCAAAGTTTAGTACATATTGATCATTCACCACTCAACAATTGAAAAAAAAATATTTTAAAGCAAAAAATGAAATACATTTACATTTACATATTGTAATCACGATCATCAATTAAATAATCTTCATCTTTTTCTTGTTGAAGATCATCACCACCTTCTTCAAAATAAAAATATTATCTTCTTGATGATGTTGCGCTCCTTCCAAATTAATCCATGCAATGTCTTTTTCGGTTAGGAGTGCATTTTCTTCGTTATCTTCCATAATTCACTCCTCTAATATATCAAAATTATCCAAACTTATTTGATCAAATTAACATTCTTTTCTATTTACCTTTTTTAATTGTCTAGAAGAAAGAAATATAAGTAATTAATAAATAATATTAACAATTGAAGTCAAACAAAATATTGAATTGAATCTTTAAGTAGTAACTAATACAAGATTACCTTTGACAAAGCCTCATGTTACAACGGATTAAAACCAAGTCATTAAGCCAACCTATTGTGCTTTTTTGTATGGATGTATTCAAAGACACTGCAATTCCTTTTACAACACGTTACACTACAGGTTTAGCAAAGAACTCTTACTACAAAATCTCTAAAGTTTAGACAATAACTTCCAAACCTATTCCACCAAATATTTGTATAAAAAGACAAACATTAGGAACTTAATCTACAATAATATAATATAAGATTTAATAAACTTAAATATAAAGATAAACAATTTACATATGCGCATATTAGTGCGGTTATGAATTACTACAGGCAAACCCATCAAGTCAAGAGCATTATCATAGATCTTCATCTCTCGATTTATAATATATGCTCTACTATCATCAGGGACTAATCTGTTTATGCAATCAATGATGCCTCAATTAATCTCATCGTTCCTTTTGAAGCTTGCTGAGTATCTGAATGTTGAGTTTAGGTAATATGTTGCTATATGAATAGGTTGATGCAATTGTTTGTTCTATCTATTATCTATAATATTTCACACGGGCACATAATCCCTCTTTCTTCCATTAAAATTATTTTTAATGGCTTCTTTTGCCGTATCAATGGCTTAATAAAAGTAGTTCATAGATGGTTTCTCTTCGTTATCAATCAATCTCAAAACCTTCACTAAAGGACATGTAATCCTCAACACTCTAACACATGCATTCCAAAATGTCAAAACATTCACTAAAGGCATACTCCTAAACACTATCTCTGAAACCTCAATTAACTTTATATTTCTTCTATTTTGAAGCAACTCTTCAAATTATTGCCACTTATCTGAGGAGAACATTCTCTTCAAGACTTGTTTATGTCTCACAATGTTCTGTACAGATAAAAAATTAGTTGCAAATAGAGTTGCAGATATACGAAGAAGCTCGGCACCATCCGTATATCTCCTCATCATACACAATACAAAAACATGATCGTAGATCAATTTGGTGATATCTTGGCAACACTTAATTGTTGCCTTTATCTCATCAATCTCACCAATATCCTGAAGGATAAGATATAAACAATGAGTTGTGCATGGTGTCCAATAGAAAGTCCCATAAGTATCTGCTAACTCCTTCTCAACTGCTTTATAATTAGTTGTATTATCTATAATGAATTGGACTACATTCTATAAACCAACCTCGCATATCACCTTATCAAACTCTTGTCTTGTGATCTCTGCAGTATGTCTCTCTTTTGACATGTCTAGAGATCTCAAAAACATAAGTAATTTAAAACAATAGATAAGAAAGTTTAATAAAGTCCTTCATCACCTATCTGTTCATCCATCTACCATAATAGAGCATCTTGTCTCCTTCCATGACTCTCACAAAGTTGAATAATATTCTTTCACTTTAAGGACGACCTTATCTAATAACTTTCCTTTTAACTTATGACAAGAGGGCGTCTTCTATCTTGAACTAATATTAGCAATTACATCTATCATTACTTAAAAATGAAAACTGTTTGCTGTATTAAATGGAATGCATGGATCATAAAACCATCTGTCCATTGCAAGGTCTGCTTGATCATACAGTTGTTTTGAAATCATAATAGCACGAATTGCAGGTTGAACACCATGTATAGTGCTAGGAGGAAAAAATGAATGTATGATATAAGAAGCTCTTTCTCTACTCCTTGTTCAACTTCCTCTTCTACCACTTTTACTTACAAAATCTTAACAACCCTCTTTCTCCTGTTTCATAGTCGAGAACTACTACTATCAACATCTTTTCTACCATCTGAAAGAATACTATCAGTCAATCCAATAGCATCAGCATCCTCTTCCTCAATCATTCCTAAATCATCCTTATGTTGTCTCTTCTCATTTATGCTCTCAATCATCTGAAGACATCATCATTTAATATCTTCTGACAAGCTTCTAACTATGCCTATTTAAGAAGCAACTTCTTTCCTAATCCCTGTTGGGTGGTGTTTTAATCATCAAATTCCACTATTAACCACCTTCTCACAAAACAAACATTTGATATTCAATCTGGAACCCTCAACTATTGTACCCTGTCATACTGGATCATCAAGCCGAAATTAGGAGTCCCTAACACCCCTTCCTACTATATCAATTGAGCACTTCAATTCAATTAAAAACCTGAAAATAAAAGCACTTCATGAATCCTCAATCTTCACATAACACTCAAATAGAGTGTCTCTCACTTCACGAATGCAATAAAAATCATATTCACGCACTTCATGACATCATATTTTGTCATTCAAAAAAATTGCAAATAACACCAAAAAATAACAAATACAAAAAAATCTCTAAAACATACAAAAGGTATACCACAATCCGAGTTAGGGGCTTCCACAGACATCGTAGAGCACTTTCTTTCAAGCCTTAAACACTAAGAATGGGGGAGAGTGCATTGAGAAGCTCTAAACACACGCTTAAGAAAGCAAACAGAAGCCAAAAACCTGCAAAAGTATGGGTTTCTATTCGATCAGGGATCCTTTAAAAGGGTTTCTGGACATATTGATACAGGCGATACGTGTCGTATCGTGCGATACAATGTCGTATCCCACGATACGGTGCGATAATCTACTCTATACGATATAGGGGGTTGCATCGTACCGTGGCGTCCCACGATATGATACGATACAGATAACACTGATTTGGATAGTAAAAACTTCGTGCGAGAGAGAGGGAGAGCATTGAGAAGGAAACAATAGAACATGATCTAGATTTTCTCAAAATAAATGTTAATATGACACAAGATCATGCTGAATGGGGATGCAGGATCAATATAAACTTCGCCAAGTGTGGGAGAAGTTGGTTTGGTTTTACTTGTGAATAAAGGTGTTGAGAGTTAATAACTTAGTTCTCACCAACTGCAATTTACAAAGTAGCATTTTACTGTAATTTGTGCTTTTTCCAAAATGTTAACTAGTTTCTAAAGAAAGGAACACGAGGGTTTTTCAAGGGGCAGATAAATCATCAAGTTACTCAGAAATGGCTAAAGTTTTGTCTTTCTAGGAAAGGGAAGCTTTCTTGGAACTGTTTTGGACATTCTAGAGTTTGTTTAGTCGCCGAGAGTTTCTACTTTATGTATCCTTTGCACTTTTCAATAAGCTCATCTTATAAGAAAAAAGAAAGAGTGAACAAACCCAGCTACTAGGCTGCGTCACTAAATTCTCATGATATAAAGGCCCCACCTGAATTGAATAAATACAAAGCCTATCTCCATGTAAATCATGTTACAAAAGATTAATGGGTTTACCACAAAGCTCAACCAGCTCAGTTTCTAGAAGAGTTAACAGATTCACGCTTATCCTCCTCCCAGGTATTACTTGCAGGATCCCGATCAAACCTTGAAGGCCCACTAGAAGAGGTAAAAGAATAAAATAAATGATGATAAACCAAAAAAGCTCGTGGGCTATGGTGAGATAATATGAACCAAAAATTGATGTACATGTTTTGAAATTATTTTGATTTTTCAACCTTAAGATACAAAATCTAGCTTGTTCTCATAGAACTAATTTGTCAAAGGATCAAATCTAAAAGAAACCGAATATTAGAGATGATAATTCATATCAGAAAATCATTCTTGATGTTACTATAACCCATTTTTCTATTTCTTTTATTCGACACCTGTTTGAAGCATGTCAGAACTCTTTGAAAAGCCAAGGACATCTAGTTTCCAATGAAATAAATTCATGCCACGTGTGGCGTCCTTCGTGTTAAAACCCCTTTAACTGGAAATAGGCTGCAGTGGTGTCACCAGAAATTAGGGAAAAAATATCAAAACCCATCCAACTGCAAATAGACCGCATTGAAAGTTGATAATCCTTTCAATACTCTCTTAAAAATGTATATATGAGCAAGTGGATTCATAATCCTTTTTCTGGAAAATGGAGACACCAGTTCTCTCATTTGTGAGTTCTACATGAGAGTTGATACACATTCTTTGGACTTTACATGTATCGCACATGCTTCTAAAAAGCCAACAGTAAAAATGCTGCTTGGAAAACCACGTTATATGAAACAGAGTAACAAACAAATCTTCATATTCCTAGTGAAAAGGCAATATAGAAGAAAAAACTTAACCAGTACACTATAAAAGAAAGAAAGTTTGAGTAGATGTCTTTTCCACGAAAGCTACCATACCTTACTGGAGACGATAACCATATTTGCCTGTTTGGAGTTTGCTTATTGATGATGTACGTACTCCATAATCTACATCGAAACCATCAATCTGAGAGGTATCACCGGGAATGAGATAATACTAGGTAAAAAGCGAAAGTTTAAGCAACAATGACAACAAAAACACAATCACATTTGAAGATGAAGACTCGGCCAGCTCAAATTGCGTGCTTCATGTCACTGAAGTTGAAATCTCAATATCATGAGCACAAATATCACCTCCAAATTCCAATTGGATTAACCCACAAACAACAACTGCAACAACAACTAAGCCTTTTCCCATACTAGACGGGGTCGGCTACATGGATTCTTTGTTTCCACAAAGCCCTATTATGTGTCATGTTAGCAGTTCACTCACAATAAGCTAGATCATTCTTTATTGTTTCTTTCCAACACTTTTCATGTCGTCCTCTACCTCTTTTAATACTTTCCAAATTTAGTTTTTCATATTTTTGTACAGGGTTTTTTTTTATCTTCTTTCTATATGTCCAAACCATTTTAAAAGATATTCTCTCATTTTATCCTCGATTGGTGTCACTCCTAATTTGTCTATAATAACCTCATTATGTATACAGCCTTTTCTTTTATGACCACTCATCCATCTCAACATCTTCATTTTTATCACAGACATCTTTTGTACATGTTGATGGTGAACTACCCAACACTAAGAACCATAAAATATGACAGGTCTAATTGTTGCTCTATAATATTTACCTTTTACATTAATGGTATTTTCTTATCACAAAGAATACTTGATGCTCCTCTCCATTTTAACCAACCAGCATTAATTCTATGTGTAACATCTCCATCAACTCTTCCATCATTCTGAAAAATTGACCCTAGGTATTTAAAACTTTCTTTTTGGGGGATGAAATGTGTGCCAATTTTAATTTATATGTCCTCTGAAGTAACCAAATGATCAAACTTACATTCCATATATTTTGTCTTTGTTCTACTAAGTCAGAGGCCTTTGCTTTCTAATGTTTCTCTCCATAGTTCCAATTTTCAATTAACTTTTTCCTTAGACTCCTCCACTAATACAATGTCATCTGCAAATAACATACACCAAGGTACTTCATCTTGAATATGTTTTGTTAACTCATCCATCACCATTATAAATAAGTATGGACTTAAAGTTGATCCTTGATGTAACCCAATATTAACTTCAAAGAAGTCTATCGTTCCTTCATGAGTCCTCACACATGTTTTTGCACCATCATACATGTCTCTTATAAGGTTAATATATGTCAATGGAATACCTCTTTTTTCCAAAGAACCTCCCTTGGTACCCTATCATAAGTTTTTTCTAGATCAATAAATATCATGTGAAGGTCTTTCTTTTTTGCTCTAAAATGTTCCATAAGACGTCTCAAAAGGTGAATCGCTTCAATAGTAGATCTGCCTTGCATGAATCCAAATTGGTTCTCTGTTGTACTTGATACTTGTTTTAACCTACGTTTGATAATTCTTTCCCATAATTTCATAGTATGACTCATTAACTTGATACCTCAATAATTCGCACAATTTTAAATGTCTCCCTTGTTCTTATATATGGGTATAAGTGTACTTGCTCTCTATTCCTCGGGCATCTTTTGGTTTTTCCATATTTCATTAAATAGTCTTGTGAGCCAAGTGATTCCTACTTCTCCTAGTATTTTCCAAACTTCTATAGGAATATTATCTAGTCCTACCGATTTACCACCCTTCATATGTTTAAGATCCTCTTTGACTTCATTCTTTTGAATATGTCGGTAGAAATTGTGGTTTATATACTTGTCTGACTTGGCTAAATCTCCTAAACTAATACTAACATCTTTATTTTCATTAAAAAGATTATAAAAATAGTTTTTCCATCTATTTCTTATATCATCATTTGCCGCTAGAATTTTTTCATCCTCGTCTTTTATGCATCTAACATAATTAAGATCTTTAGTTTTCTTATCTCTAGCCCTAGCTATCATAAAAATATCTCTTTCACCCTCTTTTGAGTTGAGTTTTTTATATAAGTCCTCCCAAATCTTACCTTTTGCTTCACTAACGGCCTTTTTCGCTTCCTTCTTTGCTTTCTTATAAGCTTCTAAAGTTTCACTAGTTTTCTTGGCATAATGTAATTTGTAACATAACCTCTTTGCCTTGATTTTATTTTGTACTACTTCACTCCACCACCAAGCTTCTTTTTGTGCCGGTACACCTCCCTTAGATACCCCTAACACATCTTTCGCCACTTTCCTAATATGTATAGCCATATTGTTCCACATATCACAGGGTGTACCAACATAATTTCAAACATCTCCTTGAAGGACTTTATGTTTAAATATATCTTCTTTCTCGTTTTTGAGGTTCCACCATTTAGTTGGAATAGCTCGATGCACTCTTTTCTTCTTTGTCCATTTTTTTATTTGTAAATCCATAACTAAAAGTCGATGTTGGGTGGTTAAGCTTTCTCCTTGAATTACCTTACAATCTTTACAACACGCTCTATCTTTTTTCTACAAATAAAGTAATCAATTTGTGTTTGTGATAAGCCACTCTTATAAGTAATTAAATGTTCATCTCATTTTTTGAAGATTGTATTGACTATAAAGAGATCAAATGCCATAGCAAAATTTAAAATCTCCCTACCTTCCTCGTTTATATCCCCAAAACCAAAGTTTTCATGAATCCCTTGATATCCTAATGCCTCTTTACCGAAATGTCCATTTAAATCTCCTCCTAAACAAATCATCTCCCTTTGTGGAATCTTTTGAAACACCTTATCAAACTCTTCTCAAAAAACTGTCTTTATACTATCTTTTAGTCCTACTTGGGGTGTGTAAGCACAAACTATATTCAAAACCTCTACTCCTAACACTAATTTCAACATCATAATTCGGTCACCATATCGTTGCATTTCCGGTCCCAAGCCCGGATAAAGGAGGAGGGTTGTGTTAGGCTTCCGACAACCAGCGTAAAACTTCGTTGGATTTTTATAACATAAATTTTTTAAAGTGATGAAAAAATTAATGAAAATGTTACACATAGAATTAATATCGATTGGTTAAAATAGAGAGGAGCATCAGGTATTCTGTATGATAAGAAGATATCGTTAAAGTCAAAAGGTAAATATTATAGAGCATCAATTAGACCTACTATGTTTTATAGTTATGAGTGTTGGGCAGTTAATTAACATGTGAAAAAGATGTTTGTAGCATAAATGAAGATGTTGAGATGGATAAGTGGTCACAAGACTGCATACATAATGATGTTATTAAAAACCAATTAGGAGTAGCACCAACAGAAGATAAAATAAGAGAAAATCGTTTAAGATGGTTTGGACATATAGAAAGACGACCAAAGAACGCTCCCGTAAGAAGATATAAAAAACTACATTGGGAAAATGTTAAAAGAGGAAGAGGACGATCACAAAAGTGTTGGAAAGAAACTATAAAGAATGATCTAGTTTATATTGAGTTAACCGCTACCATGGCACATGATATGATAGGGCTATGTGGAAACAAAGAATCCATGTAGCCTGGACGACCAAAGAACCTCTCTCGGTACCCTATCATAAGCTTTTTCTAGATCAATAAATATCATGTGAAGGTCTTTCTTTTTTGCTCTAAAATGCTCCATAAGACGTCTCAAAAGGTGAATCGCTTTAATAGCAGATCTGCCTTGCATGAATCCAAATTGGTTCTCTGTTGTACTTGATACGTGTCTTAACCTACGTTCGATAATTCTTTCCCATAATTTCATAGTATGACTCATTAACTTATACCTCGATAATTCGCACAATTTTGAATATCTCTCTTGTTCTTATATATGGGTATAAGTGTACTTGCTCTCCATTTCTCGGGCATCTTTTGGTTTTTCCATATTTCATTAAATAGTCTTGTGAGCCAAGTGATTCCTACTTCTCCTAGTATTTTCCAAACTTCTATAGGAATATTATTTGGTCCAACTGATTTACCACCCTTCATATGTTTAAGAGCCTCTTTGACTTTATTCTTTTGAATAGGTCGGTAGAAATTGTGGTTTATATACTTGTCTAACTTGGCTAAATCTCTTAAATTAATACTAACATCTTTATTTTCATTAAAAAGATTATAAAAATAGTTTTTCCATCTATTTCTTATATCATCATTTGCCACTCGAATTTTTTCATCCTCGTCTTTTATGCATCTAACATAATTAAGATCTTTAGTTTTCTTATCTCTAGCCCTAGCTATCATAAAAATATCTCTTTCACCCTCTTTTGAGTTGAGTTTTTTATATAAGTCCTCCCAAATCTTACCTTTTACTTCACTAACGGTCTTTTTCGTTTCCTTCTTTGCTTTCTTATAAGCTTCTAAAGTTTCACTAGTTTTCTTCGCATAATGTAATTTGTAACATGCCCTCTTTGCCTTGATTTTATTTTGTACTACTTCACTCCACCACCAAGCTTCTTTTTGTGCCGGTACACCTCCCTTAGATACCCCTAACACATCTTTCGCCACTTTCCTAATATGTATAGCCATATTGTTTCACATATCACACGGTGTGCCAACATAATTCCAAACATCTCCTTAAAGGACTTTCTGTTTAAATATATCTTCTTTCTCGCTTTTGAGGTTCCACCATTTAGTCTGAATAGCTAAATATATCTTATTTGAGGTTCTTCCATAACTAAAAGTTGATGTTGGGTGGTTAAGCTTTCTCTTAGAATTACCTTACAATCTTTACCACGCTCTATCTTTTTTTCTACAAATAAAGTAATCAATTTGTGTTTGTGATAAGCCACTCTTATAAGTAATTAAATGTTCATCTCATTTTTTGAAGATGGTATTGACTATAAAGTGATCAAATGCCATAGCAAAATTTAAAATCTCCCTACCTTCCTCGTTTATATCCCCAAAACCAATGTTTCCATGAATCCCTTGATATCCTAATGCCTCTTTACCGACATGTCTATTTAAATCTCCTCCTAAACAAATCATCTCCCTTTGTGGAATCTTTTGAAACACTTTATCTAACTCTTCCCAAAAAACTGTCTTTATACTATCTTCTGTGCGTAAGCACAAACTATATTCAAAACCTCTACTCCTAACACTAATTTCAACGTCATGATTCGGTCACCATATCGTTGCATTGCCGGTCCCAAGCCCGGATAAAGGAGGGTTGTGTTAGGCTTCCAACAGCCAGCGTAAAACTTCGTCGGATTTTTATAACATAAATTTTTTAAAGTGATGGAAAAATTGACGGAAATGTTACGCATAGAATTAATATTGATTGGTTAAAATAGAGAGGAGCATTGGTTAAAATAGAGAGGAGCATAAGGTATTCTGTATGATAAGAAGATATAAAGTCAAAAGGTAAATATTATAGAGCATCAATTAGACCTAATATGTTTTATGGTTATGAGTGTTGGGCAGTTAATTATCAACATGTGAAAAAGATGTTTGTAGCATAAATGAAGATGTTGAGATGGATAAGTGGTCACAAGACCGCATACATAATGAGGTTATTAAAAACCAATTGGGAGTAGCACCAATAGAAGATAAAATAAGAGAAAATTGTTTAAGATGGCAGTGTTGTCTGACGCGTATCGTATCGTGTATCGCTGGGCTCCATGATACGGGCGTATCGTATCGTATCGTACTTTAATATTAAAATAATGTAAAAATAATTAAAAATTAATAAAAAATTGTAAAAAATAGTAAAAAATCGAAAAAAATCAGGAAAAATCTGATAATTGCTTTAAATTCATATAATGTAAGTTTAGTACAGATTGAGCATTCAACATTGAACAATTGCATCCAAATTTACATATTTTGAATCCAAAAAATAAAATACAGACATAGTTTACACTTTACAGTACACTACAGTTACATATAATGTTACATTTTACAAATTGTAATCAGGATCATCAACTAAATAATCTTCATCTTCTCCTTGTTGCAGATCCTCATCATCATCAGCCACGCCCACACCTTCTTCTTCAAAATCAAATTCTTCATCTCCATAATGTTGTTGCGCTCCTTCCAAATTAATCCAGGCAACGTCTTCTTCTGTTAGGAGGGCATTTTCTTCAGTGTCTTCCATAACCCAATCTTCTAATATATCAAAATTATCCAAACTTATTGGATCGAACTGACTTTCTTCTCTATTTACTTTTTTTAATTGCCTACGACACAAACAAAGATAAACAATTAGTAAGTAATATTAACAATTGAAAACTGAAGTTAAATAATATCGAATTGAAAATTTGAAAGTAATACAACATTACCTTTCACGAAGACGCATGTTACAACGAATATAAACCAAATCATTAAGCCTTTTGTGTTCCAACCTGTTGCGCTTTTTTGTATGGATGTGTTCAAAAACACTCCAATTTCTTTCACAACCTGTTGCACTACAGGTTTGGCTTAAGACTCTAACTGCAAAATCTCTAAGGTTTTGACAATCACTTCCAAACCTGTTCCACCAAACATCTGTAAAAAAAATATAAACATTAGAGACATAATAATCCACAGTAATGTAAGATGCAACTTAAATATGAAAATAAACAATGTACCTAGACGCATCGTAGAGCGGTTGTGAATTGCAACAGGCAAACCCATCAAGTGAAGAGCATTATCATATATCTCCATCTCTCGATGTATCGCATCTACTATGCTCTCATCAGGGACTAATCTGTCGATGCATTCAATGATTCCTCGATTAACCTCACCGTCCCTTTTGAAGGTTGCTGAGTACCTCAATGATGGGTTTAGATAGTAGGCTGCTGCATGAATAGGCTGATGCAATTGTTTATTCCATCTACTATCAATTATTTTCCACACGAGCACATAATCTCTTTTTTTTCCATTAAAGTTATTTTTGATCGCTTCTTTTGCCCTGTCCATGGCTTCATAAAGGTAGCCCATAGATGGTTTCTCCTCGCTATCAGCCAATCTCAAAACTTTCACTAAAGGACAAGTAATTTTCAATAATCTGATACGTGCATTCCAAAATGAACTTCTAAAAACCGTTTCTGCAATCTCATTTAACTTTTTGTTCCTTCTATTTTGTGGCAACTCTGCAAATTGTTGTCACTCATATGAGGAGAACATTCTCTTTAAAGCTTGCTTCTGTCTCACAATACTCTGTACAGATAAGAAGTTTGTTGCGAACCGAGTTGCAGCTGTGCGAAGAAGCTCTGCACCTTCTGTGTATCTCCTCATCATACATAAAACAAATGCATGGTTGTAAATAAATTTTGTAATATCTTGGCAACACTCAATTGCTGTCTTTATTTCATCCATCTCACCAATGTCCTCGAGGATGAGATCTAAACAATGGGCTACACATGGTGTCAAGTAGAAAGTCCCATAAATAACAGCTAACTCCTTTCCAGCTGCTTTGTAGTTAGTTGCATTATCTGTAATCAATTGGACTACATTTTCTAGCCCAACCTCTTGTATAACCTTATCAAATTCCTCTCGTAGGATCTCTGCAGTGTGCCTCTCCTCTGATATATCTAGAGATCTCAAAAACATGAGTCCTTTAGGACAATATACAAGAAAGTTTAGCAATGTCCTTCCTCGCCTATCGGTCCATCCATCTGTCATGATAGTGCATCCTGTTTCCTTCCACGATTGTCTCAAAGTCGAACAGTATTGCTGCACTTCAATCACGGTCTGATCTAATATCTTCCCTCTCAACTTCTAATAAGAGGGCATCCTGTATCCTGGACCAATGTTAGCAATTGCATCTGCCATTGCTTGAAAATGAAAATTGTTTGCTGCATTAAATTGAATGCATGCATCATAAAACCATCTGCCCACTGCAAGGTCTGCTTGATCGTGGAGTTGTTCTGAAGCCATAGCAACACGAATTCCTGGCTGAGCACCAGGTGTAGTGGAAGGAGGAAAGAATGAATGTATGCTAAAAGAAGAAGCTCTTCCTCTACTCCTTCCTGAACTTCCTCTTCTGCCACCTCCAAAGTCTTCAGCTGCAACCCTCTTTCCTTTGCTAGGTGCTCGCGAACTGCTACTACCAATATTTGTTCTAGCATCTGAAGGCAAACTATCAGTGAATCCAACTCCAGTGGCAGTAACATCATCAGCTTCTTCACACATCTGGAAATCATCCTTTTGTTGTCTCCTTTCCTGTATGCTCTCAATCATCTGCAAGCATTGTCATTTAATACCTTCTGGCACACTTCTAACTCTGCCTATGCATGGAGCAACTTCTTTCCTGGTTCCTGCTAGGTGATGTTTCAACCTTGAAATTCCACCACTAACCACCTTTTCACAAAATAAACATCTGATTTTTAACCTTGAACCCTCAACTGGTATACCCCACTGTCATGCCGGATCATCAGACTTTGAATGAGAGTCTCTACCACCCCTTCCTGCCATCTCAATGGAGTACTTTAATTCAAACAAAAACCTGAAAATAAAAGCACTTCGTAAATCCCCCAATCTTCAAATAACACTCAAATCGAGTGTCTCCCACTTCATGAATGCAATAAAAATCGTATACACACACTTAATAACTTCATATTTTGTCATTCAAAAAAAAAAACCCGAAATAACACAAAAAACAATAAATATAAAGGAAAAAAAGGAAAAAAACATTAAAAATATACCTAAATCCGAGTTTGGAGGCTTGGACGGACACCGTAGGGCACGATTTTAGAGCTTTGAACACCGAGGAGGAGAAAACCGACTCTTAGGGAGCTTGAAGAACCCAAAAGGAGAGAGGAAACCCGCGAAAAATCGCGGGTTTCTCTCGGGCCGGGACCCTTTATAAGGGTCCCAGGGCGTACGATACGGGCGATACGCACCGTATCGTGCGATACGCCCGCACCTGCGATACGGGGGCCCGTATCGTATCGTGGTGGCCCACGATACGATACGTATACGGTGCGATACGGACAACACTGTAAGATGGTTTGGACATATAGAAAGACGACCAAAGAACGCTCCCGTAAGAAGATATAAAAAACTACATTAGGAAAATGTTAAAAGAGGAAGAGGACGATCACAAAAGTGTTGGAAAGAAACTATAAAGAATGATCTAGTTTATATTGAGTTAACCGCTACCATGGCACATGATATGATAGGGCTATGTGGAAACAAAGAATCCATGTAGCCTGGAAAAGGCTTAGTTGTTGTTGTTCATCTAGTAATCTAGTATGGAAAAAGGCTTAGTTGTTGTTGTTGTATTATTTCATTCATGGACCTTCCTGCGCTTCTATATGTGTACTATCCGGCGATTGAGTTTATATTTTGCTGTTATCCATAGATTCCATACATTTTAAGAACTATGATCGTTTAAAACTTTAGAACTTAAGTTTTTGAAGGATTTTTTGTTAAACGAAAATAGTGCCACATATCTTAATCCGAAAAAACTGATACAATGTTTAAGACAATTGTTTTGGAGCAGTTTATATTTCGCACTGTAAAATAATCAAACACACTTCTTACATGCAATGTAGTATCATCTAATATTCATTCAACTCTGACTAGCAAATGCAATGGGGAAACCCAAAGTTCCTATGCCCTAAGTACGTATCAAGCGATATGCTAGGTTCCTGGATATGACAGTTTACTCCTCTTACTGGATACCACATAAATCTCTTTGACATAAGCAGATAATGCATGAACAGAAAGTGTTACTACCCTCGGCATCAATCACAATTTGCTAGAGACGGCAAGGTACTTGGTGTGCCTCCCTGTGGCGATAATCTTCCCGTTTCCCTTCTTCCTGAGCTCGACATTCACGACCGCGATGGCCCTTCCGACGCGCAAAGCCTTCGCCTCTATCTCGATCTCCTCCTGAACCAAATCACGGACAGAAAGAACGCATAAACGCCGACAACTAGACAAGAATCCCGAGAGAATCAAAAACCGAAACTCACATCTAGATACGCAGCATCTAGATAGGAGACTCCGATCTCGAGGGAGACGCCGGTAGTGCGAGCTCCAGTGGTGAGGATGACGGCCGATCCGATGACGTCGACGAGCGATGCTGTGGCTCCGCCGTGGAGGAAGTTACCTACATTCTAAGAATAGGGAGAGAGTGATTAGGGTTATGTTTTCGGAAACGGAGAAGAGAAGGAGAGAATCGAACCAGGAGGCGGGCCGGGACCCTGAAGGAGCATAGGATTCGGCCCGGCGAGGCCTCTTCGACGCGGATTCCGGCCGATACCAAGGCGTCATATGAAGGAAGACCCCCGTCGGCGCCGGTTTCCGGCAGGCGATCGCCTGTCTTCTCCAGCGACGCCTTCACCCTCTCCAGCTGTTCCTTCCCCATGCTCTCTCTCTCTCTCTCTCTCTCTCTCTCTCACACACACACACACCCAGGGAATCTGAGGAACGTCATCGGATCAGGTTATGCACGAACACGACCCCGTATGTATTGGATTATCCGGGTCAGAAACCGAAACGTGATCGGATCCACAATCTGATCGCAGATTCAGTTTTTGATATTCGCATCCGAACCCAATAGATAATCCGAACTTGATTACGTTATTTATGTGTAAAGTGTAGTATAATTTATCTACAATTGTTGGCTTCAGCTCAATTAAATTCTCAATTCAAACCCAAGTACGATCCTGAATTAAATTATAAGAAGACCAGTTACATTTTATACAATTGAAACCGCGAAGCCGATCGCAGGTCTACTCAAGGTAAAACCAAAACCAAACCGAGTGATCTCTAATTTTAGATCCTGTTTAACTCAGTTTTTGCCACCGTTTGGTTCCAGTTGAAACTGTGAGGCTGGTTACAAATCGATGATGTCTACATAGTATTTTTGTTTAGACATGGCCGGTTCTGGTTTATGGAACCAAGAAGACTTGATCGATTTCGATTTTGCTTTGAGACACAAATCATCTAGAACCGGAAAAATTATTAATAAGTTTGAAATTTAGAAAAATAAAAGATTATAAGGAACCTCGGTTTGAAACCATCAATTCCCTTTTTAGGCCAGTTTCAATTTGTGAAATTGGAATCGAATTGGATGGTCCTTAATTTCGGGTTTAGTCTGGTTCAACCTAATTCTTGACCCGGTTCGGTTTCAGTTGAAACTATCAAGACGGTTTGAAACGCGCGGTGTCTAAATTGCTTTGTATATCTATTGCCTGCCATGTGATTGTTGATTTTGCACCGTATACTTCCCTAGCATAATTACATGGGCTTTGGCTGTTTCCTTCACTATCATAATTACTTTAATACTTCCCTAGCATTTGTTCCACTTACAAGGTATGCTTAAAATTCGAATTTGATCTTTTGCTAGCCTCGCCGATAAGTTCATTATCTTCACGAGTAAGATCATGTCCCTTGTTACAATGAAGGCGATATCTAGCAACAAGAAGAAGAAAGAAAATGATTGAATAGAGGAACTCTTGAGCATTTGGTGAATTCATATATATCCAATTCAAGAGAACGGATGACTCATTATTTTCTTTCAACAGAAGAAAATTCTGTAGCACTTACTCCAAATCTCACTTATCAGATTCCATTGTGTGTGAGCTATTTCTGCCTGCCCAAGGACTTCACCAATCTCAATGAAAGTCGAACTATGGAAACCATTTGAACAAGAGTACCGGAGGACCTTCCCTTCCTTTGACCGCTCTGTGGTACTGCTTACTCATGAGAAGGATTTGCTGCTAGACTTGCTGCTCTCCTTCCCGCAGGGAAAGCTCATCTGACCTTTCGGCTTGCTTCCGTGCTACTTTCAAGCTTCTTAATACACCACACAGCTCAGCTGTAAATGCATTGCAGTGGCCTACATCATTCACGAACCCTTTCACCCATTGGCCCTTCTCATTCCTTACAATTCCTTTGCAGCCAACTATCCTATGAGCAGCTATTCAATACAAGTATAAGCAGGGATGTCAATGGGGCGAGCTCGCAGCGGGTTTGCCTATACCCCAACCTCATTTTCGTGTCTCGTGCCCATCCCGTTACCACAACACCAATAGAATTCTCGTACTTTTTCAAACACAAACAACTACAACAACTTAGACTTTTTCCATACTAGATGGGTCTACTATATGGATTATTTTGTTTTCATAGAGCTTGATGGCATGTCATGCTAGTATTTAACTGTACATAAGCTATAAGCTAGATCATAATTTATTATTTTCTTTCAATATTTTTGTATTTTTCCTCTTCATTTTTAACTTTTTACTATTTAGTTTCTCATAATTTCTTAGTGAAGCTTTTGTTGGTTCTCTCTATCTGTCCAAACTATTTTAAATGATTTCTTCTCATTTTATCATTTATTGGTATCATTCTCAATTTATTTCTAATAACCTCATTACTTATATGGTTTTTCCTTGTATGGCTATTTATTTATCTCAACTTATTCATTTATACCACGTACATATTGTAAATGTCACAAGGTACAAGACAAATACAAGTCCTGTACCCAAACCTCAATTTTATGCCCCGTTACTCACCCTGTTCTCCGTGGGTATTGGTAGGGGGGATGGGTTTGTTTTTGCCCATGGGTAACTGGGCAAATCATATCTGAATATCAATATTAACACTTACAAAATTAAAGCAATTTGCATTTAAGTCTCATATTTTGTGAATCTACAACAACAACAACTAAGCCTTTTCTCATACTAGACGAGGTCAACTACATAGATTCTTTGTTTCCACACAGCCCTATCATGTGTCATGTTAACAGATAACTCACAATAAGCTAGATCATTCTTTATTGTTTATTTCCAACACTTTTCTTGCCGTCCTCTACCTCTTTTAATACTTTCCAAATTTAGTTTTTTATACCTTCTTATAGGTTCTTCTTTTGATCTTTTTTTTATATGTCCAAACCACCATAAACGATATTCCCTCATTTTATCCTCTATTGATGTTACTCCTAATTTGTTTCTAATAACCTCATTAGATATACTATCTTTTCTTGTATAACCACACATTCATCTCAATATCTTCATTTTTTGTCACTAACATCTTTTGTACATGTTGACAATTAACTGCCCAATACACAAAACCATAAAACATGGTAGGTCTAATTGCTACTCTATAATATTTATCTTTTAACTTTAATGGTATCTTCTAATCACAAATAATACCGGATGCTCCTCTCCATTTTAACCAACCTCCTTTAATTGTATGCTTAACATCTCCATTAATTCTTCCATCACTCTTAAAAATTGACCCTAAGTATTTAAAACTTTCTTTTTAGGAGATGCGATGTGCCAATTTTAATTTTTATGTCCTCTAAAGTAACCAAATGATCAAACTTACATTTCATATATTTTATATTTTATCTTTGTTCTACTAAGTCGGAGGTCTTTGCTTTCTAATGTTTCTCTCTATAGTTCTAATTTCCTATTAACTTTTTTCTTAAACACCTCACTAACATAATGTCATCTTCAAATAACAAACACCAAGGTACTTCATCTGGAATACGTTTTGTTAACTCATCAATCACTATTATAAATAAGTAGAAGTTTGTCATTCCTTCATAAATCCTCACACCTTTTTGCACCATCGTACATGTCTCTTATAAGGTTTATGTATGTCAATGGGATACCTCTTTTTTCTAAGGTTCTTCAAAGAACCTCCCTCGGTACCTTATTGTAAGCTTTTTCTACATTAATAAATATTATGTGAAGGTCTTTCTTTTTTGCTCTAAAATGTTTTATAAGATATCTTAAAAGGTGAATCGCTTAAATAGTAGATTTGTCTAGCATGAATCCAAATTGGTTATCTATTGGACTCGATACTTGTCTTAACCTACGTTCGATAATTCTTTTGCACAATTTCATAATATAGCTCACTAACTTGATACCTCGATAATTCACACAATTCTAAATGTCTCCCTTATTCTTATATATGGGTATAAGTGTACTCGCTCTCCATTCCTCAGGCATCTTTTGGTTTCTCCATATTTCATTAAATTGTCTTACTAACCATATGATTCCTATTTCTCTTAGCATTTTCCAAACTTTTATAGGAATATTATTTGGTCCTACAGATTTACCACCCTTTATATGTTTAAGAGCCTCTCTGACTTCATTCTTTTGAATATGTCAGTAGAATTTGTGGTTTATATACTTTTCTTACTTTGATAACTTTCCTAAGCTAATACTAACATCTTTATTTTCATTAAAAAGCTTATAAAAATATTTTTTCATATATTTCTTATATCATCATTTGCCACTATAATTTTTTCATTCTTGTCTTTGATGCATCTAACATAATTAAAATCTTTAGTTTTCTTATCTCTAGCCTTAGTTATCTTAAAAATATCTCTTTCACCCTTTTTTGAGTTGAGTTTTTTATATAAATCCTTCCAAATTATAGCTTTTGCTTCACTTACGGCCTTTTTCGCTTCCTTCTTTGTTTTCTTATAAGCCTCTAAAGTTTTACTAGTTTTCTCTACATAATGTAATTTGTAACATGCCCTCTTTGCCTTGATTTTATTTTGCACTACTTCACTCCACCACCAAGCTTCTTTTTGTGCCAGTACATCTCCCTTAAATTCACCTAACACATCTTTCGTCATTTCATAATATGTATTGCTGTATTGTTCCACATATCACAAAGTGTACCAATATAATTCCAAAGATCTCCTTGAAGGACTTTTTGTTGAAATATATCTTCTTTCTCGCTTTTGAGGTTCCACCATTTAGTCTGAATAACTCGATTTACTCTTTTCTTCTTTATCCATTTTTTTATTTGTAAATCCATAACTAAAAGTCAATGTTGGGTGGTTAAACTTTCTCCTCGAATTATCTTGCAATCTTTAAAATACGCTCTATCTTTTTTTCTACAAATAAAGTAATCAATTTGTGTTTGTGATAAGCCACTCTTATAAGTAATTAAATGTTCATCTGGTTTTTTGAAGATTGTATTGACTATAAAGAGATCAAATGCCATAGGAAAATTTAAAATCTCCCTACCTTCCTCATTTATATTCTCAAAATCAAAGTTTTCATGAATACCTTGATATCCTAATGCCTCTTTATTGACATGTCCATTTAAGTCTCCTCCTAAATAAATCATCTCCCTTTTTGTAATCATTTGAATCAACTTATCTAACTCTTCTCAAAAAGTTGTCTTTATACTATCTTTTAGTCCTACTTGGTGCGTAAGAACAAACTAAATTCAAAACCTCTGCTCCTAATACTAATTTCAATGTCATGATTTGGTCTCCATATCATTATATGTCTATTACACTATTCTTTAAATCTTTATTTATGATAATACCAACACCGTTTCAAGCCTTTTCCTTACTTGAGTATCATAATTTAAAATCTGTATCCTCTATCTCCTTTGCTTTTTTTTCAACCCACTTTGTCTCTTGTAAACATAAAAAATGAATCTTTTTCCGAATTATAGTATCAACCACCTCCATTTGCATAACGGATAATGTTGTAATATTCTAAGAACCAATACGAATCTTATTATCTAGGACTGACTTTCTTACCCCTGCATCCGTCAATATTGAAAATGTGGAGACCCTTTCTGAAAATTATTCATTACATTCAGACGGCAATGTAGTGGGACTAACTTCTTTACCCACACATGTCCATGATGTGAGAACCCTCTCTGCAATTGATTCACTATATCCGAGCAAAAATGTAGTGAACATTGCTTACTTATCATTACATTTGGGATATGTAGCGCGTCACTAGGCAGGAACACCCCAAAGCAATACTTATAATTTGTGTAATCCATGATATAAAAATTTGACAAAATTTTACGCAGGTTGTCGGAAGCCTAACACAACCCTCCTCCTTTATCCGAGCTTGGGACCGGCAATGCAAGGGTGATCCCTTACATGAGCAGAGTTATATTTTGTGAATCTAATTCAAATAAATATACTTTTAAGGTTATATAGGTTGAAAATTCTATATCTTTATGCACCCCAAGTGCACACACATACACATATATGTTATGGGAATGGGTATGGGTGGGGCACTCCTTAACCGGTATCCACCCGAAGCCCCTTCAAAGTAGTTTGGGTATTCCTCACACTGAACCCGATCAATCCGGATATTTCCCGCCCTATATGGATCATGTTCGGTTGGGGCCGTATGGGTTGGGTGAATATTGCATCCTTAGGGGTGGCAAAATTTCGTGTTTCAGGTCATGCTCATGTCGCGTCATTGCCTGAGTTGTGTCAAATCAGAGCAACCAGCACTATATTTTTCATCACATTGGATGGATTTAAACGCAAACTTTTTTTTTTATGGTTACAGCAGGAACCCGAAGCTAGGTAGGTACGCACAACCAGGGAGTCAAACTAGTGTCCAGCCTTTACACGAGTCAGAAGCATAAACACAAACTATTTTGTCGTGTTCATGTCCAATTTCGTGTTGCCTAAAAATTGAATTTTCATTGTCTTTAACTAGTAAGCCGAGAAAACCTCCGAATCCAGGCACTGAGCTGTTAGAGAGGTATGTTTATCCTTTCAGTTGAAAGGTGAAAACATGATTGAATTGGTCCTAGTTACACTTCCGAATGGAGTTGAAGAAAGGAAGAGAAAAGAATTGAATCAGGAGCCATATAAGGTGAAAATCTCTTGTCCCGTTGGTCTCTGCCTAGAAGATCTTACTTGACTCGACCTACTCGACTCAACCGTTAAAGTATCGTTTTGATAAGACGAAAATCATTTGCTCAAATGAATAAAACATATGCATACACACATATATAGAGAGAGAGAACGCAAATAGGTTCGTGTGCAAACCAATCAAAAGCATGTTGGATTGTTCGATCATCATAGATGAATGGTGTGACCGCTCATCTAATGGCTTATTTTTTATGGTAAAATACAAAATCGAGTACACGCACTCAAAAGACTATTTTTTGCTTCACACACACAACACACATATAGCTATATAAAAATTTCATTTATATGGATTATATTTATATGAAAGAAAGTGGTATATGCAAACTAATGCTAATGATGTTGAACTCTCGATTTATGCATATCAATAGTCTAGATCAATGAAGCAAAAAGTTATTTTTTCTTTTTCAATAAGTACAAAAGAATTTTTATTTTTTCCTTAAAAAGAAAGAGATATCTCTCTAGTACAAGTCAATGTCCACAAGGGTCAAAATTCAGTTAAGAGTGCCATTAAGTCATACTCTTTATTTGTGTTTTTCCTGTGTTAAGAATAAAAAGAATGCATGTGACTGGTTCTTTGTATTGAAGGTCTCATGTGATCTTTAAGGGAAAGATAGGAGAAAGAGATGTAGAATAGCAAAGAAAGGCTTCAGGTATGATCTTAAGAAAAAGAGACGTGAAATGTATCTATCTTATCGAGCTTCTTATTGTGTGATGAATCGTACCCTAGACCTTCTTATCATGTCTAGTCAGATTTCGCAAAGTTTCGTGTCAATGTATCATGTCTGATATTGTACTCTTCTACAATGTCGAGCTTAATGGTTCAATCCCAATCTTTATTTTGGGTTTTAGAAGTACAAAAGATGTAAAAAGACACATATATGACTCGAGCTTAAGTGGGACCTAAAGAAAAAGAAGCATGCCTACCTCAATTTCTCAAGCCTTTTATCGTGTCAAATACTACCGTGAACATTTCATTTCGTGTCAACTTGCATTGTCTTGTCTCATGCAACCTAAATACATTATAGTGGTAAGTAATTTACCCAAGTCTCAATCACACAGTGTCAAGGTATTGTGTTTCCTGTTGTATAAAGTCCTTTTGATTGTGTAACCTCGATGCGAGTTGAACCAACCACAACCGTTTTGAGGGGATTTAAAATTTTGGAGGTGAAAAGATACACCAAACATATGACTAATTCGCTCTTATGAGAGTTAACCCTTGAGAAGAGGAGGTCGATAAGTGCAAATATCTCGAGTTTTCTACTGCATCACATGTGGATAGAGATAGAGACACTATCCCTATTTCTTACCCAATCACATGCATGCACGCGCAAGTGCACACACATATAGAGAGAGAGCCATAAAGATATATAAACAATAATTAAGCCTTTTCTCATACTAAATGGGGTCAGCTACATGGTTTTTTTTTTACATAGAACCCACTCACGTACATGATAGCAGTTAATTCAATATAAGTTAAATCACTCTTTGTTATTTTCTTTCAATATTTTATGGCCTTCTTGTAACATTTTTATTTTTCATGATCAAGTTTCTCATACTTCTTACCGCAGTTTCATTTAGTTATTTTTTTACGTGTCAAAACTATCTTAAACGATTTTTCCTTATTTAATATCTATTACTGTCACTTCCAATTTGTTTATAGTAATGGTATTCCCTTGTGTAACTATTCATGTATCTCAACATCTTAACTTTTGTCACATATATATATATATATATATATATATATATATATATATATATATATATATATATATATATATATATTCAACTACTTAAGTTTTGTTATTGTTTTACAAGTGATTGGATTTTAATAGAAAACACTTTTACATTAAGAATGTCATTCGTGTCTTTCCTTAGGAAAAAAAACAATTTACACCTCTCTTTGCATGTAATTTGGTGGTCATTGGTACAAAAGTAAGGTTAGGATATAAGGATGAGAGAATAAATTAATGGTAGGGGACTTGATGAGTATACAAATACTTTCCAAGCTGCCTGATTGGAATCTCTATAGGCCACGATATATCTCATGAATCGGGATAATATATTGCATCCAATATTGTGTCGAGTATGACGGTATTGAGAAAAACAAGACCCAATTCCATACATGTTAATGTGCATAATTTGATGGTTACTAATATGAAAACAAGTAAGAGTAAATAGCCAAATACAAAATTAAGGTTAAGGTATACCATTTCAACCCGCCTCATTGCCATCATTGTATGGTGCTGACACGAGTAAGTCCCTTTTACTGGGATTGTAGTTCAATTGGTTAGAGCACCGCCCTGTCAAGGCGAAAGCTGTGGGTTCGGGCTACGTCAGTCCTGTAACGACTTGGGATCCTATGAATCACTCTCCACCTTCTGCAAAGAGAGGGGACAAAGACATGATCTAATTCCTTATTTCACATTTCTCATCAGGCAAGGCCCCTTTATGTCGCCCAAATTGTACAATAGATTGTCGATCTATACGTCTCAAACAAGGAAAGAGGATATGCATACTAACAAAAGATCAATCAAATCAAAGATCCTCTTCTTTTGTTCTGGGGGTGGAGAATAGAAAATAGAACGAATAATCTTTTTTTCATTTTTATCTGTCTTTCAAGAAGATTAGATCTTCACAAAAACTTAGCTTATAACTGAATTCGTTTTCCAGTTCACTTCTACTGTTTGGATCTGTGACGAATGTAATACCGGTCGAACCTCATTGATATGAATTGATATGACATCATTCTATTACATAAAGAATGAGGACCGCGGGTAATTTAGAGGAAGGAAAGAGTAGTTAAAAAACGGAAGAGCGTCCGAGGCCGAGGACACCCGATGTCTAACTCCACAACTAACACTTACGGTAAGGTCGGAGCTCAGAGGTGGAGTGCTCTTCATCCAAGCCGCTGGGAAGGAACCTGCTAGGCGATTGGACCAAGTGTCAAAGGTCCCAACCATATGTTGCTCCGTCGGTCTACAGTCTGATATGAAAAGGCATTGAAGTCGTCGCATTAATGAGTCATTTATGGTGGTTATGAATAAAAAGCAAAAATCTGTAGTAAGTATAGAACACAAAATTAATATTAGGGTAGAGAGTCAAGTATAGAGATACTTATCCCAGCCCACCCCATTGCCGTACTTGTGAGGTACAGATACGTCTCACTATGTCGTGTCAATGAAGCGTATCATTCCCATGTCAAGTCCTTTATTATGGTTCTATAAAAAATAAGTAAGAATATGAAGATCAAGATTAGAAACTCCTTTAAGGGATTACCCTTGCATTGCATGTCTCAAGCCCAGATAAAGGAGGAGGGTTGTGTTAGGCTTCCGACAGCCAGCGTAAAACTTCGTCGCATTTTTACAACATGGATTACAAAAATTATGAGCATCGCTTTGGGGCATTCTCGCCTAGTGACGTGTTGCAGAGCCCGAATGCAGTAAAAAGTAAGTAATGACCACTACATTTTCGCCCGAATGTAGTGAATCAATTGCAGAGAGGGTTCCCACATCATGGACGGGTGTGGGTAAAGAAGTTAGTCCCGCTACATTGTCGTCCGAATGTAGTGAAACATTTTCAGAGAGGGTCTCCACATTTTGATTATGGATGGATGCGAATATCGAAACATTATCGGGTAAGCTAATGGAGGTGGTAGATACTATGATTCGGAGAAAGATTCAAATTCTATGTTTACAAGAGACAAAATGGGTTGGAGAAAAAGCAAAGGAGATATAGGATACAAGTTTTAAATTATGGTACTCAGGTAAAGAAAAGGCTCGAAATGGAGTTGGTATTATCATAAATAAAGATTTAAAGGAGAGTGTAGTAGACATACAACGATATGGTGACCGAATCATGACGTTGAAATTAGTGTTAGGAGCAGAGGTTTTGAATATAGTTTGTGCTTACGTTGAATATAAAGACATATTTTTGGGAAGAGTTAGATAAGGTGTTTCAAAAGATTCCACAAAGGGAGATTATTTATTTAGGAGGAGATTTAATTGGACATGTCGGAAAAGAGGCATTAGGATATCAAGGGATTCATGGAAACTTTGGTTTTGGGGATATAAACGAGGAAGGTAGGGAGATTTTAAATTTTTCTATGTCATTTGATCTCTTTATAGTCAATATAATCTTCAAAAAACGAGATGAGCATTTAATTAATTATAAGAGTGGCTTATCACAAACACAAATTGATTACTTTATTTGTAGAAAAACAGATAGAGCGCATTGTAAAGATTGTAAGGTAATTCCAGGAGAAAGCTTAACCACCCAACATCGACTTTTAGTTATGGATTTACAAATAAAAAATGGACAAATAAGAAAAGAGTGCATCGAGTTATTCAAACTAAATGGTGGAACCGCAAAAGCGAGAAAGAAGATATATTTAAACAAAAAGTACTTCAAGGAGATGTTTAGAATTATGTTGGCACACCCTGTGATATGTGGAACAATATGGCTATACATATTAGGAAAGTGGCGAAAGATGTGTTAGGGGTATCTAAGGGAGGTGTACCGGCATAAAAAGAAGCTTGATGGTGGAGTGAAGTAGTACAAAATAAAATCAAGGCAAAGAAGGCATGTTACAAATAACATTATGCTAAGAAAACTAGTGAATCTTTAGAAGCTTATAAGAAAGCAAAGAAGGAAGCGAAAAAGGCCGTTATTGAAGCAAAAACTAAGATTTGGGAGGACTTATATAAAAAACTCAAAGAGATATTTTTATGATAGCTAGGGCTAGAGATAAGAAAAGTAAAGATCTTAATTATGCTAGATGCATAAAAGACGAGAATGAAAAATTCTAGTGGCAAATGATGATATAAGAAATAGATGGAAAAACTATTTTTATAATCTTTTTAATGAAAATAAAGATGTTAGTATTAATTTAAGAGATTTAGCCAAGTCAGACAAGTATATAAACCATAATTTCTACCGACTTATTCAAAAGAATGAAGTCAAAGAGGCTCTTAAACATATGAAGGGTGGTAAATCGGTAGGACCAAATAATATTCCTATAGAAGTTTGGAAAATACTAGGAGAAGTAGGAATCACTTGGCTCACAAGACTATTTAATGAAATATGGAAAAACCAAAAGGTGCCCGAGGAATGGAGAGCAAGTACACTTATACCCTTATATAAGAACAAGGGAGACATTTAAAATTGTGCGAATTATTGAGGTATCAAGTTAATGAGTCATACTATGAAATTATGGGAAAGAATTATCAAACGTAGGTTAAAACAAGTATCAAGTACAACAGAGAACCAATTTGGATTCATGCAAGGCAGATCTACTATTGAAGCGATTCACCTTTTGAGACGTCTTATGGAACATTTTAGAGAAAAAAAGAAAGACCTTCACATGATATTTATTGATCTAGAAAAAACTTATGATAGGGTACCAAGGGAGGTTCTTTGGAAAAAATAGGTATTCCATTGGCATATATTAACCTTATAAGAGACATGTATGATGGTGCAAAAACATGTGTGAGGACTCATGAAGGAACGATAGACTTCTTTGAAGTTAATATTGGGTTACATCAAGGATCAACTTTAAGTCCATACTTATTTATAATGGTGATGGATGAGTTAACAAAACATATTCAAGATGAAGTACCTTGGTGTATGTTATTTGCAGATGACATTGTATTAGTGGAGGAGTCTAAGGAAAAAGTTAATAGAAAATTGGAACTATGGAGAGAAACATTAGAAAGTAAAGGCTTCCGACTTAGTAGAACAAAGACATAATATATGGAATGTAGATTTGATCATTTGGTTACTTGAGAGGACATAGAAATTAAAATTGGCACACATTTCATCCCCTAAAAAGAAAGTTTTAAATACATAGGGTCAATTTTTCAAAGTGATGAAAGAATTGATGGAGATGTTACACATAGAATTAATGGTGGTTGGTTAAAATGGAGAGGAGCATCAGGTATTCTTTATGATAAGAAGATACCATTAAAATTAGAAGGTAAATATTATAGAGCAGCAATTAAGCCTGTCATGTTTTATGGTTATGAGTGTTGGGCAGTTAATCATCAACATGTACAAAAGATGTCTCTGACAGAAATGAAGATGTTGAGATGGATGAGTGGTCATACAAGAAAAGACCGTATACATAATGAGGTTATTAGAAACAAATTAGGAGTGGCACCAATAGAGGATAAAATGAGAGAACATCGTTTAAGATGGTTTGGACATATAGAAAGAAGATAAAAAGAAGAACCTATAAGAAGGTTAGAAAAACTAAATTTGGAAAGTATTAAAAGAGGTAGAGGACGACCTGTTGGAAAGAAACAATAAAAAATGATCAAGCTTATTGGGAGTTAACTGCTAACATGGTACACGATAGGGATTTGTGGAAACAAAGAATTCATGTAGCCGATCCCGTCTAGTATGGGAAAAGGCTTAGTTGTTGTTGTTGTATGAATCAAGATTAGAATATGGAGCCTAGCATAGAGATACTGGTGGTTTATTCATTGAATCGTGTCATATTACCTTCCATGGTTGGACTTACAGTATTGGTTCTAAAGCTGAAAGAAACGGTGCAGTGGATCCCAATGTGTCTAGCCGCGCGCATGCAACCCGATTTTTTTTTTACCGTCCATTGAATCCGTAGTAACTGTTGCTCCTGCAGTCCACGCTCCCTTCACCTCCAACTAGATTTTTTTGGCACCTCTTCCTTCCTTCACTCTTCCCCTTTTTTCAGAGACGTCCCCCCTCTCTCTTATTTGTTCACTCCTCTGTCTCTGATTTGTAGCGTTCTTGTCGGACAGTTTTACAGAGGGGAAGAGCGGGAGTTATGGTCTTCAAGGGAAGATTCTTCGCGTCCTCCTCCTCTTCTTCCTCTAAGAAGCCAGATTCGCCGGACGGATCAACCGGTAGTGCATCACAGAGCCCGAGGACTTCGCCTGTGGATTTTCTTGCCCGATCTCACAAGAAGAAATCGCATCCCGTCAAGCCCGACCTCAAGAGCGGCGGCGGAGAGGCCGATGAGGCCGACGCGACTGAAGGGAAGACTAAGAAGAAGGAGAACTCACCGATCTTGGCGTCATCGCTTGGGTTGACTCGGATAAAGACGCGGTCGGGGCCGTTGCCGCAGGAGAGCTTCTTCGGAAGGGGTTTGGTTGTCGGGCCGGGGACGAGTAAGCTCTCGCGGGCGGAAGCGTGCGGGTTGGGCGGGAGTTCCTGGAAGTCGGCAGAGGGTGTGCGGAAGGAAGGTGGGTCGGGATTGCACGAGACCGCGTCGTGCAGTGGCCGGGGAGTTGACAACGAGAGTAGCTGCAATGAGGGGTCTGCACAGTCGAGGGACCAGAGTCCCGGGGAGATTCCGGTGTTTCCAACTCGGAACGGGGATCGATCCGTACGAAGTGGTGAGTTTTGTTTGGTTAGTTGAGAGTTTCTTCTGCAAATGATCTGGAAAAGATTTTTCTAGGATTAAATTTGTATATTTTCCGACTTTAAGTTTCAGTCCTACATGCCTGAAAATGTCTAATTGTGGAATCTATGTTCTCCGTGAAATGGTCGGTAAAATCACTTTGCGCAGTTTCTCATTAACCGCTATGCATATTGATTAATGAGCCTACAAAAGTTCAAACGAAGTTTTTTCGAGTAGGTTAGTAGCAACTGGATCTGAAACATTGGTGCTCTCCCCTTTTTGGATCTTATTGACATTAGATGTTATTATCAAATCATACATTCAAACTCTTTTTTTGCATTTTTGTTACTTGAACTTATGAGCCGAGTGAAAATGGTGATCAGTCACTGTCATATGTGGTACTGATCAGAAGTTATTGTTTGGTATTCTTTAAATTGACCACCGAATTTACCAAAGACAAATACTGAATGTCCAATTTACCAAACATTTTCTAAAAACTGAGTTGGAGAACTAAAAAAACGGCTGGGCAAGACTAACCGGCCTGGAAAAAATAACAAACGATCTTTGCTCATTTGGAGTTAAATACGGACAAGATGTATCATAATCATAATGAAGAATCCAGTAGGTTACTGTACGAAATGGTTTGGTTTCTAAAGTTAGTCTTGAAAGTTTGGACTTTGGAAGGTAGAAGGTTCTACAATCTATAATGGAACCTATGTTATCAATAGTGGATAGCGAATGGTTAACGTCTGACCCTAATATAGGGATAGTGGACATATAACGGATGCAACATCATACCTTCATTAGAAGCTTAACAATATATAGTTAATTGTTAATAAATAATCACATGCATATAACATATCGCATAACCAGAAACAACATAATTGTTTTTGAAAATATTATAAAAGCATAAAACCTAAACAAAATAATGGCAAATAGTAGATGGGAATAGAGTAGTAGGGAAAAATTACATAAATTTTAGAGTCACAAGGAAGCTTGTATTAGCCATATAATCATTCAAAAATTTTACATAATGTAAGACATAAAGATGATATAAGTTATACGACTATAATAAAAATTCAAGTATGCATGTTAGTAGTTTCATGAATAAAAGATACATCACATCGCATGGTTCATGAATAAAAGTTCAAGTATGCATGTTAGTATAACAAGATAAAAAATTATGAGCATGCATGAAGCTTTTAAATCTATCAAACTAGGTGCTTGCTTAAGATCATACAAGGCTTTGCCTAACTTAAAAACATGATTTTTGGGAATATTTCAAATCTTCCAAAACAGGGGGTTGATTTTCCGCATCACGCATCTTCTTATATAAAATCATTTAAAAGGCATTTTTAACATCCATTTGATATATGTTTGAAATCCTATGATGCATGCATATGCAAGCTTAACATTCTGTGTGGCTTCTAATCTGATTCTAATAAAGACGTATAGGTTTCTTCATAGTCTATTCCTTCTTGATTATAGCCTTTTGCAACCAACCCAACTTTATTTTTGTTATTAGACCAAGCCATCAAGTTTGTTTCTTAAAAACCCATTTGATGCCAATTATAGGATAATCATTGGCCCTCGGAACTAATTCCCAAACTTGATTTCTTTTAAATTGATTTAGTTCCTCACATGACCAAGATCCAATGTTCATCATCAAAGTTATTTACGAGTCTCTTGGACAAATTAACTTATGGAAACGAAAGTCATATATGTTACATGCATTTCTAAGAGAATCTCTTGTAATTACCCCTTTGAAATATCACCTTCTAGCGTAGTGTAAAGGAAAAGACTCCATAGTACCATGATACTTGTTTTCTCACATTTCCATATCCGTGTATTCATCTTGTTGCCTTGAATTAATGGTTTCTTCTCTATTACTATCTTCACTCTCACTATTTTCTAAGTTCGCAAAGTTATTTAGAAAAATATATTTTCTTTATCTTCAATGTTAGAGCCATAGTTTTGTATAAACAAAACGCTTACAACAAAAAACTCTTAATATTTCTTAATATGGTACAAGTCTAAACAAATTTTCAAATGGAGAAATGTTACCAAGTTGAGAAGAAGACATTCTATTTATTAAATAAACGGCGGTAAGAGTAGCTTCCCCATACAAGAATTTCAGTATTTTACTAGCATCAAGAGAGTTCTAGTAATTTCTATGTGTCAATGTTTTCGTTCGACTAAACCATTTTGTTGTAGGATTTTTCTTTGTGCAAGACTTTTGGTGTGGAATTTCATGTGTTTTCAAATAGTTTTGAAATTCTTTTGACATAATATGATATCAAGATTTTAAGAGTGGTGTCAAATTGGTTTTTAGTCATACTATGAAATGTCAGAAAACTTGAAAAAACATCGGATTTATGTTTTAAGAGAAATATCCAAGTATATCTACTAAAATCATCTATATAAGTCACATAGTATCTATCTATTCCTTTAAAGACAATAGGCACGAGTCCCCAAACATCGAAATGAATCAATTCAAAGGATTTAATTGCAGGAAAACTTCTCTCACCGAAAGACATATGATGCAATTTTCCAAGAATAAATTCTTCACAAACAAAATCTTTGTCTTTATTATTTTTGAATAACATATATTACACAACTTGTTCATATTCAAGTGACCCAATCTTTTATGGCAAAGAGTTGTATCATGAATTACACCGTAATGTTCAAAATTTGGTACAATCAAATTATCCATTTTATATAGTCTACATTCTCTATGGCCTTGTTCAATCAACTTCTTCAATAGGTGATCCTGCACCATACAATTTTCGGATGAGAAAGTGATTATATAACCGTTGTCACAAATTTTAGCAACGGAAAATAAATTTACATTGAGTTTTGGTATAAGACTTACATTAGGTACTTTGAAATCTTTGCTTTCTAAACTTTTCATTTCATTTACTTGGTTTTAACCGTTGGCCGTAAAAACATACTTATTTGAAGTCTTTTTGACAAGTGTTTTTCAAAAAACTATTTTTGTGTTATGTGAAAAGACGTACCCAAATTTAAAAGCCACGTACCTTGAGAATTTGTGGAAAGCGCATTCTTGAATATGCTAGTTTTTTCTTTAAATATTTCTTCAATGTAAGCCTTGATGTTGAGGGCAATGCTCCTCTCTTCTAATCTTCAAAAACAGCTGCATTGTTAATTATTCTCATCAAAAGAGGACAATAAGTTTTGATGTGTCGGCTTTCCTTCGAATAGTACAAATAGTATTCTTATTGGGTTATGGAGTCGTGGGCCTTTGGTCTTACCTTGTCCTTCAAAATTCTTTATATGTGGTGGCTTGTATATCTTTAGATTTGCTCCCAGTCTAGAGGTAGGAAGAACGGCCTCCTTGGAAGCATTGAGGTTTTTTAATCTAATTTCTTCCATAACTAGATCGGTAATGAACCCATCACCCTTAGGTCTCGGTTTTCTATGGACTAAAGTGAATCTTATGTTTTCAAATTCTTCTATTAGTTCTCATATAAACAGAAAGAAGTATTGATTATCAAGGTATTCTTGAAATTCATTAATTTTTTTAAGTTTTTCAAATTTGTCAAAATTTTGTATTTGACTCCATAATTTCGAAAAATCATTATGATAATATCTAATGCTTAAGTTGCCTTGCTTAAATATTTTCATTTTTTTCATTAAGTCAATTTGGAAAACAAAGTCATCTTGAGAATGGATTTTCTTTAAATACTCTAATGTTTAAAATGCATTTTCAAAGATATTGATTCTTTTGCGAAGTTTTTCACCTACATTTTGACAATAATCAAAGCAATTTTCACATTATCTTTTCTTACATCTTCAATTTTTGTTTGTAATTTTCTTAAGCCTTAATGATATCATTTTCATGAAGCCTATCAATTTTCAAATTTGGTTCTTGGATAGTGGCATCCACGTAATCCCATTAATCTTTTGACAAAAAATGATTGTTTTTCCCCAACTTTGATAGCAATTTGGGTCAAGCAAGTAACAAAACACTTCATTTTTCTCTCCTATTTCTTACAAAGATAAGTTTTTGAAGATTACCTCAACCTTGAAATATCAAAGGTAAGAAAACAAAACTTGGACACGCTTCTCAATGCAATCATTTCTGTTGATATTCTTCCGAGTAGGCTCTGAAACCATGTAAGAATAATTCTTCAACTTCCCTCAAGAGTCTTTGCCAAATCGCAAACCAAGAATCGCCAAGAGATCAATATGTGAAAAACACCAAACACACTTCAAACACAAACCAAAGTATCCAAAGTGCTACAAAACAACATGCTTTATTAAGAGGTAAGCGGATCTTTTTATATATCAAGAATGTGCGGTATTTTACATAAATGACAGAGGAGAGAGAGGCGAGAGAGGCATTGAGCATTCAGCCGTTGGGGATCAGGTCTCCCCAACGGCTATATTGACTAGCCGTTGGGGAGCCCTGATCCCTAATGGCTAGTTGGAATGGCTAGGGCTTTCATGGCCCTGGTTATGTAGTACCCAAACAAAGGTCAGGCCCTAGTAGCCCGTCCTCTTACATTTTAACAATGAGCACATCTGCATCTCTTCTCAACACACATAGCAGACTATGTGGGCACATAATAGACATTTTAAGCATATAGCGAACTTACCGGCCAGTATAGTGACCATATAGCAGACAACTGCGTGGTCTTAACAGACACTGGTCAATGATAACCGGTGTATTGGCTAGGGGGCAATTAAAACGCTATACTGCGCTATTAATAGCATAAAAGGAAACCAACTTGCTTGATAATAAATCATCTAGTAAAATTGAGGCAATTATAAGTTCAAATTCCAATAAATAAGCATGTTCCATTCTTGAATTTGAAAGAGGACATTCAAAGTTTCAAAATCACTAGGTTATGTTATGTCACTCTTGAGGTATCTCGAACTGGGGTCTTATCAAAATAGACCAAACCTAAGCAGTGCAAGGGTGGTGGAGTGCCTATCTTTTATTTGCTTGTGCAGGCATGGAGCTTGTTGAAATTGGGTACTCTGGTGGATGCCAAGGTCTATCCAAACCAATATTATCCGATACCCAATATTATCCGATACGGTGCGATGCGTATCGTATCGTGTATGATACAGGTAAGTGTATTGCAAAGAAGAAGCTATCGTGTCGTATCGTGCGATACGGGCCGTATAGACAAAAACTCGCATTTTTCTGGGTTTCTGTGAATTTTTGGGAGCTCTTTACGCACTCCTTCGATGGTTCTCTCCCTCCTTGGTGTTCAAGGCTCCTAAAAAAGTGCTCTACGATGTTTGTGCAAGCCTCCTAACTTGGATTGTGGTATATTTGGAGTATTTTTTGATTTTTTGTATTTGTTGTTTTTTGGTGTTATTTGTGTTTTTCTTTTTTTGAATGACAAAATATGAAGTTATTAAGTGCGTGGATATGATTTTTATTGCATTCTTGAAGTGGGAGACACTCTATTTGAGTGTTATGTAGAAGATTAGGGATTTATTAAGTGCTTTTATTTTCAAGTTATTGATTCAATTGAAGTGCTCAATTGAGATGACAGGAAGGGGTGGTAGAGACTCCCATTATAAGTTTGATGATCCGGCATGACAGTGGGGTACACCTGTTGAGTGTTCCAGATTAAAGATCAGATGTTTATTTTGTGAGAGAGTGGTTAGTGGTAGAATTTCACGGTTGAAACACCACCTAACAGGGAATAGGAAAGAAGTTGCTCCTTGCATAGGCATAGTTAGAAGTTTGCCAGAAGGCATTAAATGACAATGTCTTTAGATGATTGAGAGTATACAAGAGAGGAGACAACAAAAGGATGATTTGGAGATGTTTGAAGAAGATGATGATGATGTTATTGAATTCACTGATAGTATTCCTTCATATGCTATAACAGAGATTGTTAGTAGCAGTTCTCGACTACCAAATAGGGAAAAGAGGGTTTGTGAAGATTTTGAAAGTGATAGAGTAGAGGAAGAGCTGCTTGTAGCATACATTCATTTTTTTCCTCCTACCACTATACCTGGTGCTCAACTTGGAATTCATGCTGCTATGGATTCAGAACAACTGCATGATCAGGCAGACCTTGCAGTGGGCAGATGGTTTTATGATGCATGCATTCCATTTAATGCAGCAAACAGTTTTCATTTTCAGGCAATGACAGATGCAATTGCTAACATTGGTCTAGGATACAAGATGCCCTCCTATCAGAAATTGAGAGGAAATATCTTAGATAAGACTGTCATTGAAGTGCAAGAATAATGTTCAATTTTGAGAGAGTCGTGGAAGGAGATAGGTTGCACTATCATGGCAGATTGATGGACAGACAGGCGAGGAAGGACCTTGCTAAACTTTCTTATCTACTGTCCTAAAGGACTTATGTTTTTGAGATCTCTAGACATGTCAGAAGAAAGGCACACTAGAGGAGAGGCACACTGCGGAGATCCTACAGCTAGAATTTGATAAGGTGATATGCGAGGTTGGGCTAGAGAATGTAGTCCAATTGATTAGAGATAATGTAGTTAACTACAAATCAACTGCAAAGGAGTTAGCTGATACTTATGGGACTTTCTACTGGACACCATGTGCATCCCATTATTTAGATCTCATGCTTGAGGATATTGGTGAGTATAATGAGATAAGGGCAACAACTGAGTGTTGCCAAGATATTACAAAATTCATTTACAACCATGCATTTGTTTTGTGTATGATCAGGAGATATACAGAAGGTGCAGAGCTTCTTCGAAAAGCTGCAACTCTGTTTGCAACAAATTTCTTATCTATACAGAGTATTGTGAGACAGAAGCAAGCATTGAAGATAAACAATTTGCAGAGTTGCCTCAGAATAGAAGAAACCGAAAGTTGAATGAGATTTCCAAGACAGTCTTCAGGAGTATATTTTGGAATGCATGTGTTAGATTGTTGAGGATTACATGTCCATTAGTGAAGGTTTTGAGATTGGCTGATAGCGAGGAGAAACTATCTATGGGCTATCTTTATGAAGCCATTAGAAATAATTTTAATGGAAAAAAGAGAGATTATATGCTCGTGTGAAAAATTATTGATAATGGATAGAATAAACAATTGCATCCGCCTATTCATGGAATAACATATTATCTAAACCCATCATTCAGGTACTCAACAAGCTTAGAAAGGGACGGTGAGGTTAATCGAGACATCATTGATTTTATAAATAGATTAGTTCCTGATGAGAGCAGAGCATATGCTATACATCGAGAGATGGAGATCTATGATAATGCTCTTCACTTGATGGGTTTGTCTGTAGCAATTCGCAACCGCACTACTATGCATCTAGGTAAATTGTTTATCTTCATATTTAAGTTTCTTAAATGAACTTGTCTTATATTATTGTGGATTATGTCTTTAATGCTTGTCTTTTTCTACAGATGTTTGGTGGAATAGGTTTGAAACTGATTGTCCGAACCTTAGGATTTTGCATTCAAAGTTTTGAATCAAACCTATAGTGCAGCTGGTTGTGGAAGGAATTGGAGTGTCTTTGAACACATCTATAAAAAAAAGCACAACAAGTTGGAACATAAGCGACTGAATGATTTAGTTTTTATTTGTTGTAAAATGCGCATTCGTGAAAGGTAATGTTGTATTACTTAGTACTTAAATATTCAATTCAATAAATTGTTTGACTTCAATTGTTAATATTATTTACTAATTGCTTATCTTTCTTTGTTGTAGGCAATTAAAAAAGGTAAATAGACAAGAAAACCAATTTGATCTAATAAGTTTGGATAATTTTGATATATTAGAAGACTGGATTATAGAAGATTGTGAAGAAAATGTCCTCCTAACTGAAGAAGACATTGCATGGATTATTTTGGAAGGAGCGCAACAACATTATCAAGGAGATGAAAAATTTGATTTCCGGGCAAAATGTGTTAGTGATACGATGATGAGGATCTTCAGCAAGGACAAGATGAATATTATTTAGTTGATGATCCTGATTACAATTTGTAAAATGTAAATGTATTTTATATTTTTATTCAAAATATGTAAATTTGGATGCAATTGTTCATTGTTGAATGCTCAATCTGTACTAAACTTTGCATTATATGAATTTAAAAAAATTACCAGAATTTTCTTGTTTTTTTTTGGATTTTTACTAATTTTTCTTGATTTTTAAAATAATTTTTGTATTTTTTTAATATTAAAGTACAATACGAGCGATACGATACCATACGCCCGTATCGTGGAGCCCAGTGATACGCGATATGATACGCGTCCAAACATTTGTAATTCATTTTACTCTAATAAGGAACTTGGTTTGCATATTGTTACATAAATGTAGTCTAAGAACTGAAAGAAAGATTTTAGTATGGAGTCATTGGAAAGTTGAAACTTAAACTGCTAGTTACTCCAAACAGCAATATCACCTATAAACTTTTATCTATGTTTTATGTTTTGTATATCAAAATACGTTACTGCAGAAATTAGGAGCGCATGGGCAGTCTTCGATCATGCTACTGAGTAGGGAATGCTCTGGAGCTACTCAAGAAGCAGTGCTTCCCTTAGCTCTATTCTTTTAACCTAAACCTTCAGATCTATTTTCTTAGCCAATTTATATTGGTTGTTTTCTCTAATTAGTGCGTTCATGTCATCCTTATATGCTTAATTTCTGAACTTTTGTTGTGGTTTATTCTGGTTTTCACTTGTACTTGACAATGCAGGAAAGAAGAGCTCGTCATGTGATCAATCTGAAGACTACACAAGCCCATCTCTCTACACTCCTGAGGTAGATTTGTATTCCAATAAGTTTCTTGAAGCATATTAAGTAACAGAAATACCAGATTGAATTTCATATTCATGTATATAAAGCCATTTTTCTTACATTTTTTATAGATTACTCCCCCTTGCAATGTGGAAACGCCGAAAGAATCTGAGTCCCCCCGGTTCCAAGCCATACTTCGGGTAACAAGTGGTCCAAGAAAGAAATTCCCTACTGACATTAAAAGCTTTTCCCATGAACTGAATTCCAAGGGAGTGAGGCCATTCCCATTATGGAAACCTCGAGGATTATATAATCAGGAGGTAACTGCATATATAGCTTTGTTGAAAATTCTACTGTTTCCTGATATCATTTTTCGACGAAATGCACATATATGGAAATGCTTCATTTTTTGGTTATTGTTATTACTATTTTCCTTTGTATTTTCTTCTCAATCATATTGCCAATATAGTTTGTCTACCAACTGATCCACTGCTTTGATCATGCTTAATTGTTTAATTTTCTTAGGAAATTGCTGTGGCCATACGGGCAAAATTTGATCGAGCCAAGGAGGAAGTAGACTCGGAACTCGCCATCTTTGCAGGTGAGTTAGTTGGTATATTGGACAAGAATGCAGAAAGCCATCCAGACTGGCAGGAAACCATAGAAGATCTGTTGGTTCTAGCTAAACGTTGTGCGGTGTCGTCACTGGGGGAGTTTTGGCTTGAGTGTGAGGGCATAGTTCAGGACTTAGATGATAAGCGTCAGGATCTTCCCATGGGCATTCTGAAACAATTGCACACTCGCATGCTTTTTATTCTCACAAGATGCACTCGGTTATTGCAGTTCCACAAGGAAAGTGGTTTAGGTGAGGATGAACATGCAATTGGTTTTCATCATTCTGGGATCATGCCATTTATACCAGAGAAACAACGAGTTTCTGAGAAAGAGAGTGATAAAAGTAGTCATTTGAGAAAAGCCTTTAAGCCTACAACCACATGGAAGTCGTACAGCCAAGAGCAGCAAAGCTGGGGAAAAGATGAAGCCCAGCAATCTTCAAAAATTTCACCATCTCCTGATGCTGAAATAGGTAAGGGCTCTATTTCACCTGCAACTAGGGAGAGGATAGCTTCATGGAAGAAACTTCCCCCTCCTGCAGAAAGGCACCAGAGAGATAGCACAATGAAGGAGGAATCGTTTAATAACAAAATGGATTTCTTAAAAATATCTGATCAAGAAAAGACGAGTACAGATGCTACTGATAATGCTAAGGTTCCTGAACTTGCTTCAGGTAAAGATTTTCCGGTTCTGGTTTCTGTTCCTTCAAGACATCAACACAAAATGTCTTGGGGTTTCTGGGGAGACCAGATAAACCTCTCTGATGAAAGTTTAGTTATTTGTCGCATTTGTGAGGAGGAAGTACCAGCTGCTTGTTTGGAAGACCACTCCAGGATTTGTGCACTTGCAGATCAATGTGACCAGAAGGGCTTAAGTGCCAATGAGCGCCTTGAGAGAATTGCTGAAACTTTAGAAAAGATAGAGTCATGCACACACAAGGACTTGGTAAATGTGGTAGGAAGTCCTGATGTAACAAAGGTTTCCAACTGTAATATTAATGAAGGTCCTGACATCACATCTCCCAAGTTAAGCGAATGTTCTCGCAGGGGATCAGAGGACCTGCTTGAATATATCCAGGAAGCTGATAATTCTGTTTTAATGGATGATATGAAAGGTCTTCCATCCATGTCATGTAAGACACGTTTTGGACCAAAATCTGAACAGGGTGTTACAACTTCTTCAGCTGGCAGCATGACACCCAGGTCTCCACTTTTGACACCAAGAACCAGCCAGATAGACTTGCTTTTGTCTGGGAAGTTTACATTTTCAGAATATGAAGACCTTCCCCAGGTAATTTCTCTTGTTTCTTACTATTGTTTTGCTTAAAATCTGTCATTCAAGGTTTGGAAAACTTTGGATCAACTGTCTGTAATTTCATGACTCCATGCTTGTCACTTATATATAGAAATTAAAGATCTGTGTCAATTTGAAGCGGTACATAATGGGCTTTGGGATCCACAAATATGAGAAATCTGGATTTATTTATCTCATATACATTATTGCGAGGGTCATTCCATAAACTATTAACAGATTGAACTGGCGATCTGACATGCTGTCACTCTGTTGGATGATAAAGCAAAAGGGAAACCACGGGTATCCACAACACCATCATTTTACTTCAATGAATATGTGGGCTGGTATCATGGTTCAAAGATGGAATGATTTGGACTATTTTTCTTTATCGCAGCAGTCAGAGCTGAAACACTTATCACTATTGCAGAATGTGCCAGACACTGTTAGTAAATTATGTCCATAGTCTATTATTTCCACATTCATGCTACATATGCATGACTTTATTTCTGCATGAAAACATCTTGTCTCTGCCAATTTGTCTTGCCAATTCATGGACTCTTTCCCGTGTGGCAAATTCATGGTTGACTCAATTCAGGCCAAAGTTGGGGGTTTATAAGATAGTCACAAGCCATGCAAGGGATTTCTTTTGGCCATACTCATGAACTAAAGTTGTCCACTAAAGTACATCTTTGATGGTACTCTGACCGAAGGATTGGTGCTCATCCGAGAAAACCAATAAATCAAGCATTACAAAATTGAACAACTTCTTCTCACAACACAACCGAAGTTACTACATAAATTTCTTACTCCTCCAACATCATACCAACTTATGCACCTTTCGACTCGGTGATGAAGGCCCCATATCAATCCAAACACATTAGTGAGCCTATAAGGTTCTTCAACACAAAATGGAGATGAAATTGCTTTTTCTTGAATGATCGATGTATCATTTAAAGAGACATGCAGAAGAATGCCAGTCAGATTCATAAGAGTTATACCATTCATTTTTTGGGGGAACAGACAAGAAAAGGAATCTTAACTTCATAATTGTCGCGTGCAGTGTGTTTGATATGGCTAGCATATCACATGCAGTTTGCCATATCAGCTATACAAGATTGCACCTTATTGCAAATGACTTCCTTATTGCATGTATATCATGAATATCATCTGGTACACCCTGTATCATATGATATGCATGATGCAGATATATATGAAGGTGATATCTAGATCACCATAAGTGAAATACTGCATCTTATCGTGAATGACCCCTGTGTAATCTGATACACACCAATGCGGACATATGAAGGTGAAATCCAGACTTTCATACGAGGAGGATGACAACGAGGGCTTTAGGACTTTTTATCATAAGAAGTGAAATATTATATGTAGTATGCATCATCTTGGTCGAGGTTAATGATATGGTGTGCACAATCATGTTGGTTGAGGTTAATGATATGGTATGCATGATGGTACTTATTAGAGTAGTATATGTATATGTACGTGTGCGTGTGAGAGAGAGTCTTGTCTATGTATTTGCGTATGTGTGATCAGCTGACACAATGTTTATTGGACATCAAGAATCAAACCTGACAGATGACTTTGAATGTTACCTTTAGGCAATCCAGCTGGTTAGTTATCTTTTCTTGGGTTAAACTAATGACCTTACCTTCTATGGCACTGCAGATATCTGAACTTGCTGATATTGCTCGTTGTGTAGCAAATGCAAATTTGCACAATGACCAAGCCTTATCATATCTTTTATCATGTCTGGAGGACCTTCAAGATGTTATTCATAGCAAGAAGTTTGTTGCATTGACTGTGCAAACTTTCGGTGCACGCATAGAAAAGTTGCTTCGGTGAGCCTTTTATTTATAACCATCTCTTCCTATTAATTTGTCATCATGCCCTAAATTTCCCCTTCCCATAGATGACACTTGAAAAACTGGATGTTCTTAATCGTTTTACGTTTTCTACATGCATTTCCATGTTTCAGTCTGTTATTAACATGGTCCTACAGTGAGAAGTATCTGCAGCTTTGTAATGATGAAAAGGTGGATGTTGCAAGTACTGTAATTGATGAAGATGGTCCAGTGGAAGATGATGTTGTACGTAGCTTGCGAACTAGCCCAGTTCACCCATTGCCTAGGGAGAGAACTTCTATAGAGGACTTTGAGATCATAAAACCTATCAGTCGTGGGGCATTTGGTCGAGTTTTCTTGGCTAAGAAAAGAACGACAGGGGATCTTTTTGCTATCAAGGTACTTACGTTTTCACTTGAATAACACATGGTCTGTTTGACGTTAGACATGCCTTTCCTTGTCCGTCAATTTTCACTTTTGTGTTGACTTTCAAGTTTATACGAGAACGACCATTTCATCTTCTAGTCTATATAGCAAATCATATATCTTTTTCGTTTTCATGGATGAACAAGAGGGGTGTAGACATCATATCTGAAGACATTCTTCTTCAAAAAAGTCTTCTTCTACTTAATGATTGATCAAATTCCGATGCCAATATGTTGCCATTTTAACATGGGATGATAACACCTATATTTCCTAATTCCAATTCTTATATATGCGTTGTTGGACTTTTGCTTTATCTCAATGTGAAAGAGAAGGCGTAACTTTTTTGTGAAGTTATCTGCCATTCATCAGGATAGTTTAGAATGTTAAAGTAATAGGATGCACTTGTTGATGGTTTACGTCTTGTAACTTTTACACGTCTTTGCTTGTGGATATTTAAAACGAGAAAGTGTTTCTCTTGTTTTCCTTTTATTTATGCTACTGGTTGTGAAAACATGACTAGTTTGTCCATTGAATAGGAAATTCATTCATAAGTGGTTAGTTCCTCCCCTTATTTCAGGAAGATCTACTGCCAATTATAAATATCCTTGTAGTAGAAACCTAGATTTTATGTCTTGAAGGTGGACCGTAGATCTTTTGAGGTTCATGGTATACGTTGGAGGCAACAAGAGGGAACCTTCTGGTGCTCATGGTGTGTGGTGCTTCTGGAAAAAAGTGTGGCAGATCTGATTCAATCGTTTGGTTATCATGCTGGCTGCTGCAATGTATTATTCAATTGCTTCTGTCCATCTAATGAAATGATAGTGGTCCTTTACAGTTTTCCATGTCAAAAGTACTAAACTTTTTTAAAACCCGATAAGTTGGAACAAGATTGTTCATGTGGTCATATTCACAGATTTCGTTTGGTTCTTTTCACAAACTTCTTTTAACACTACTATTTTGGTAGATATTGTCCTTTGTTTTCTTTTTGACAAACCATACTGTCTGTTATCTTTGCTTCTGACATGATGGTTTTCTAAAGCATGTGAACTTTCTTTTATTTGTTTTATAGTACTTCTCTGGAACTTCCTTCTTTCAATGTCACTATTCTTCGCTTAAAGCTTTTCTCTTGGAGCTGATCATACTATCATCTAGTGCTTGGTCAATGAAGTTTTAATTGTAAAACTCAACTTTGGCTTTGAATAAAAAAGATCATATATAAATACAGTTACAAAACAAAAAGTAAGTGAATACTTCACACTCATTGAAGAGTATTTGTTGTAATGGGATACTTTTTGCCATACTCTGCAGGTTCTTAAAAAGGCTGACATGATCCGGAAAAATGCAGTAGAGAGTATATTGGCTGAACGTGACATCTTAATTTCAGTTCGCAATCCTTTTGTGGTGAGTAGGTCTTTGTGCACAGAACTTTTTTCTTGAGGAGTTCTTGTTGACTGTTTCCTAACAGTAGGAGTTGCATCCAGGTTCGATTTTTTTACTCCTTCACATGTCGAGAGAATCTCTATCTTGTAATGGAATATCTGAATGGAGGAGATTTGTATTCGTTATTGAGAAATTTAGGTTGTTTGGATGAGCACGTGGTGCGTATATACATCGCTGAAGTTGTAAGTACAATATATAATTCATAGTTTTGCAGTACTTATTTTATCCTTTCGTGAGTGGAATGTCTACTGTAATGCTATCACTAATTGAGAAATGCTAAATGATGTACAGGTGCTTGCCTTGGAATATTTGCATTCTCTACGGGTTGTTCATCGAGATCTAAAGCCAGATAATCTGTTGATCGCTCATGATGGTCACATCAAGGCTAGTAATCTGTGCTTTGTCCCAATCCACCCCCTTTTCTTCAGTAAAGCCACATTCTTTATCAGAAACTGATTTTTGATAGCATTCTTTCTTGAATTAACAAGTGCAAAAATTTGATGAATTATATTCTCTATCTTTCAATACATATGATATACAATCACACTGTTACACATACATGTTGCCAATATGTTTAGTGTATTGATGCATTTAGTATTTGATATGGAACTCAATATATGTTTGCAATATGTGTCTTAAATATATGAAAAAAGATATTTTTAGGATAGCTAGGACTAGAGATAAGAAAACTAAAGATCTTAATTCCGTTAGATGCATCAAAGACGAGGATGAAAAACTTCTAGTGGCAAATGTTGATATAAGAAATAGATGGGAAAACTATTTTTATAAGCTTTTTAATGAAAATATAGATGTTAGTATTAGCTTAGGAGAGTTAGCCAAATCAGAAAAGTATATAAACCACATTTTCTACCGACGTATTCAAAAGAATGAAGTCAAAGAGGCTCTTAAACATATGAAGGGTGGTAAATCGGTAGGACCAGACAATATTCCTATAGAAGTTTGGAAAATCTTAGGAGAAATAGGAATCATTTGACTCACAAGACTATTTAATGAAATATGGAGAAAACAAAAGATGTCCAAGGAATAGAAAGCGAGTATACTTATACCCATATATAAGAACAAGGGAGACATTTGGAATTGTGTGAATTATCGGGGTATCAAGTTAATGAGTCATACTATGAAATTGTGGGAAAGAATTATCGAACGTAGGTTAAGACAAGTATTGAGTACAACAGAGAACCAATTTGGATTCATGCCAGGCAGATATACCGTTGAAGTGATTCACCTTTTGAGACGTCTTATGAAACATTTTAGAGCAAAAAAGAAAGACCTTCACATGATATTTATTGATCTAAAAAAAACTTACGATAGGGTATCGAGGGATGTTTTTTTGGAGAACCTTGTAAAAAAGAGGTATCTCATTGACATACATAAACCTTATAAGAGATATGTACGATGGTGCAAAAACATGTGTGAGGACTCATGAAGGAATGAAGACTTCTTTAAACTTAATATTGGGTTACATCAATGATTAACTTTAAGTCCATACATATTTATAATGGTGAATTGGTGATTGATGAGTTAACACAACATATTCAAGATGAAGTACCTTAGTGTATGTTATTTGCAGATGACATTATGTTAGAGGAGGAGTCTAAGGAAAAAGTTAATAGAAAATTGGAACTATGGAGAGAAACATTAGAAAGTAAAGGCTTCCGACTTAGTAGAACAAAGACATAATATATGGAATGTAGGTTTGATCATTTGGTTACTTGAGAGGACATAGAAATTAAAATTGGCACACATTGCATCCCCAAAAAGAAAGTTTTAAATATCTAGGTCAATTTTTTAGAGTGATGGAAGAATTGATGGAGATGTTACGCATAGAATTAATGATGGTTGGTTAAAATGGAGAGGAGCATGAAGTATTCTTTGTGATAAGAAGATACTATTAAAGTTAAAAGGTAAATATTATAGAGCAGCAATTAGACCTGCCATGTTTTATGGTTCTGAGTTTGGCAGTTAATCATCAATATGTACAAAAGATGTCCGTGACACTAATGAAGACGTTGAGATGGATGAGTGGTCATACAAGAAAAGACTATGTACGGCACCAATAGAGGATAAAATGAGATAATATCATTTAAGGTGGTTTGGACATATAGAAAGAAGATCAGAAGAACCTGTAAGAAGGTATGAAAAATAGATTTTGAAAGTATTAAAAGATGTAGAGGACGACCATAAAAGTGTTGGAAAGAAACAATAAAGAATGATCTAGCTTATTGTGAGTTAACTTCTAACATGGCACATGATAGGGCTTTGTGAAAACAAAGAATCCATGTAGCCAACCCGTCTAGTATGGGAAAAGGCTTTGTTGTTGTTATTGTTGTATTAAACGTATTTGTGATGTATGTAATATGTTAATTGTCATCCTGATGGATGCCGCTCTCTAGTTCTTTTCTGTGCGGTTGTTGACCAGTGACCCAGAGAGGAAGAACTTTTGCTGAAATCAGAAAATATGACATAATCAGCGTTCAGAAATTTTGCTGAAATGAACTTTGACAGCATGCCACCGTAAAGATTGAAGGATGTCCGAAAGAGAGTGATACAATCCCCACTATTTCCATGCACAAAAGAATTTCCAAGATGCCAAAGACGTGCAACACCAACAATACCTTTTATGCAATGGAAATAAATTAAATAGTTGGTCACTCGACTTTTTCATGTTTCTTGTTTGTGGAAAGATGAGTTTGAGTATTAAACTAGGCTCTACTTTGTTTTATTGCATATTCCAGGTTTCTATGTTCCGATTAGCTTATCTTCCCATTCAATTATTTCTTTTCATCAATGTCACGTTTTCAGTTCTTGATTTTCTTGTGCTACAGTTGACAGACTTTGGGCTTTCAAAGGTTGGTCTCATCAACAGCACTGATGATTTATCTGGTCCAGCAGTTAGTGGATCAACATTACTGGGAGAGGAAGAGCCTCCTTTATCTGCTTCTGAATATATCAACCAAAGAGAGAGGTGGCAGAAACGTTCAGCTGTTGGCACACCTGATTATTTGGCGCCTGAGATACTTCTTGGCACAGGCCACGGTGTGAAAATATTTATGTTCACTTGAATCAGTCGTTACCTTATTATCATGTATAACATATCTAGGTCTCATACAAGCAGTTTTAGATTGTTATCTCTTCTTGTCAATTCTCCATGAGCAAGCTGGTATACTTTCTTGCAGGTGCTGCTGCAGACTGGTGGTCTGTTGGTGTTATTCTCTTTGAGTTGCTTGTTGGAATCCCACCATTCAATGCTAAGCATCCTCAGGTCTATTTTCTTATTTTTTACAAGATTTTCCTGGATGTTCGGTGTATGCTTTCTATCTGCTCTATTTTGTGTCTAGAGTCTAGATTGTATTTGGTAGATGTATAGACCATTAAATGCTTTTCTGGTTTACAACCTTCTAAGTTGGAAAGAAACAGCAAATTTGTTTGCAAAGGGAGGTTCTGGGGAGAATATAATTAGACATCTATAAACCCTTTTGTGATTTATGTAACTTAAGGTGTTCAATGTGGGGTGTCAGCAAGAAAATGGGTAGAACAAATTCTGTAAGGCTCGTTGCTTTTTCTTCCTCTCTCTCTCTCTCTATATATATATATATGCTGGTTTTTATTGCGAATTATTCAAAGCATTTTGACAGGATTGCCGTGATTATTAAGATTTTCTGACACATTCTTTTATTGTTTATGCAGACAATATTCGACAACATACTTAATCGAAAAATTCCATGGCCTCAGATACCGGAGGAGATGAGTTATGAAGCAGAGGACCTGGTTGACAAGTAAGGTCTTACTGTCATCCAGTTATGATTATAAAATGGTCTTCATGAGTTCTGGTACAGTGATACTGGTTTTAGCGAGTTCTTGTAGTGGATCTTTGATATGCCTTGAGTGGGTTTACGAAATAAACCAAGCTTTATCATATTTAAAACATGTTAAATAATCCATAACAAGCTTGTCTGTAACGTAATGCATTAAGTGCTCAAGATAAAATCAAGAGTTTTTGACACAAATAAAAGTTCATGACCATCAATAACAACTTGTTAGTTTCTTATATTGCTTGCAGGTTTAACAAGCTTTAGGGCCAACTAGAAAGAAACCTTAAAATTAGTTCCTAGCTGTTTGACATTGTACTCTAACTGAAGTCCTAAGCCACTAGCTGTGTACATTAAAGTCATCTGAGCTTTATCTGCGAACATGTATGACTAAAAACCATTAAGATTTTTATACAATTTAAGAAGAATATCTTATCTGATATCTGCAGCTTTCGGTAAATCTGCTTCATGGGAGTAATGAGGGACGTTCATTCAGTTACATTTCATCTTCTGTAATTGGAATCTTCTTAAATAATCACATCATTTTCAATATCTGTAACTACCTCATTTCAAATGCAAATTACAGCAATGATAGACTATGTATATGATAACTTTGCTAGTTCTCTTCCTTTCTCTCAGTTCCAGTTGGTTGCTCTGCCGCTAAAACATGTTTTACACTCTATCTTCTCACTGTCACGTTCTATTAGATATCTGAAAAAGGGCATGGCCTTGCTTTACGAAGCACCTAATGGCCTTTGGAATGATAAAAATGTCACACGTTGCAAACTATGGCATGCAATCTCAAGACCATAATTTTGGATCATAATGTCATGGCATTTCTCCAGTCTCGAGGTTGAAAATCGACTTTCACATACTTTGGTAATAATCATTAGATCGCATCAGAGAATGGGCAAAATGATACCCATATCATTTTAGAAGCACAAACGAAGCTTGGGATTCCGCTTTATACACGCTTAAGAGTGTGCATAAGTTGCCCATGAGTGCCTGTTACTGTTATAGTTAGAAATAGAATAGAAAGTCTAAACAAGGACCGACAGTTTACAGAATCTACAGATAGGTTACATCCTTGATCTGCATCATGCGTATCTAACATATCTGCATTGCCTACAGTAACCTTGCTCATGCATGATAGAGTATCACATGATACCAACTAGAATAAACTGTGAAAGATTAGTATTTGGGTTGGAATTCTAGTTCTATATGTTGAGCCACCAACTAGTTTACTATGACACAATGGACAGAGATATATAGTGTGTTGGGGCTATCAAGTAGAAAACAGAATGGAACATAGGAATAAACAAAAGGGGAAGAAGGACATCCGCTGATGTTTTATGAATATGTGAAACATATACAATAATTTTGGAAGAAACAAACAAACATAATAGATAAAGTTTAATTCCTGTACAGTTTCTCTTCTAAAAAATGTGTCTATCAAGCCGTACAAGAAAGTAGCAAGTCTATATGCAGAGAGAATATTTTTGAATATCTAATTTAGCTAGGCAGATGCTTTAATCTGAAATATTTGTCTCATTTCAGCCCTGTCTTATTTATTTATACAATTACCATCTCCTGTTGTGAGCTCTGCATAACTGAGAGGGTGGCTGTGTTACAAAATATTGGGACTTGTTGGAGTTACAAGTGCGCTATTCTGGTATCATAGCACCTAGATGGCTGCAGCCTGTGTACTTCTAAAATTAGAAGTTGAGGATACTTTTATTGAATATCCAATCAAACTTGTCTTAGTTTTAGATGCATCTTGTTAATAAGTAGACTTTATTGATAAATCATGAAAACATACAGATGCAAAAACCGCTGCTTGTTCACGAGGTTTAGAGGCACACACCTCCAATCTGTTAATTCTCTTTTTTTCTCTTAGGGTTTTCTAGCCTAATCACATATTATATATAATAATGTTTTAACTTAAAGACTGATCTATCCTTACTATAAAACACAATTAACACATAGAACATAGAAACATATAAAGAGCATGAATCAATCCAAGCTCCTCTTTAACACTCCCCTTCAAGTTGGGAGAAAGATATTGATGAGTCCCAACTTGTCAAGAGAAGTTATAAGTCCACTTTTAGCCATTGCTTTTGTGAGAATATCTACACACTGATATGCCGTCTTGACATAACTCAATTGGAACATTTGATTGATAACTTTTTTCCTTATGAAGTGATAGTTAATCTCAACGTGTTTTGTTCATTCATGATAAATAGGATTACATGCAATCTGTATTGCTGCCTTGTTGTCACAATAAAGGGGAATAATGCCTGTTGCTTCCACACTCAGCTTTCTCATAAGGGACTATAACAATAGTCCCTCACACATCCCTCCAACAATTGCGCTATATTCAGTTTATGTACTAGATCTAGCTACAACAAGTTGCTTTTTACTTTTCTAGGAGACAATGTTACTTTCAATATTAAGATACCCCTCATAGGTATAAAAGATATTGTGACCAGGTGTAGTCTTGAGATGGTGTAATATATGATACACTACATCCATATGGGCCTTTGAAGGAGCATGCATGAATTCGGTGACCATTCTCACTGCAAATGCAATGTCTAGATGGGTAATAGTAACAACAACAACAACAAAGCCTTTTCCCATACTAGACGGGGTCGGCTACATGGATTCTTTGTTTTCACAGAGCCCTATCATGTGCCATGTTAGCAGTTAACTCACAATAAGATAGATCATTCTTTATTGTTTCTTTCCAACACTTTTGTGGTTGTCCTCTACCTCTTTTAATACTTTCAAAATCTAGTTTTTCATACCTTTTTACAGGTTTTTCTTTTGATCTTCTTTCTATATGTTCAAACCACCTTAAACGATATTCTCTTATTTTATCCTCTATTGGTGCCAAACATAATTTATTTCTAATAACCTCATTATGTATACGGTCTTTTCTTGTATGACCACTCATCCATCTCAACATCTTCATTTCGGTCACAAACATCTTTTGTACATGTTGATGATTAACTGCCGAACACTCAGAACCATAAAACATGGCAGGCCTAATTGCTGCTCTATAATATTTACCTTTTAACTTTAATGGTATCTTCTTATCACAAAGAATACTTCATGCTCCTCTCCATTTTAACCAACCATCATTAATTCTATGCATAACATCTCCATCAATTCTTTCATCACTCTGAAAAATTGACCCTAGATATTTAAAACTTTCTTTTTGGGGGATGCAATGTGTGCCAATTTTAATTTCTATGTCCTCTGGAGTAACCAAATAAACTTACATTCCATATATTCTATCTTTGTTCTACTAAGTCGGAAGTCTTTACTTTGTAATGTTTCTCTCCATAGTTCCAATTTTCTATTAACTTTTTCCTTAGACTCCTCCTCTAACACAATGTCATATGCAAGTAACATACACCAAGGTACTTCATCTTGAATATGTTTTGTTAATTCATCAATCACCATGATAAATAAGTATGGACTTGAAGTTGATCCTTGATGTAACCCAATATTAACTTCAAAGAAGTTTGTCATTCCTTCATGAGTCCTCACACATGTTTTTGCACCATCGTACATATCTCTTATAAGGTTTATGTATGTCAATGAGATACCTCTTTTTTACAAGGTTCTCCAAAAATACATCCCTCGATACCCTATCGTAAGTTTTTTTTAGATTAATAAATATCATGTGAAGGTCTTTCTTTTTTGCTCTAAAATGTTTCATAAGACGTCTCAAAAGGTGAATCACTTCAACAGTATATCTGCCTGGCATGAATCCAAATTGGTTCTCTGTTGTATTCGATAAATAAATTTTTCAACCAACCTTTGATACCTTTCCATATCTTCATATTGTTCTTCATCATGAAGATGTAGTTTTTATTAATTCGCATTGGAACTTCACTCCTTTTATAGTGAGTCATGTTTGTATCCTGTAGTAAATGCATAGTATATTTTTTGAGTCAAGATCTCTCCTTTGCTAGAATACAAGACTTCGATTCTCAAAAGATAATGTAGTTTTTCCAAGTCTTTTTTATCAAAGAGTTGGTGTAAGGTTGTGTAAGTCTGGTGATTTCTTGAAGATCATCTCCCATAACAATAATATTGTCTATATAAACAATCAAAATAGATATTTTCTATCCCTCTTAATGAATAAAGTATGACCATTGGCACTTCTATGGTGTCCCAAGTTATATACACCTTCACTAAATTTTTTAAACGAAGTTCTAAGAGATTGTTTGAGGCGATAAATAGTTTTATGCAATTTGCATACCTTACCCTTCAATTCCTTAGTATTAAACCCATGAGGTAGCTTCATATACACTTCTTCATTGAGAGTTTCCTACGAAAAACTGTTTTTCTCATCCAACTACCACATGTCCCAACCTTTGTGTGCAACTAAACTCGTGATAACTCTGATAGATGTAAGTTTTGTAATTGAGGAAAAAGTTTTAGGATAATCGATACCATATAATTGATTGTAACCCTTCGTTACTAGTCTTGCCTTATAGCGTTTAAGACTTCCATCAGTTTAAACTTCACCGTGGAAACCCATTTACAACCCACACCCATAAGTTTTCTGTTCAATAGTCCAAGCATTACTTTTTTGCAGGGCTTCTAAGTCACTTTGCGTAGCATCCCTCCACTGAGAAACTAGATTTGCTTCCTCCATATTTCTAGTTATATGGTGTAATTCGGCATTCATAACAAATTTCTCACAACTTTATGAAGTAGCATTATAAGTGGCATATTGAGAAATAGGATAAAGAGTACAAGATCTTTTACCTTTTTGAATAGCAATAGGAAGATATCAAACGCAGCAGGAGATAGCTAATATGAATTTGGAGAGAAATCTTTGATCATAAAATCTTGAGCATTGGGCGTCACCACTTTTCTTTCTCCACGAACATAGGTCTTGATATCTTTAGGGACAACACCAATCTCATTGTTCTCATGGAGGTTAAATTCCGTTTCAATGAGACTTATTGGAAGGACAAGAGTAGGAATAGTAATAATTGGTTTGATTATCGGGTTCACATACTCTCTCCCTTGGAAAAATAATAAGGGGTGGATTAAAAAAAGATAACATCCAAGGATACATAAGTTTTTATATGGAAAGGATCATAACATTTATTCCCGTTTTGGGAATTGGAATATCCAATAAATATACACTTAGTAGCTTGTGGATCTAGCTTATCTCAGGCATATACGAACATAGAAGGTAGACTCAAAGATACGAGGTGGAATATGAACCAATTTAGAATCAAGAGTAAGAATCTTCCATGGAGACTTACTATGGAGCATAGCACTTGACATCCTATTAATGAGATATCCAAAGATGCTAAGGAACATTACATCCAATAACTAGGGTACGAGACAACGGGTTACTTCAAGAATGTATCTATTCTTTCTTTTTGTTATACCATTTTGTCGAGGAGTATTTGGGCATGATGTTTGGTGCATAATCCTATCTACACTACAACTACTACAACTAAGCCTTTTCCCATACTAGATGGGGTCAGCTACATGGATTCTTTGTTTTTTTTTGTAGAATCCATGTTAAGTCTGACAAAGTTTTATGCTGGCTGTCGGAAGCCTAACACAACCCTCCTCCTTTTTCTGGGCTTGGGACCGGCCATGAAAGGGTGATTCCTTACATGGGTGCATAATCCTATGTTTACAAAAATAGTCTCGTAGTCCACCTGACATATACTATCCACCATTATTGGAATGAAGAATTCTTAACGAAAACAAAACTGGATTTCAATAAATTTATGAACAATCGGAAAGATTGCAAAAGCTTTATCTTTTGATTATTAAATAAACTATAGTAAAGTGAGTACAATCATCGATAAAGGAGACAAAGTACTTATGACCACTAAGAGAAGTGACTGGACTAGGACCCCCAAACATCAAAAGGAATTAATTCAAAAGGACGAGACATTCTATACTCACTACGAAGAAAAGAGACTTGATGATATTTTGCTCTTTGGAAAACATCACATTTAAGAACGATAATATTGAGCTCAAGAGAAATGTTGGGAATCAAAAGTCTAATCATTGACACTAGTAAATGTCCCAAACGATCATGCCATAATTTGAGTTCGACTTTAGTTGTAGTCATTGTTGTTAACAGTGTATGTAGAATGTTTTGCCAATAATTTTTCATTGATGTGTAGATCCTTGTTCAAGCTATCATGACCAACAATTCTCTTTGTTTTCATATCTTGAAAGACACAACCATAAAAAAAAATGTAATTAAGCGATTGAAATCCTTAGAGAACTTACAGATAACAAGTTTACAAGAAAGCTGGAGACATAAAATACAAAAGATAAATGAATCAGTGACGTTTGAGCAGTTTCCTTTCCCATCATAAATATATGGGATCCATCTGCCAATCTAATTGGTCCCTTGTTATAAAGAGGTTGATAATTGGATAGACAAGTTATATCTCCAACTATATGATTAGTTGCACTAGAATCTACAACTTAAATCCATGACGTAGAAGAAGGATTCCCCTTGTGACATGTAAGAGGTCTAAGCCATCGTGACTTGAGATTCTTAGGTAGAAGGTTGATCACCAAGTCGTGACACTAAACACCCAATATTTGTACCTTCAAATTAAGTTTGTGACATATTAGCATGATGCTTTTTGACAAAATCAGGCTTACCAATTAAATCCCAACATTGGTTTTTGTGTGGTGATTCTTACCATAGTGAGAGAATTTTAGTTTTTCCTTTTCTTCATAAGATAGACATCCACAACCTCTACCTTGGTTATTGTATCCTCTCCCACGATTAGGCTGGTATGAATTTTTTCCAAAGAATGTAGTTTTAATCAGTATTGATAATATCATCTTTTCAAGCCTCTTCTATTTTCTTCTCTAAGAAGTAAGGAATAAATTGTGCTTAAAGGAGACAATTCTTCTCTTTCTAGAATATTGACCTTAACCTCTTTATACTCACAGGTGACTCCCCATAATAAAACAAATACCTTGCGTTTTTTCATATTCTTTATTTCATTCCTTGAATATGATGCTACAACAACAACTAAACCTTTTCCCATACTAGATGGGTTGGCTACATGGCTTCTTTGTTTCCATAGAGCCCTATCATGTGTAATGCTAGTAGTTACCTCAATATAAACTAGATCATTCTTTATTGTTTCTTTTCAACACTTTTGTGGTCGTCCTCTTCCTCTTAACATTTTCACAATCTAGTTTTTCATATCTTCTTACGGGAACGCCTTTTGGTCGTCTTTCTACATATCCAAACTATCTTAAACGATTTTCCCTTAGTTTACCATCTATTGGTGCTACTCCCAATTTGTTTCTAATAATCTCTATGTAAAGAGTCTTTTCTTGTGTGACTACTCATCCATTTTAACCAACCTGTATTAATTATATGCGTAACATCTTCATCAAATTTTCTATCACTTTGAAAAATTGACCTTAAGTATTTAAAACTTTCCTTGTGAGGGATGCAATGTGTGTCAATCTTAATTTTTGTCTTCTCTTCTGAAGTACCCAAATGATCAAACTTACATTCCATATATTCTATCTTTGTTCTACTAAGTCATAAGTCTTTACTTTCTAATGTTTCTCTTTATAGTTCTAATTTCCTATTAACTTTTACATTAGACTCATCCACTAATACAATGTCATCTTCAAATAACATACACCAAGATACTTAATATATTTTGTTAACTCATCAATGACCAATATAAATAAATATAAACTTAAAGTTGATCCCTGATGTAACCCAATATTAACTTCAAAGGAGTCTATCGTTCCTTCGTTAGTCCTCCCACATGTTTTTGCACCATCGCATATGTCTCGTATAAGATTTATGCATGTCAATTGCAACATTCTTTTTAGTCAGAGTTTCTTGTCTCAAAATATTTGACTCTAAATACATAAACATTCTTCCTATTGACTGAGTCATCGACTGCAGAAGCTAAGAGGATACCAAGGCATCGTCCTTTCTCTATTTTAAATCGAGGAGACTACTATTATCAGGTCTTGACTGAGCCCCTGTGAGATACTCCCATCGGCCTCGTGCTAATACAACCAGTTTTATAGATCTAGCTCATTCTAAATAATTCTTTCCATCAAGTTTAACATTTGTGACTTGAAACGGGTCCAATTTATCACCTGTTTGTCCTTCGAGATTTGGATGTTAGGCTTCCACATGTTTGCTGCTATCTGCCATATCTTGAAATTTGTTTAAATACAAGGAGCAGCAGATCGGCAGCAACTTTTATTGGTAGTCTGTTCCTTTCACGGTTATCAGGAAAAGATCTTAGAACGTGGGTGTGAATATTAGTGGAACCTGGCTGCTGTCCTCAAGAAACAGCAAATCTGCCACCTACAACTTTAAGTCTGCTTCCTGTGATCTGATCACCCAAGGCTGCAACGTGTGATGGACTATTTCTGATCACGAAACAACTTCTGGCCCTCACAACAACTTGAAAGGCCTTGTCCACCGATTTTCGAATGCGTCAAGTAAGAATTTCTCACTGCAATACAACGAAAAAATCGATTTGTGTTTGTAGGAGGCTTTGATACCATATTAATAAATAGACTTTATTGATAAATCATGAAAACATATAGATGCAGGAACTTGCTGCTTGTTCACGAGGAACTACACACGGTTGGAGGCACACACATCAAATCTGTTAATCCTCCTTTTTTCTTGTAGGTTTCGTATTCTAATCACAGATTATATTTAATACTATTTTAACTTGAAAGACTAACCTACCCTTACTATAAAATACAATTAACACATAGAACACAGAAACAGATAAGGAACCGATCCAAACTCCTCTTCAACACATCTTTCCCTTTTGTTGTTGATTTGTGTTTATGACAACTAGGCCGCACATGATGACGAAGATTTTGGAGCCTTTTTACCAGAAAAAAAGATCATTGGGAAATATGTAGAAGTTTGGAAATTTTCGAACTGTAAGAAGCTGTTTGTGTACGTAAGCTGTCAAGCAGAACTGGAACTTTTGGGTTCAACGAGGAACTCGTCCACCTCACCTCAGTGTACCTGCCAACATTGTTGTCATGATGGATTGATTAGCTGTTTTCAATATGTTCAATGCATGTGTGGCTAATTTTGCCTCTAGAATGGACTCGGATTATTTGAATATGTAAAAGTGTAGTTTCCTGCATGATTAATTGATTTGCTACACTTCTGTTTTGAACTGTGTTGAGAAACAATCCGAATACGATTAATGGCAAATCAAGAAGAAACGACAAAGATTGTAAACAAGGGAGTCAACATCTCCATGGACTGCCGCACCCTCTCTTTCTTATTTTACTTTCTTGAATCACAGGACTACACTTAGGGTATTTCTAATAAAAAATTATAACTTAGAAAGACAAAAATATCCTTGATTAGTAAATCTAATGATAACTAGCTCCCAATGGATCAAATTCTGATCCAATGAGATCCGTATGATCTAATTACAAAAAGTCAAATGTAGAAATTCAAATTACAGAAAAAAAATTTAATCTTCAACACACCCCCTCAAGTTGGGTCTTGAATGCTTGAAACACCTTGCCGAGAGCCTTCTTTAGTCCATTAACAACTACTTTGTAAGGATATCAACCAATTGGTATTCATAACAAACATAAATGATGTTGAAAATCCCTTGGGATACTTTCTCTCTAATAAAATGACAGATTGACTATCAACTTGAATATGTTTTGTCCTCTAATGAAAGATAGAATTAGAAGCCATTTGAAGTGATGAAGAAATTAATTGGAATGATCCTCCCAGGCTAATTTCTTCCAATAGAGATAAATTCCATAAACCCTCACACATCCCAAGATCAACATACTCAACCAAGAGAATAGTTTTCTCTCCTGGTGTAATGAATAATGTGTGATCACTAGTGTTGCGTTTGGAGCTCAAGTTGAGTACACCTTGTCTAAATTTTTTAAACTATGCTCTAGGCGATTGTTTTAAGCTATAAATCGATTTCTTCAGCTTGCATATTTTATGTGGCTAAGTCTTTTGATCATAACCAGGTAGTAAGTCCATGTAGATATCCTCAATAAGATCTCTTTGAAAAAATGCATTCTTCACATTCAGTTGTCATAAGTCCCATTTCTGATTAATTGCCACACTTTGGAAAATTCTAATAGTATTTAATTTTGCAATTGGTGCAAAGGTTTCAATATAGTAAATACCATAAGATTGACTGTAACCTTTAGCCACCAACTTGACCTTATATCTTTCTATATTCTCGTAAGCTCTAACTTTATAGTATACACTCATTTACAGCCAACGGTCTTCCTCTCTAATGGTAACTCTGTAAGTTTTCATGTTTGATTTTTTATAGAGCTTTAATTTCTTCTCTCATGGTTGCCTTCCATTCTGCATACTGTTCGAATTCTTCATATGTCCTAGGAATGTAAGAATTGTTTGCATTCATCACAAACAATTGATATTATTTTGGATAATTAGTATAAGAGACCATTTTATGAATATGATATTTCACAGCTTCTCATTTTTACTTACGAAGAGTAATATGTAAATCATCTGAAATACTAGGAGTCAAAGGATTTACTTGGGTAATAATCAGAATTGACTCAGGAATCGTATCTTGGTTAAGGGTAGCATTTGGACTTGATAGGACTATCTTTTTTTTCTCTTGAGTAAGTCTGTCACTTTCTTTCTTCAGGAGATTTAGCTGCCTCCTTGTCTTAACTAACATTCTCACCATAGTCTATCATTTTTTTCTTTTCAAAACATGATGATTGCCATCTATTTCTAGGGTTGAAATATATCTTTTCTTCTTTTCCTGCAATCCCTTTTTCGTTTTGCTGAAGAAGTTTTTCTAAATCAACCTTTTTTGAAGTATAACTGACTTGATTCAAATCTCTTTGAACTGCGTTCAATCCAAGATGCTCTAATCACCTCTTCTTCCTCAAATCCATAGTGGAACAACTGTAATCTCACGGACTAAGCTTTGATACGATGTTGAGAAACAACTCGAATATGATTAATGGCAAATCAAAAAGAAACAACGAATATTGGAAGCAAGAAGGGAGTCACCATCTCTATGGATTGCCACACCCTCTCCCTCTTATTTTACTTGCTTGAATCACACGACTACACATAGGGTATTTCTAATACATATTTATAACTTGAAAGAGAAATACCCCTGATTAGTAAATCTAATGATAACTAGCTCCCAATAGATCAAATTATGATCCAATTACAAAAAGTTAAATGCAGAAATTCAAATTACAGGAAAAATTTAATCTTTAACAAACTGTTCATTTAGACATCAGTTGGCGCCAATTCCACTCACTTGGTTTCAAAGGGTCTCTCCTCACCAGGGGGGTGAGCATCCCTTGTCACAATGCAAAGCAACAGTGTCCCTGGGGGCATGGTGGGCAGCCTTGGGATTTTGTTCTATGCGTCCCGTCATGGGATGCTGTCTTCCAATGTGGACGCACCCATGTAACTAAATGCGAAGGCTGCCCACTTTAGCTTCGTTTCTGGTGCAGTAGGGGCATCTGAATCTACCCATCCATAGAAACTGAAATGTATATCTTAATTTCTGTTCCTAAAGTGCATGTGTTTGCATTGCAGATTGTTAACTGAAGATCCTTACCAGAGACTTGGAGCCCATGGAGCAGAAGAGGTTTCCTTTTTAATTTCAACTACACATCTCTGAACTAATTTGTTTGAAGGATTGACCTGCTTGTTCTTCCTAGGAAATTATTTTTCTTGATCTGGGCTAAATTTACCAACTTTAGTTAAGCTCTCTAGCCAGTGGATTAAGAATGGTGGTAGGGCTTTGTCAGGTTTACTCAAGTACCCATTTGCCCCATCTTCTGTGCCTGGATGGGATTTGAGTCAGGTTTAAATTTCACTTGTAGGGTTTTGACCTGGTCTCAACCTGCAAAAAAAGAATCGCAACAAGTTGGTTGGTAGGGCTTTGTCAGGTTTACTCAAGTACCCATTTGCCCCATCTTCTGTGCCTGGATGGGATTTGAGTCAGGTTTAAATTTCACTTGTAGGGTTTTGACCTGGTCTCAACCTGCAAAAAAAGAATCGCAACAAGTTGGTTTTCTTTGAACTAATATTGATGCAGAGCCAACTCGTATATTCTTGTCAAATGGACTTGCCCCTGACCCTAGCATTTGCATAATTTTGCATCGTATTCTTCGTAGAATTTCTGGTTGATGTCTGAGGCGTCTTTTTTTCCAGGTAAAGCAGCATGGCTTTTTCAAGGATATCAACTGGGATACACTCGCCTGGCAGAAGGTACGACACATTTGCGGGAAAGTCACTGCATCCTCACATGCAAATCTGTGTGGCACATGCGAGTAATCGATCTTAAAACTTCTGTTTTAGGCGGCATTTGTCCCTGCGTCAGATAGTGCATTTGATACAAGCTACTTCACAAGTCGTTATTCATGGCAAGCATCTGACGAACGGGTTTACACACCAAATGAATTTGATAATTCATCAGATGCTGGAAGTATTAGTGGGAGCAGTGGTTCCTTGAGTAATCGTCAAGACGAATTGGTATGTTCTGAAGCAAAAGGATTTGCTCTTGCAATTTCTCAACCGTTAAGTCCATCTGCTCAACCTTGGCTTTTGCATTGTTGCTACAGGGTGACGAATGCGGAGGTCTGGCGGAGTTTGAGTCAGGCTCATCTGTAAATTACTCATTCAGCAATTTTTCTTTTAAGGTAATGATTAGTGAGGGATTATAATAGTCCCTTGAAGTAAACCTCAGTTATGCTCAACTCCATGTAGAAAATTTTGCATCTCTCTCTCTCTCTCACACACACACACATGCACACAAAGCATTCTGATACATGACCACCTACTTAGAGAGAATATTTAAGAATGTCTCTCGATGAAGCGATCATCTAAATCCTTTGTACATCTTTTGTTCTGCCTCATTATCTTCGGTTCTAGTTGATTTCTTCCTTGAAGGAAATAGTTGAGGCTATTTTATCAATAGCGGTTAGCGGGCTGTTAGCGGTTGACCCTAATATAGCGGTAGTGGGGATATAGTGGATTTAGCGGTACACTTTTATTTATGATTAAAAATTTATATATATAATGGATTCTCTAATTTCTAAGAAATATTAAGAAACACATAACTACTACTTTATCAAACTAAATAAACAAATTTTAAAAAGACAAACAATAAATTTCACGTGGCATATGCATATTGAATTGTTAAACTTATATTTAAAAATAAAAACATAAATGTAACCAAATTATTCACTACATTAGGCAGAATAAGTAAAAGAAACTAATATATATTATACTTATCGGCTCAAGTATGAATACAAAGGACACTGACAATTGCCTGCAAAATCATAAGACGAGTAAGAGTTCTTTTAACCCAAACCACCTTAAATGATATTCTCTCATTTTATCCTCTATTGGTGCCATACATAATTTATTTCTAATAACCTCATTATGTATATGGCATTTTCTTGTATGACCACTCATCCATCTCAACATCTTCATTTTTGTCACGAACATCTTTTGTACATGTTGATTAATTGCCCAACACTCAGAACCATAAAACATGGCAGGTCTAATTGTTGGTCTATAATATTTACCTTTTAACTTTAATGGTATCTTCTTATCACAAAGAATACTTCATGCTCCTCTCCATTTTAACCAACTAGCATTAATTCTATGTGTAACATCTCCATCAATTCTTCCATCACTCTTAAAAATTGACCCTAGGTATTTAAAACTTTCCGTTTTGGGGATGAAATGTGTACCAATTTTAATTTATATGTCCTCTGAAGTAACCAAATGATCAAACCTATATTCCATATATTTTATCTTTGTTCTACTAAGTCGGAAGTCTTTACTTTGTAATATTTCTCTCCATAGTTCCAATTTTCTATTAACTTTTTCCTTAGACTCCTCCACTAACACAATGTCATATGCAAATAACATACACCAAGATATTTCATCTTCAATATATTTTGTTAACTATCAATCACCATTATAAATAAGTATGGACTTAAAGTTGATCCTTGATGTAACCCAATATTAACTTCAAAGAAGTTTGTCATTCCTTGATGAGTCCTCACGCATACTTTGCACCATCATACATGTCTCTTATAAGGTTTATGTATGGCAATAGGATACCTCTTTTTTTCAAGGTTCTCTATAAAATCCCTTGGTGCTATATTATAAGCTTTTTCTAGATCAATAAATATCATGTTAAGGTTTTTATTTGTTATTCTAAAATATTTCATAAGACATCTTAAAAGGTGAATCGCTTCAACAGTAGATCTGCTTGACATGAATCCAAATTGGTTCTCCATTATACTCGATACTTGTCTTAACCTACGTTCGATAATTCTCGAATAATTTTATAGTATGACTCATTAACTTGGTACCTCGATAATTCGCACAATTCTGAATGTCTCCCTTATTCTTGTATATAGGTATAAGTGTACTCGCTCTCCGTTCCTTGGACATCTTTTGGTTTCTCCATATTTCACTAAATAGTCTTGTGAGCCAATTGATTCTTATCTGTCCTAGGATTTTCCAAACTTCTAGAGGAATATTATTCAGTCCTACCGATTTATCACTCTTTGTATATTTAAGAGCCTCTTTAACTTCATTCTTTTGAATACATCGGTAGAAATTATGGTTTATATACTTTTATGATTTGACTGACTCTCCAAAGCTAATACTAACATCTTTATTTTCATTAAAAAGTTTATAAAATTTGTTTTTTTATTTCTTTCTTATATCATCATTTGTCACTAGAATTTTCTCATCCTCGTCTTTGATGCATGTAACATAATTAAGATCCTTAGTTTTCTATCTCTAACTCTAGTTATCCTAAAAATATCTCTTTCACCCTCTTTTGAGTTGAGTTTTTTATATAAATCCTCCCAAATTTTAGCTTTTGCTTCATTGACGGCCTTTTTCGCTTCCTTCTTTGCTTTCTTATAAGCCTCTTCTTAGCATAATGTAATTTGTAACATGCCCTCTTTGCCTTGATTTTATTTTGCACTACTTCACTCTAGTGTCATGCTTCTTTTTGTACTGTTTTACCTCCCTTAGATTCACCTAACACGTCTTTCACCACTTTCCTAATATGGATAGCCATATTGTTTAACATATCACAAGATATACCAACATAATTCCAAGCATCTCCTTGAAGGACTTTTTGTTTAAATATATCTTTTTTCTCGCTTTTGAGGTTTCACCATTTAGTCTGAAAAGCTCGATGCACTTTTTTCTTTTTTGTCCACTTTTTTACCTGAAAATTCATAACTAAAAGTTGATGTTGGGTGGTTAAACTTTCTCCTGGAATTACCTTGCAATCTTTATAATATGTTCTATCTTTTTTTACAAATAAAATAATCAATTTGTGTTTGTGATAAGCCACTCTTATAAGTAATTAAATGTTAATCTCATTTTTTGAAGATTGTATTGACTATAAAGAGATCAAATGCCATAGCAAAATTTAAAATCTCCCTGCCTTCCTCATTTATATCCTCAAAAACAAAGTTCCCGTGAATACCTTGATATCCTAATGCCTCTTTACCAACATGTCCTTATAAGTCTCCTCTTAAACAAATCATCTTGTTTTGTGGAATTCTTTGAATCACCTTATCTAATTCTTCCCAAAAAGCCATCTTTATACTATCTTCTAGTCCTAGTTGGGGTTTGTAAGCCTATGTTATCAATAGCGGTTAGCGGGCTGTTAGCGGTTGACCCTAATATAGCGGTAGCGGGGATATAGCGGATTTAGTGGTATGTTTTTATTTATTATTAAAAATTATATATATAATAGATTCTCTAATTTCTAAGAAATATTAAGAAATACATAACTACTACTTTATCAAACTAAATAAACAAATTTTAAGAAGACAAACAATAAATTTCACATGGCATATGCATATTGAATTGTTAAACTTAATTATTCTATACATTAGGCAGAATAAGTAAAAGAAACTGATATATATTATACTTATCGGCTGAAGTGTGGATACAAAGGACACTGACAATTGCCTGCAAAAGAACTCTTACTCATTTTACAAAAAAAGAGGTTAACTCTTCGACATAATTAGAACAAACATTATGAAAAACTTCTACACGCTCTTTTTGCCTACAAGGGTTTATAAACAAGGCTTTCTAAATTAAAGCTAAAATCTCATACTTCAATTTGACATACTACCTCATGTTGAGGTTTTCTTATGACTATTTTATTCATTTAACATATTTACTCAAATGACTTTTCACATCTCCAAGAGTCACCATATGTATCCCTTTGTAGGACACTAACATAACTTCGACAGCTACCATGCTTGATGAGATATACATTATTATTTTGAAAATACATCTTTTAGCTATTATGATAAACCATTATACAAATAAGCAAACAACAATATAAGCATTTATCAAAACAAAATAAGCTAACATGTTTACTCAAATGACTTTTCAATCTCCAAGAGTCACCATATGTATCCCTATACATTATTATTTTGAAAATACATCTTTTAACTATTATGATAAACCATTATACAAATAAACAAACAACAAAATAATCTTTTATCAACGTGCAAGTAAATCAAGTCAAAATATAACAAAATAAGCATTCATAAACCATCTTATACGCTATTCTTGATATAGTGGACCGCTATAGCGGTCGTAGCGCCGTTATTAGCAGCCAAGATGGTTGCCCGCTAATCTTCCAGCGATATAACGGTTCTCTGGCCACTAATACGCTATAGCGCGCTATTAACTACCTAGGCGTAAGCACAAACTATATTCAAAACCTTTGGTCCTAGCACTAATTTTAACGTCATGCTTGCAGCTTGTTTAGTAAAATTTTATCCGTCAGTGTTTGATGGTTACATTGCCGACCCCGTCTAGTATGGGAAAGGGCTTAGTTGTAGTTGTTGTAGTGTTTGATGGTTACATTGGTTGGCTGAAGTTCAGTTTTAGCTTCTTTTCTATTGTGATTATAGCTATCTTTCTAATGCTTGTGATTGCTTTCTTGGCTGCTGTTTATGATTTATCTTTCAGAATTTGTCCCAGCTTGCATCAATCAATTATGACTTGCTTACCAAGGGGACACCCGCCAACCCTGACCTATAAATTGCTTGTCAAGGGTGATGAAAGTTCCATTAGTGGGTCCGTCGGAGCACATGCTCCTTCTCTGCACATATTGCACATGTACGAGTCAAGTAAGGATGCATCTATTTAAATGGTTACGAGCTTCTGCTTTGTTCTGACTCTTGAGTGGTTCTGTTTTTCAGAGAAAACAAAATTTTAGGATGCTCTCTTCTGGTTCGGCTATGGCTCCGTTCTGGAGGTCAGTTTTAGTCTCGAGTTAAATGTAAGGCTGGAGGGCGATTGTTTAGATTAAAGCCCTTGGAAAGCCTTTGAATGGAACGGCATGTGAATCAACAGAACGAAGAAATATACGTGCAATGAATTTCAACTTTTGTGACAGTACAACTGAACTCTTGTTTGTAGCATTTTCCCCTCCCCTAAGCTGGGGTTAGGCAAGACCCGAAGAGTACGACAAAGAGGATTAAAAAGATCACATCAAATGAGGCCTGGCCACCAATGTGGTGGTTTGGATTTCCAAATTCTGTTGTCTACGGATTAAGCTGCTTGAGCTTGTGAGGACAAATTTCGAGTGGTTGCTTCAACGACAAATGCCTTGCCGCATAGTCCCCTGCTCCAAATTAGTTGTAATACTTATCTTTAATTCGTCGACTTTCTACCTGTATCCATTTGAGGAAACTATGATGAGTTTATGTTTACTTGGAGAATCTCGAGTTATCTTCGCTACTAATGATCGTTTGTAGCATTTCCTGTGTGCGTGTGAGAGAGAGAGAGAGAGCAGAGGTCTAAAGTTCACACTCAGAACTTGGGCATAACTAAAACGAAGTGTGCGTGTGTGTGTGTATGTATATATATATATATATATATGAGCTCGATTTATGCTGGGAATATTACATACAACATATTTAGACAAATTTTAACCATCTAATTTTAAAGCTAAATGGTTGATATTTGAATTTAAAGTAAAAATTATACTTTTTAAAGTATATTTGATATAAAAAGTGCTTTTTGAAATTATCTCTATTGAATTGAACGATGGAGATTTATTTGAATATGTTGGCATATATGTGTGTTGTGTGTGTGTATAGAGAGAGGAGAAAAGCTTTGTCCTGATAAGAAATTCTCATATTCCTCTTAATGGATATATGCACTGCCCGACAACCTCATATTTCCCTTACCACCTCTTATTCTGGTGCATGTTTGCATTCTAAGACTTGTTTGAACGTAAAAAAGAAATAAGAAGACCAGTGAAAATGCTGGGCAGGTCTCACAAAGCAACCATCATAAAATCTCATAGTTAAGTATACGGTATGACACGATAATACCATACCTCAGCACTTCATTGATACAACATAAATATGTATCCATTATATGAGATCGTAACATATAATGCATATTATATATGTCGATGTACTTATTATGAAATAACCGAGGTATGTGTATTGTATTATGTGTATGTTTATATGTAATATACATTATATATGAGGTCATAACCGGGTTGACACAGATCCGATTTGAACCCGATCTGGGTCATGTTCGGGTCTTTAAGATGACCCAAACATAAAATGATGGGGTCTGGGTTGACCAGTTTTTGACCCGGACCCCATGCAATTTGCCACCGTGTCGCGGTCCAGACCCTGCTGGGTGGACCAGGCTCTCGAGAGTTCGAAGCGTGGTAAGGGAGATGAAGACGGCCACGTAATAAGAGCGGGAAAAGAGGAAAGGCAATCTATCCTTCTCTGCTGCCACTTACTCTCCTCGTTGGCGCAAACTTCGGTTCCGTCATTAACACTTTTCACGGAGATTGAGTGAATATGGCAGTGGCACGCACTGCTTCCGTCTTCTCCTGCGCTTCCTTGCGCGCTTTCCCATGCCGTCTCTGCCCCAACAACGCCGTCCGCTCGCTGTACCCGAATTCCGCCTTGAGTCGCCGGAGGATACACGTCGTCGCCATGGCTGCCTCGCCCGAGCCGCTGGAGGTCTGCGTCAAGGCAGCCGCTACTTCTCCGGAGAAGCTCGGAGACTGTAATTGAGCTTCTTCTGCATCTCCATCACTACTGCTCAAAGAGAGATTTTGGATTGAGGGAAATATTTTTGGGTTGTTCGCAGGTCCTTTTAGCCAGAGGGTGTTGCTGACGCTCGAGGAGAAGAAGCTCCCATATGACTTGAAGTTGATAGATGTGGGCAATAAGCCAGATTGGTGCGTGTCTTTGGCCGAACGAATCTCGAATTTAGGCTCCGTTTGGGCACCAAATGGTGTTCCCCCGTTATTGAACTTTTTGGTAGAAAAGGAGATTCTGTTACTTGGGAACAAGAGTTGATTGAAAGAGTAGGTTGATTAGGATTAGGCAAAATGCAGAAGTATTTCTAGTACCGCAGTTCGACTGCTTGTGTATTGCTGTAACGACGGATGATGCCAAAATCACGTTTTGGGTGCATGGTTGGTGTGTGTGTGTGTGTGTGTGTGAGAGAGAGAGAGAGAGAGAGAGAGAGAGAGAGAGAGAGAGAGAGAGAGAGAGAGAGAGAGAGAGAGAGAGAGAGAGAGAGAGAGAGAGAGAGGTTTGAAAACCAAGATATACTCTGATTTTTCAAAAAATAGCTTCACTTGCGTTCGTATGGAGTGCTCTTTAATCTCTGGTTTTTGGGAAAGGATTGGATTGCAATTCCATTCATCTTTTATGAATTCTTGCTGTTCAGGTTCGTCGAAGCCAATCCAGAAGGAAAAGTCCCGGTGGTGAAATTCGACGAGAAATGGGTATCTGATTCGGACGCTATCACGCAAATTTTGGAAGAGAGATTTCCCGAGCGTCCTCTCGCTACACCTCCCGATAAGGCCTCCGTGTCTGTCTATCTTTCTTTCTCTTATCTTTTTGCCCGATTCTGGTTCATCATCGTGACATGAGACTGCCATTTAAGGAGAAATTCTCAAGATTTCACCTGGAAAACTTTTCTTTGTTCTCTTTCTTTTTGTTTTTCTTTCCTTCTTAATGGTCATGTAATGTATTACCTGTCGTTATGATATTGAGCTCATTTTCTTGTAGTGGATCAAAGATATTCTCCACGTTTATTGGTTTCTTGAAGAGCAAAGACCCCAGTGATGGAACAGAGCAAGCACTGATAAACGAGCTGACTGCATTCAACGATCATATTAAAGAGCATGTGAGTAGTATTATGATTTCTTGAATGTGTTTGCTTATTTCTCTGCTTTATCGTTGGTTTTGACAAGTCAAGTCTGGATAGTATGCCAATTACCCTTACATGGTGTTCGTATTTCTCCTCGTTTACTCACAATCGCTATAAAGAACGGTTTTTACAAATTAAGTTTGCTATTGCACTGGATGTTGGGGATAAAATGGAAGGACGCTGAAGGTGGTTTGGACATTTGAAGAGGTGATCGGAGACGGTGGGAGGGGTGAGTAAACACCCAAATATTTTCTCAAAATAATTTTATTTTTTTAGAAAATTTGACTTTTTAAGGCAAAATTGCGGTTTTGGGTCTGTTAAGGGTTTTCAAATAAAGACACCTTAAACGAACTTATTTTCGCACCAAAATTTTGTGACAACGTCAAAATAAAGGTAAATTGTACCTTTCTCACAAAAATCAAATTTTGATAATGAGAAAAAAAAAACTGCATTGCCCTCGAGCCCAAATTGGTAGCATTCTACCTATTCAAATGATTTCATCTAAACAAAAGATTTTTTAAACAATTTTCTTCAAATAAACAAATAGAAATGATACATTGGGAACCAAACTCAAACATGTTTGTTAAATGCCAAATTTATCAAAAACCTTTTGAAATCAAAACAAATCAAATCAGGTTTTGAAAATTCATCCGATTGAGGATAGTCCTACTCCGGGACTCTATACCCATTGAGGGTTAAAGTGGTCTGATACCCTACACCCAACAAAGGGTTAAAGTTTTGTTAAATGTCAAATTTATCAAAAACCTTTTGAAATTAAATCAAATCAAATAAGGCCTCGAAAATTCACCCGATTGAGGATAGTCTTACTCCGTGACCCTATATCCATTGAGGGTTAAAGTGGTCTGACACCCTACACCCAACAAAGGGTTAAAGTGGTTGGAATGGTAAAGACTAACTCATGGGGCGAAAGCAGGTTGCCCATATAAACAAACAATAAGAATGAAACTCACTTGTTTTCAAAAGTATAGTTGAAGATTTCGATAAAACTCGATGTTTTCAAATATAATTTCAAATGAAATGGTTTTAAATATTTGAAACCATGAATGAAAAGAGATAAAGATGAATCGTCCCTGCTGAAGATTCAGCGAAGATAAGGCAACAGTTAAAGCAAATTCACATCAAGCAGGGGCCGATCTCAGGTGGACCCAGATGGAGCCAGAAGCAAGGGCCAAGCCTCTTGGCCGAGCCAACTTACCCCGATCGATGGAGGCTCACCTAGCCAAGGAGTAAGCTCACCTAGCCAGGGAGCAAGGAAGAGGTCCATCCTAGTCAAATGTGGCACTCTGTTCCACCAAATGAAGTCAAGGGCTGCAACCGAGGACACCTCACCCCATGAGCGAAGTCAAGCTCATATCAAGCAAGAGGTAAGGCTGCTCTAAGAGTGGATGGGACGAGCCACAATCGAACACATTCAACCAAGGCAAGACCGCATCGAGTGCACGGTTGCACCAAGGCGAGCCGACCATGCTTGGGTATACCTAACCAACTAAATCCACATGGGGCTTGGTCCAACCTTGACCAAAGGAGACCACAAAAGTTGTCCACGTGATGGACTTAGGTCCAGCCAAATGGATCAAGACATGGGCCAAGGAACCCATGCCCAATACGAACGAAGGAAGGGTCTACCCTTTCTTGGCCTATAAATAGAGGCCAAGGGGGGGACGTTTCCAGCAAGTAGCATCTTGGAGATTGGAAAGGCTTCCCAAGATTGGAGTGAAGAGTAGGAGAGAGAGGAGTGGCTGCAACTAGAGAGAGAGAGAAAGAGAGAACAGAGAAAAGAGAGATAGAAGAAGAGGAAGGGGACGATCTCCCTCTTGTGTTCGGGTTCCCTTGGAGGATTGATACTCTTCTTCCATTGATGATCTTGATTCTCTTCTTTATATTCAATTTGAGAAAGGGGTTGTATTAATAGAGTTTTGTCTCCCCCATGTTATAATAGCAAGTAGAAATGTTGCCCATTTCGTTTCATGTTTATGCACTCTACTTGTTTGCTTTCGTGATTCTCTACCTCTCTATATTTTATAAACTCATATAACTCCTAACCCCCTTTATGCTTAAGCTAATACATACATTTACTTTTATTTTTCTTCAGTAACGTGCTTTAATTTTGTTATGGATGCCATTTAAATTCGGATGGATGCATGCATCTATATTCTAAAATTGAAACTCTATTTTTTTGCATTCTGTATATGTCGATTGTTTTATTTTTCATTATTAAACTGTTGTTCCGAATGATCTAAAGCTTAAGACACCGAATCTACACACAAGCCCATTAAAAATAAAATTTTCAAGAATTTTAGGGTCGGGTAGATGCCTAAATAAAACTGGAAAAGATCGAAGTTGAGATTCTATTTCTACAGAGTTTGTTTTTCTTCAATAAGGGTTGGGTAAAAGTCCCATAACTCAATTTATAGTGAACCAAAATTGATAAAATTAGTCTCATTGGAAAGCTGATATCCATAGCTTTCCAACAAGACTAAAATCATACAATTTCGAGTTTTGTGCACTCAGATACAAAGGTTTTTTTAGGCCTCTGTGTTTTTGTAATAGAGTATCCTGAAACACTTGAGTAGCGGGCTGTTCTGGATTTAATTCTACAAATCCACAGCACCAAAGCACAAAGTAAAAATAGGCTTAGAATCTCTAAATTCCATTTTATGTTTTGTGAATTTTTCATTAATTTTGGAGATCTCTAAGTCGCCTAAAAAAATTCAGAAATCAGTGCCGAAAACAAAACCATTTTCTGTTTTTCAGAACTTGAAAAGGTTCAATCTCTAGACTAAGTGCACAAGTTTGATTTGATTAAAAACCATTTTCAAAGTGAATTTTAGAAACACATACCAACACAAATAAATCCTCAAAGTGTCTAGGCTAACCCTTGAGCATCGGTTAAAGAAGGCCTAAGGCGAAAAGATCCCGCTTAGCCACAATCGTCTCTTAAAGTAAGATTTACAACTTTGCTAGTTTTAGAAACTAGTTGGCACGCTCGTGCAAAAACAAAGTAGGTTGAGAAGTTTATTTTAAGTCTCTATATAGGCTTTGGAATAAAATTTTCACGTCTACAGAATTGGCATGCCCGGTGGGACTCGAGTTTTTGAGGGTGGATTGATTTGGTGTTGGTTTTAAATTCACTTTTTCAAAAATCTTTTTAATCTATCTTTGTGCATAAGTTGATTTTGAAATAATGTAAGTTTGGATGATTCTTTTGAAAACATGTCAAGGAAAGCCTCATCACATTTCCCAAATCGGTTTTCCAAAACCACAAAGAAATCCTCTAAAACCTGAGATGAAGAATCATTCTCATGAAAAATCATCCAATGAAACTTTTGGGGTTGACTGTAATCGGTTTCCCACATTTCCTTCATTGCCTCTTTGAAGGAAAAATCAATGAAACTTGAAAGGGAAATTGAGGCTCTAAGCCAAAAGGCCAATGCACATCATTCTCATGAAAAATCATCTCGGGTACATAAAGAGAAAAACCATACCCTGAAAACCAAATTGAGCTCAAAATCCGATGAAGGAAATGAGGCTACAAAAGCATCGAGTGTTTGAGATTGAATCATGTAACCTTGCTAATCATCCAAACATCCATTTTTCCATTGAAAAACCAAAAATCAAACATGCAGTCAACCCCACTTAGTGGTAAAAAAGTTGGTTTCGGTTTTGGTACCGGATGCACGCAATTGAATTTTGTTTCATCTTGTACGGGTATTGCGAACGAAGACCTTGCTTGTAGTGTGGGTAGGACTAAATCATTAGCCGATGCAAGGAAACATACTTTATTAACATTCATCATCTTCTTGATGCTCTGTTTGAACCTTCTTGTTCTGTATCTTTTGATATTGACTTCATTTTATTTCCTTTGTAGAGGATTGTTTACTTCTTTCAAGTATTACGATTGTTGCTTTCCCTGCTGAATTATGAAATACTATTGTATTTGGTGATATTGATGTAGTCCAGTGAGGACAGGCTCATTTTTTCGATTTCTCTTTACATGCGTCTTCTATTAACCTATTTAGTCATGCAAGGGATTACAGTCATCTGTGGGAGGGGGTCCAAGCTCGTTATGAAGATATTCCCTTGATTATCATGAGGTTCTCAATGCTACTGTTTGACATATCTAATGTCGAGCTTTCTTTTAGCAATATGTAGAGTCCCATAAGGAAAGGCATGTATCCTGAAAACTATTTGATTTAGATGGTCCTTGTCTTCATCTATGTAGTCATTATAGAGGATAGAAGGCCATCTATATGATTCTTCATGACAATGTGCCTCATTGCTGTTGTTTATCACATCTAATATGTTTTGGAGCATGGATATTGAAATGATTGAACTGAAGGAATGGAGTAATTCACCTCAAGCCAAGTAAGAGAATGCAATTATTGGATTGAATGAAACAGAAGTATTTTCTGAGGGTATGACACTTCAAGTCACGATTTATAAAAAATATTAAGGGAGCGTGTTTTGGACAAAGTCTCAAATGAGAGAATTTTTTATGCTAAAGATTCGAAAGAATTCACTCTCACCCAACACGAAAGTATCATGTGAATTCTTGGAAATTATGGCATTGATTCCTTATTGCAATGTTTTTGTGCCTTTCAGAACAAGTCTCCACTGCCTCCCCATCTAAGGGATACATGTAGACTTCGAAATTTTGAGATCCCAAAATTACACTCTCAAATTCCAACCAAACTCATAATTGAGGCATAAGATATGTTCTCTTACTTTACATGTATGTTATTCAATTGGACTCTCTCTCTCTCGATTTGCTGCTCTTCAACTTGTGTCCAACACACAGGATACTTGATGTGTAGAGAATGTTATACTGCACATAAAATGTTATTTCTGACTCGGTTTCCTCATTCAACAGGGTCCCTTTATCAATGGAAAGGAAGTTTCAGCTGCTGATCTGGCGCTAGGCCCTAAGCTGTACCACTTGGAGATTGCCTTGGGTCACTACAAGAACTGGTCGATTCCAGAATCTTTATCTCATCTGAAATCATACATGAAGGTATGTGTGCAATATTGCTTACATCGATGTATCAGTATTCTCTAATTTGTTTACTAGCAGTGTCTTTCTTATGAACCGTATAACTTCCATAAGCAGATGCATGCGAGTGTTTGTGTGTACGGAATGGATGATGCACTGTTAAATCGCAGAAGGCTTGTTTGCTCAGTCGTCTTCCTAACGTGAGATGCTTTTCTGTTCTGCAGTCCATTTTTTCTCTTGAATCGTTTGAAAAAACAAAGGCTGGAGCGGAGGATGTTGTTGCCGGATGGAGACCGAAAGTGTTGGGCTCATAATTTTGGTTCTCTTCTATCAACTCATCAACTTGCAAAGGTCTTTTCCTTCTTGTGATTGGGTGGACGAGCATTGTGTTTATTTCCATCTTCACATGTATCGGATTCTGTTGGTAGTTTAATAAGAAGTTTGTTTTAAACGAGATTCATATCGGTGGAACAAAATAAGTATCTGACGCACACACACGTATATATAAATGTGTGTGTACAGAGAGAGAGAGAGAGAGAGAGAGAGAGAGAGAGACGCCAACAAAGTTTTTTTTGTGCCCTTCACCTTTCGTCAGCCGCTCAATCAACAACCTCCATTGCCCTCGAACACTTTCATCTACTTCTCTGGCTTCTTTCTTGCACAACTGGCGGTGAATGGCTGCGGCTACCACCATCTATCTGGTGCGTTACATTCTGGAATGGGATTTTCAAAGGTCCCCGGCGTGCAAGGAAGGCATTGTATATTTTAAAACTTTTGTGGATTTCCGGTTCCTATTTAGACTACAACTGAGGCTGGCCGCTCATGGTGAAGCTGGATTCAACCTGTGGTAAGATTGCTTTGTTCAGTTCTTGTTCTAAATGAGCCGCATGCGAGATGACCCTTAAACTACGTGTCGCTCAACTCATATTGGCTCGATAAGTTAAGCTACAGAAAGAATAAGCTCGGTGGATATGAGTTTTGGTTTAGTTCCTGATCAAGGAATTACATTTTCTAAAAATGTACCAGTGCAGTTTTAGTTTTGACGGCTTGCTCATGCTGAATAACTCTAACTCAGCTACTGTCTGATTTATGGTTACCTCTGCTCAGACCAGCTAACAAGTCGGGAAGTACGATTAGCAAGCTACTTGAGTCGAAGACGATTCGGTTCTTTCGGCTCGTTTAAGAGGCTTAAGCAAAATAATATCTTTATTTTTTTTGGATAAATTCTGAGACGAGTGTGGACTTGGATCATGATAGGGATGGCAATAGCCTAACTCAAGAATACTGGAGTTGATAGAGCCTGATCACGGTGGGATTACCCGGTTTATATATAAAAAATAAATAAATATATATATATATATATATATATATATATATATATGTAGAGAGAGAGAGAGAGAGAGAGAGAAAACTACGAGGAACCCATCATTTTCATTGATTAAATGGTGGGAGAATTGAATTAAAAATATTATTGACGTTTGTATTTTATATCTAATACATTATTCAAATTAAATACTTTTTATTTTATCATTTTAATGATTATCTCAAGGA